>CM053622.1:95209864-95231768 GCA_028646595.1 Phalanger gymnotis
CACATAATAAATATTTAATAATAAATAACAGAAATAACAAATAAGAGCAGCCAGACACCCTCCCATGGCCCATCTGTGGTTTTGGGAGGGTGACACAGAACTCGAGCCCGGCAAACCATCTCTCCCATACTCCCCATGCTCCCTGACACTGCCCCGACCTCGACCTCCGCCAGGACGAGGGTGAAATATTTCCTGGGGCAGAGAGTGCTGCGGGGTTCCTGGGACCAAGTGTTTGCTGCCTTCTAGCTGCATTACCCCAACCCCTACAGCAAGTGTGTGCTGAAGGAGGACTTCATACACTGGAAGGTGACTCCTGATCAGAAGCTGCTGTCCAGGCGGGTTCTAACGAAGACCAACCGATGCCCCGCTGGGTGGAGTGCTTTTTTCTTGCTAATGTAGCTCACTCAGTGTACATCCTCAAGGACTCTATCGTGGACCCACAGAACCAGAGCGTGACCACTTTCACCCGGAACATCAACCATGCCTGGCTGATGGTGGAGGAAAGATGTGTTTACTGTGTGAACCCTGAAAACAGCGGCTGGACTGAAATCCGCCGGGAGATCTGCATGTCCTCCAGTTTGTTTGGGGTCTCGAAAGCTGTGCAGGAGTTTGGCCTAGCTAGATTCAAAAGTAATGTAACCAAGACCACCAAAGGCTTAGAGTACATCTTGGCTAAGCTGCAAGGTGAAGCTCCTTCTAAGACACTTGTTGAAACAGCTAAGGAAGCAACTGAGAAGGCGAAGGAAACTGCTCTGGCAGCTACTGAGAAGGCCAAGGACCTGGCCAGCAAGGCTGCCACCAAGAAGCAGCAGCAGCAACAGCAACACTATGTTTAAAGAGGTCCTCTATTGCTTCCCCTGCAACAAAAGGCCCTGCTGCCCTCCCAGATTGCCAGTACCCAAGGCTGAGAGCCTCTTGGCAAGACCTGGCATTGGGCCTAGAGCCCCAGCCCCTGAGACCATTAATGTAATGCAAGCCCACAGGCAATCCAGCTCTTGTCCCATTACCTGCCCTGTGTCTGAGTTGTAATTTATCATTAAAAATCAATTTTCAGGGCTAAAAAAAAAGAATAACAAATAATAAATATTTGGTGACTGACCGTTATTATCATCCCCATTTTAAAGTTCAAACAAGTGAGACACAATGAGGGTAAGTGACTTGTCCATAGTTACATACATGTCTGAGTGTGTAGTGAGTGTCTGAGGCTGTATTTGAGTTCAGGTCTTCCTGACTCCAAGCCCAATGCTCTATCTACTCTGCCACCAAGCTGTCTCCTCAGAAGGGAGAGGGTAGACACAGTGAGAATCCGTAAGCTAAATAAATACAAATATTTTAATATTTTGAAAATATTATTTTTCATACCCGGCTAGTGAGGACTCATTGAAACTGCTTAGCACTACCCCAAACCTGGGTTTAGTGGTTAGGGGAGTAGTCTAAATAGGTGCAGATTAAGTAGCCTCTGATGCCTCTCAGGGATATAGTAACCTCCACCCACAACAATATGCACCAGAACTTGACAAAGCTGGTATGTTGGTTCAAGTAGAGAGCCACCCAATGGGATATTCACACATTGTACTTCCTTGGTGGATAGTTAACATGGTGACACACTGCCTTTATGTATACTTAAGGAAACTAGCATTCAAGTTACACAGCTAGAGGGTTCTGGTTTGGGGTTGGTGAAAGCCAAGGTCACAAATGCCACATTTATATATATGAATGGTGTAGCCTTTATTTAAATACAAGTTCCTTGAAGGCAGAAGCCATGTTTTTTTTCTTTTTGTCTTTATACTCCTAGTGCCTAATATAATACCATATGATTACTTCATAGGCATTTAATAAATGTTTCTTGGATTGAAATGATTCAAAAGGAACTTTACAGCTTTAATTCCCACTCTCCTGGAGGCTTGTCACACTGAGAATTTATTCAAGAGAGGGAAAGACATGTGAAAATTTTCCCCATAATTTCTTTCTTCTGAAAGCCATGCATTTGGCACTGTTTTTGCAAGTTGCAGAATGGTAAGACACTTCTCAGGCTGTCAAGAACATATTGTCCCTTTGGTCTCTGTGGAAGGAAGGGAGAATAGTATACTGCTGAGTAAGAAGCATGTTTTAAGCATATCCGTGGTATTTTTATTTCAAGTTCAGTGGTTTGAATGGGATGGTTGAAGTCTTTTTATAGAATTTTGCCCTGAAAAATGTGTTTTCTATCAAGTCAAATCATTATATCCTCTAGTGAAATATTCCTCTTATTAATACTAGAGAGAAAAACTGGAGAGCTAGGCCTTGATTCTGGCTTGTACGTGACCTTTCTTCACATTAAATAGTACTAATTAACCTCACAGATGCATACCCACTCTAGCTGGACTTTGGTTCTCACTTCCCACAGGGCACTGGAGCACTTGTCTGGTGGACTGTTGGGGAACCTGACCTTTGGGCATTGTTAAAACAGGGAGAGAAGGAACAGCAAGCAGCCAGTCCCATAAGTACTGCCTTCTGGTCCTAGTGTTGTGGGAATTGGCTCTGTGAAGATGACCCAACAGGAAATGAGAAAAGTATAAAGTGAGTTAAGTAGACAGTCACTGCCCTCTGGGAGCCTATGTTCTAAAACAAGAAATGACTGAAATGGACCAAAGGGAAGAAATTTCAACACAGAAAGAGATCTGACTCATACAGGGAGAGATAATACTTCAAGGGCCAGTCTCATAATAGGTTGAGATGTCTGGGGGTAGGCGTGGACAGAGTTCTTTTGGTTCTGGTGGTTTTCAGATGTCAATTGGCTACACATTCAGTCAAGTCAAGAAATAAACATTTATTAAGCTCTTCCTAAGCACCATGCACTGTGCAATGTATTAAGGACATTAAAAGAAAGGCAGTCCCTGACCTCAAAGAGATGACATTCTTATGGGAGAGACAACATTCAAACAACCCTATAGAGATTACACATTTATCTGTGAACAAGACACACTGTCTCTCGGTTCCTGGGATTCTCTTTGGCTGTCCTCCATGCCTGGAATGTTCTCCCTTCTAACCTCTGCCTACTTTCTTCCCTGGCTTCCTTTAAGTCCCAAATAAAATCACATCTTCTACAGTAAGAATTTCTTAACCTCTCTTAATTTCAATGCCTCCTTTCTGTTAATCATTTCCTATTTTTTGTTATATGGCTTACTTTGTCTATATTTGTTTGCATGTTGTCTCCCCCATTAGATTGCAAGCTCCTTTAGGGTAAAGATTGTCTTTTGCCTCTTTTTGTATCTATCGCTAGCATTTAGCACAGCACTTGCATGTAGTAGGTGCTTAATAAATGCTCATTGATTGATAATGCAGTGTAAATGGGAGGGAATCTAAGAGGGAAGAGTCCAGCAGTGGGGCAAGGGCAGGAAAGGTCCTTTATAAAGGCTGGATTTTAGCTGACTACGGGAAGAAGCCAGGGAAGCCAGGGGCCTGGAATTGCATTGTAGGCAGTGAAAAGACATGTTGAGAGTTGAGAGATAGAGTGAAAGATAGAGTGCAAGGAACAGATCAGATACCCAAAACATATTGGAAAATAGTACAGGTAGTTTACTCTTCCTAAAGTATATCCCCTTGGACATTACTATTAAGAAAGGATGTGAGTCAAGATTTGAAAGCTGGAAGAGCAGTAAGTGCTGACAGTAGTCCTAAAGAGGGAATCAGTCTCTCTCAGACTCTGACATTGCTGGAGGCAGCATGCAAAAAGGAAGTAAAGCCTAGGCTTCTGGGATGATCTATAAATAGATCTTTATATTGAAGAGCTGTAAAATTGCTTCTATCTGAAGGAAAAGGAGAACTAGAGCCAGATGAGGTTGGCTGTGACTTTGTAGTACAGTTCTAGGCTGTCTTACCAGCCAGGTGGTCTTTCTTATGCTTCTATATCTGTGCTTGTGTTTGTAACTTTTGGAGTGTTCTTCGCTACTTGGCAGACTGCTTGAAGTCTGAGGCAAACCAAAAGGCAATGGCGCAACAAGGTCAGTAGTGGTTGTGTCTTTGGAAAGAACATTGGGGTCTTTTAAAAATGATTTTTTAGTATTCTTATGTCAGGAGTCAAAAGGTCTAAGCAATCACTGGTCATGAGATGCTTACAACCTTCTTGTCTCCCCTTATCTAATCACAGAATCCTGGAAGATCCCATATGCCTTCTAATATTATAAATACAAGAATCTTATCCCAATATATTCAACAAGTATTCATCTTGTCTTAGAGACATTAAGTGAAGGGAAATAGACTAATTCCCAAAGCAGCATATTCTTCTTTTAGATAACTCTAATTGTTAGGAAGTAAGAAAGATTAAAATTTCCATTTTGCCTTATCTACTTTTTAGGCCTACTTCTGCCCTCAAGATCTAAATATACCCAGTTTAACCCTTGTTCCACAAGAGAGCATTTTACATCCTTGAAGATAGCTATCTTATCCTCCATAATTCTTTGCTTAAAACTAAACAGCCCAAGTTCTTTCAACTGATGTATATATAGCATAATCTTGATGATTCTCACTATCCTATTGGCTTCATTGAAATTTTCTCTAATCTACCAAGGACTTACAAAATGTAGCGAAAAGAAATGAACATGATACTCCAGATAAAATCTGAATAAGACATAGTAAATTGGCTCTATCACTTTCCTAGTCCTGAAAAGTATTTTTTTAATGCAGCCAAAGATTTCATTAAATTTCATGTTTGGGCTATCATGTTATTATCTAATATTGAACTTGTGGTCTGCCACAACCTCTCTATCTTTTTTACATAGGAAGCACCATCCATAAATGACTAGTACATCCATATTATCTGGTAGTTTCATCTGTAGTCCCTTGTCCTTCTTATCATTCTTTTTTTTTCTTTTTTCATCTCCAGAATCTCAGACATGAGAGTTTCCTATCCCTCTTGGAATGACTTGACTTGTAGATTTTCCTCCATATAATCTTGCCCATCTTTTCTCTGAACACTTTGAAATCTGACTTCTTTAAATATAGTGTGCTTGTCAGATTATTCCAAGCTTGCCCAGGTTCCCATTCTCTCCAGCCCCAGAAACCAGTTTCTCATTATCAGTAAGATTCATCAGGAATAGAAGTTCTCTTCATTGATTGTTTTGTCTTTTGAAGGATGAAATTATCATTAAGAAAAGTCAAGAAATTAACAATTGCTTTGCTTTGTGCAGAAAGAACTCCAATTCTTGTCCAGATAATGAAAGTTCCCCATTGCAACTAATACCATGCCTCCATTCAAGGTTTGTGATTTGTTTTTCAAACTCCTCAACCACTTCTTTCCAAGTCATCTGTACTGGAATCTGATGAGAACATCACTTCTCTTTCTTCTTCTGTTGAGAAAAATAGGAAGCAAAATTACCTCTATTTTCTAGAGATATATGCTTTACATAAAGAACCCAAGGGATTTAACAACAACAAAAAATAATGCTTTAGTAAAAGAAAAGGATACAAAATAAAATAATAAAAGTTACCAGAACTCTCTATGTTGAACAACAGCAATAAACAATAGCACTTATTTAGTGCTTTGAGGTTTACAAATCACCTTATAAAAAATATCTAAGCTGATCCTCACAATAACTCTTAGAGGTAGCTGCTATAAGTAATCTCCATTTTTATAGATGAAGAAACTGAGGCAGACAGCAATTGAGTTGCTCAGGGACACACACAGCTAGTAAATTTATCTGAGTCTGGATTTGAGCTCAGATCTTCCATTTTTCATGTCTAGCACACTATCTACTGATACATAACTAGGAAAGTCAGAGAGGAAGAGATTAAAACTGAAATCACATTTAAAACTGTTATAACGTATATCAAATAATTGACTGCTAACTAACCAAGACACAAGTAGAACTCATACGTACACAAAAACTACAAGATACTATTTAAAGAAATAAAGGAAGAATAAGATATTTAGACATTCATGGTTGAATGAAACAAGTAAAATAGAAATAGTAATACTACTTAAATTAATTTACAAATGTAATGCCATACCAAACAAACTACAAAGTTCCTTTATAGAACTAGACAGGATTCATTTTGAAAAACACAAATGTCTATAAACTCAGGGGAAATAACAAAAAAAAAAAATCTGTATAAAAAAACATTTGCAGGTATTCTAAAGTGGCAATTATCAACTGCTTACAAATAAAAGAGTTTATCATTGTGAGCAGACTAACTAAACAAGGCAAAAAAGCAGTTAAAACAGCAACTGTAAGTTTGATCAATTGAAGAACCACAAACCCCTGAGAAAAGGACTCCCTATTTTGTAAGAACTGCAAAGAAAATGAGAAAGTTGTTGTCATTTCTTGTTGTTGTTTTGTCATTTCATTCATGTCTGACTCTTTGTGACCTCATTTGGAGTTTTCTTAACAAAGAAACTTGAATAGTTTGCCATTTCTTTTTCCAGTTCATTTTACAGATGAGGAAACTAAGGCAAATAGGATTAAGTGAATTGCAGAGGGTCACACAGCTAGTAAGTGTCTGAGGCCATACTTGAACTTAGGGAGATGAGTCTTCCTGACTCCAGTCCTGCCACTCTATCCACTCTGCTACCTAGCTGCACTGAAAATTACAAAACAAATAGGTTAATATAGATTGACAGGTTGTCACTTTACTTAATATATCACGATAACCCCAGAAAGATAACCTAAATATAAAAGGTTATAACCTAAGTATCAAAGGTGACATCTTTTAAAAGGGGTAGAGAAAAATAGAGAACAGAAAATGACACATATCAGATCTATGAATTTGATCATTTCTTAAGGAAATAGGGGATAGAGATGTTCATCAAAGATGAAATGGATAAAATTTTAAATATATAAATGTAAAGGCTTTTGCCTGAACAAAATCAATGCAGCTAGAATAAAAAGAGAAGCCATTGAATGAAATAAAATTTAATTAGTTATCTTTCATCATAGCCTTATATCTAAGAAATATGAAAGGCCACACAAATATTAAAGGCAAAGAGCCATCTTCCAGAATATGATCAGTGGATAAGTGGTCCATAGATATGAGTCGTTTTTTGAAGAAGAAATATAAATGCTCTGACACCATGGAAAAACATATCCTGAATTGCTAACAATAAAATCAAACATTTAGAGGTGGAAGAGACTTTAGCAGCCACCTATTCTGATCTCCTCATTTTCCAGATGAAGATATTAAGAACCAGGGAAATTGAGTGATTTTTCAATGGTCACATAGGTGATAAGTGACAGAAGCAGGTTTTAACCCAAGTTGTATAACTTCATATGAACTATCCTTTCTTCTTCACCATGATGCCTTGTCAACACAACTTAAAACTGCTATAGGGCTTTATCTCACATCCATCAAATTGTTAAAGAGGATAAAGTGGGGAAAAATCAATATTTGAGAATACTATGGAGACAAAGGTACCCCCTAAAATGCTATTGGTAGAGCTGTGAATTTGTCCAACCATTCTCAGAAACAGTACAGAATGATGCAAGAAAAGTCAATAAATTGCTAATTATTTTTCACCCAGAGACCTTACTACTAGGTGCATACACTTGAAGGGTCAATGACAGAAAGACAGATCCCACATATACCAAAATATTCATAGCAATATTCTTCTTGGTAGTAAAATAGACCAAAAAAAGCTGACATAAAGGGGGTTTCCATATATGAGTAAATAGCCTAACAAATTGGGGCATATCAATATAATGGAATACTTATTGTGCAAAAATAAGTAACATTAAGAAATATTCAAAGAAACCTGGGAAGATTTGTTTGAAGTGATTAGATGGAAGAAAAACCCAGATAATAATTTACATAATGATTATAATACTATAAATGAAAATAGTAAAAGGCAGCTGGACTTAGATTAATTAAAATGAACCATTTTGTTTTACAATGACCAATGAAACCTCCCCCAAACCCTAAGGATGTAAGAAATATGGAGGGGTTTGTAATGGGAAGAATGACATTTTTACTGAAAGGAAGTTGTTAGGTTTTTCTTTGGGGGGGGGGGTGTTGTCTTTTTGGTTTGTTTTTTTTTAATTGAGTGCTTCCCTTTGGGGAAGCTCCAAGGCCAGAGAGTACAAAGGAGTAAGAATCAATAGATTCGGGCTTAATTCCTGTTTCTGACACTTACTGTCCATGAAACTTTAGGTATATCACTTTACCTCTTTTGGCTTCAGTTTCTAATCTGTAAAATAACAGTTGATCTAGATGGCCTTGGGGATCCCTTCCAATTAGTCAGTCACTAAATATTTATTGAGTACTTACTTTGTACTGGGTACCGTGCTAAGTGCTGGGGGCACAAAAAGAGGCACAAGCCAGTACAAATAATTAAGACAGGGGAGGCTCTCAAATTAAGAGGATTTGGCAAAGGCATCTTATAGTAGATGGTATTTTAGTTGGGACTTAAAGAAAACCAGGGAAGACAGATATTAGGGAAGAGAATATTCCAGGCCTGGGGAATGAGCAGAAAAAGTCTGGAACCAAGAGATGAAATGTCTTGCTCAAGAAACAGCAAAGAGACCAGTGTCACTGAATCAAAGAGTACATGGCAGGAAGTCAGATGTAAGAAGACTGGAAAGGTATGGGGGGGTGGGGAGGCAGGGTATGAAGGGCTTTGAATGTCAAAGAGAGAATTTTCTATTTGATCCTGCAGGTGATGGGGAGCCATTGGAGTTTATTGATAAGGGGAATGACATGGTCAAGTCTGTGTCCTGGGAAAATGATTTTGGTGACTGAATGAAGATTGGATTGGAGTGAGGAGAGACTTAAGGCAGGAAGAATTACCAGTTGGCTATTGCAATAGTTCATGCATGTGGTAAGAAGAGCCTACATAAGCATGATGGCAGTGTGAGAGGAAAGAAAGAGTAAAAGATATTAAGAGGTATTGCAAAGGTGAAATTAGTAAGTTTTAACCACAGATTGGATATGAGTGGTAAGAGATAGGGAGAAATCAAGGATGACACCTAGATTGTGAGACTGAGGGACTGGGGAGATGGTGTTGCCCTCTGCAGCAACAGGGAAGGTAGAAGGTAAGGAGGGTTTAGGGGGAAAATAATAAATTGTGTTTCCAACATATTGAGTTTCTGAAAGGCAGTTGCAGATGCAAGACTGAAGGTGAGTGGAGAGTTTATGGTAGTATAACTAGGTTATAGAAATGGTAATTAAATCCCTGGGAACAGATGAGATCACCAAGTGATGTATTTCTGAGGGAGAAGAGCTCTGAATCTATGACTCTTTGGTGTACATGTATTTAGAATCTCTCCTGAACCACATCCCAGGATGCTAGGAAGGCTCTCTAGAGTCTAGACATCAAGCTTATTGTTTGAAGCATTCTTGGGCTCAGAAAATTCAAGAAAAAAGTGGAAAAAAATCCGCTTTCTTGAGTATCCCATTGAGTTTCCCATTCTCTTAGCCAGTGATCAATTTTACATTTGTTCATTTGTTTCTCCATCTCTAGATATACTTTCAGCATTACATATACTTGCATTTTTTTTCATTCCATTCCTACTTCCCCTAAGAGGCCCAGAAACAGTATTCAACCTCTTATGACTATTCACTGAAAATTATATGTAATTATTAATTTGATCCATCTGCAAATAATGTAGAATTTAACAAAAGTATATTCAATAGCAGGAAACACACCATTTTTCAACATTGGTAAGATCATTGGAATGCTAAATTTAGAGGCAGTTAATTCTGTTAGATGAAGGGGTGATACATTCCAAGGAAATTGAAGTTAACATGTCCATTTATGCCTCCAAGTCTTTGAGGAATTATCTCCGCCGCACCATTGTTCTTATCCAATTTACTTCCAGATCCAAAATCCCTAAAGCTTTGGAGGGAAGGAATAATAATTCGAAATCCTTTAGGTGATCTCCGCCTACTTTGGAGTATTCAATCCAATTCTAGGCATGGCATTTTAAGAGGCATGTGGCAGTCCTGTGGACATACAAAGATGGCCAAGTGTAGTGGAATTCAAAACTATGTGTCATGAAGATCCAAGAATACTTTGAGAGGGGTTTGTAAGATTTAGAGACTGTGAGAAGACAGCAATGAGGGACTATGATGGCTGTCTTCATATATTTGAAGAATTCCAAAGAGGAAGAAGGATTAAATACATCCTGGTAGCTGCAGAGAGTAAATCAATCAGTGAAAATTACATGGAGGCCAATCTTAGCTTATTATTAGAAAGAAAATAGAACTGCTGCCTCTTAAGATAGCAGAAAGTCTATGAAAAAAATGACAATGACTAGATGACCACTTATCTGAGATAATATATTAAAGATTCCTGCATTGTGCAGGAAGTTTGATGAGGTCTTCTAAAGTCTACTTCAACACTTAGGGTTTAAATTCATTTTCGACTAGTTCAGGTCACCTGACTTTTTTTTTTCATAATGTCATCTTTACAACAACTCTCAGCTAGTTAATATTAACTCTACCTTAAAGGAAGGACACTACAAAGTCTAGTAGATTCAGTATAGCAAACCACCAGAGTGTGGCGTGTTGACACTGGTGTTCTGTGGAAGGAAGAGGGTTGCATCAAACCAATCTGTAGTTTGAATCTTCATCTGACTCATCTACCTCTCTTTTTAATTACCCTAAACCCTGAGTAGTTGCTTCTGTGTTTTATTCAGTGCTCTGGTATGCAGAGTGAATTCTCCCAGACAATTGAGCTTTGCCTTCAGCCATTCCATCTTCCCAAATATGACAGCTAAACCACAGTCCTGAGTCATTCTGAGACCTTGATGGGTCTGTTATAAAGCTGCTGTCGGTCAATAACTGACGGATCATTTCACTGGAAGGGAAACCAGATCCTTAAGACATGAGTAAAAATAATATAGACAACTGCCCTGCAAAAAAGGGCAATTGTAGTAACTAGAGTATGTGTGTAAAAAAAAAAAAAATACTGAACTCTAATAATCCCACAATGACCATGCTTTCTTGAGTTTTCTTTGATGTTAAGACTCATGCCTAATGTCCAAAATTTCCATTGCTGGAGAGAGAAAAAAGTAACTCGCATTTTTATAGCATTTGACAAACATCTCATTTAATTTTCCCAACTCCTGAAGGTATGTACTGTGAGCATTAATACCCTTGTATTTACAGATGAGCAAACTGAGGCAGGAAGGTTAAGTGACTTGAACAAAGCCATGTAACACAGTAAGTAGCAAAGTTCTACCTAGTTCCTAGTTCCTCCAATAGCCCAACAGTTAACACACTAAACCTAGAAGTGAGAAGATCTGAATTCAAATCTAGACAAAAGTGTCAAATCAGATACTTACTAACTTTGTGACCCTGGATAAATCACTTAATCATTATTTGCCTCAATTCCCTTAACATAAAGATGGAGATTGTAATAGCACCTACTCCCAAGGATTGAGATAAGGTTTGTAAAGCATTTAGTACAGCGCTTGGCACTTAATAGATATTTAATAAATGCTTATTTCCTCCCTTCCTACTTTATGCTGCCTCACCATACAACTACTCATCCCGAAATAGCCCTATCCTTACGCATAGATGACACTCCATATTCACTTTTTATTTCTTCATCTTTAGCCTCTGTTTTTCTTCTAAAGAGCAAATTTCCAGGAATAGGGTGGCCTATAGTACTGACAATTCAAATTAAAGGTAAAGGAGAAAGCAGCACCCACAGTGGTCTCCCTAGTAACGCCCAGTGGCTATTTTCCATCCCTATCTCTCACTTGACCACTGAGAAAGGACAATGTCAGTAGAGACAGAAGATCTGGATTCAAATCCCAGACTTTGCCTAACTTTGGATGTCATTCCTTGGGTCTCAGTTTCCTCATTTGCAAAATGAAAAGGTTGCTCTAGACAGTCTCTGTGGTCCCTCTAAATTACAGATCTATGATCTTACACCCTCATGTTCTTCCCCCTAAAATGCTTTTCTTCTACTCCCACCCTGGCAATGAATAGTACTAGTACACACAAAAAAAGCATAAAAACATGTATTATATATTGGCATATATAATATATATGATTATATATCATATATTACTATATAGTATATATTATTATATTATGTCATATCATATATCATGTATCATGCATTATGTATAATGTATAATCATATCATATTATGTTATATCATATCATATTATATGATATGATATATAACATTTATTTGTTTGATGAAGGGGAAAGAACATTCTCTCAATTATTTGTCCAGGAGTGGCTTCAAGGTCACAGTCATTGAGACAAAACACAGAAATGCAGGAAGTCTTAAAACATCATCATATGCAGCCTCCCTTCTCCTCAGACAAGTGACTGGTAAAACACACAGGACAGAGAGTTGGGATAATTGTCTTCTTCAGGATGTCTTAGCTGAAAGACCTTTCAGTATACCTTGGTAACTCAGTGCTTTATCACTCTGACACACAAAAAGTTCTTCTTTTTACCCAACCAAGATATTTAAAACCAAACCAACCAAACAAACAAAAAACTCTTCATAAGTCAATAGGCTGTCTCATAGGTTACCTAATTGCCTTTCATTGGAGGTCATCAAGCGAAGGATGAATGGTCACTTCTTAGAATGAGTTAGATGGCATTCATGATGTCCATAGTAGCTGAGACCCATCTAACTTTAAATCTATGATTCTGTGGTCCCAGGAACATAACTTTTATTTATAACTCAAGTCTGTTACATCTTCTGTGTGCACGGAAAATAATCACTTTCCCCTTCATGTTTTTGAACAGAGTAACCAAGTTGCTTCTTATGCTTTTATTACAGAGGCTTCAGAGCTCCAGTCCTTACCAGTTTTCATTTCTGCATTTTTGATTGCCTTTTTTTGGTTTTGGTAATTCCCAAAGAATTATTCTTGAAATACCACAGTTCAAACAATGATAAATAAGCACTAAAGATTGGTGATGAAAAGTAACCAATTCTACCCGGGTATGTATACTCCTTTATATTTTCCCTTAAATTTTGTATTATAATTAAACATTCTTAGTTGTTCTGATTTCATTAAGTTATAGAAAAATGGAAATTAAGTAGAAAATATGATATATTTTGAGAATCAGAATGCATATCTTTTCAGATTACTAGAATAAATCTATATTTCCCCTAGTAACAGCTAACCCAAACTATAGTCCACTTTCACTCCTCCTAGGTCACCCCCAGACTAAGTAGGGATTGTACTACAAATTCTAAATCATAAAGTCACTCCATATGTCAGAGTTGGATTGGGTATGATATTTTTTTTGTTCATTTGTCATGTCCAGCACTTCATGACCCTATTTGAGGTTTTCTTGGCAAAGATACTAGAGTGATTTGCCATTTCCTTCTCCCAACTCATTTTAGAAATGAGGAAGGTGAAGCAAACAGGATGAAGTGTCTTTTCCAGTGTCATGCAGCTAGTAAGTGTCTAAGGACTTATTTGAATTCAGGTCCTCCTGATTCCAAGGCCCAGCACTCTATCCAATTCACCTATCCTGAGCCTTGAAGACCAATATGTCTTCAGAGCCTAACTTAATGAAAAAACTATTCTCTCTTGTTAATCAGGGAAAGTTTCATGGATAAAATAGATGGAAAAGTTTGATAAGCAGTGATGATGATGATGGTGATGGTGATGATGATAAAAGTAATAATAACTAACATTTATACAGTGCTTACTATGTTCCAAGCACTTTACAAATATTATCTCAGTTGATCATCATAACAGTCCCGAGAGGTAGGCACTATTAGTACACCCATTTTACAGATAAGGAAACTGAGGCAGATAGCTATTGAGTGAATTCTTCAGGAACACATAAGTAGTGTGTGTCTAAGTAAGTGTCTAAGCCTGAATTTGACCTCAGTTCTTTCTGCCTCCGGGTCCAACTCTCTATTCCACTGTGTCATCTAGCTGCCCCAAAAGTCAGTCAGTCAAGAAGCATTTACTTATTGCTTACTACATGCCAGGTACTGTGCTAAGCGCTGGGGGAGAGGGGCTTTGAGGGGTACAAAGAAAGGAAAAACAGCCCCTGTTTTCCAAAAGACATTACATGCTGTCGTGTCCATTTTAATGAACAAGATAACAGGTAAATACATATATATGTATATATATATGGAAATCATGTATATACACATACATGTATATGTGTATGTGTATGCACAGATGAAGTTAATCTGAAAGAGGAAGACATTACCAACTAATGGAATAGAGAAGAGCTCCCTGAAAGGAGTGGCAGGTGATGGGCTAGAGAACAGCATTTAAGGCCCCTACAATCTAGCCCAACCTGCATTTCAAGTCTAATTTCCAACTATTGCAATACATGATTTCTTATTGCCAGAATCCCAAAGAGGAAAGGCACTTTGAAGATCCACCCTATACCTGATCAAGTATCCAGATCTCTTCCCAATATTTGTGTCAAATCAGCTTATTCAACATCTCCTAAACATGTTTTTGTTTTGTTTGTACGTATTACTTTTCCCAATCTAGAATTCCCTTTCTGCTTGTCATCTTCCCTATGTCGCTCAAAGTTTTGTTCATCCTTTTGAATATAGCTTAGATTTTACCTCCTCAATGAAGCCTTTCCTGACTACATTAGTGGAGTTATCTCTCCCACTCCTTAGGTTTGAAAGCATTTACTGTCTTCTGTCTCTAACTAAATTGAGAGAAAATCCCAGGAAAATAGATTTCACTAATGTGCTTCCCACTACTGTATAATGTGCTCATGTTATTCTCTAAATCCTTGAGTTAGAAAGGACCTTCCAGGTGAGCTAGTATAAACATGCAACTCATGAAGAAAACCTTCTTGATGAACTGCAGTCTTAAGAAATAATGCCCAAACCACATGCCTAAAAGAAGGCACTAAATGGCAACAGACAAGAAACACATATACAGTGTCAGAATGGTATAGAGGGTAATCCCAGCTATCTCAGCAAGTGTCTTGGTCACTTAGGATCACTGATTTGGAGATGGAGTTTTCCTTAGAGGTCATCTAGTCTATTCCTTTCATTTTACAAATGAGGAAACTAATGGCCATAGAGCCATGTTGGGCTTGTTCTTTTTGTTTTGAGAATAAGTATCCCTAATTCACCTAGGCTGAAACTTCAGTGGCCACTCAAGCGGACCGATCTCGTTGCTGGACAGCACAGAATCTCTGATGTGCTATGTTTCTGATCTGGCCTGGCTCTCCCCTCCTTAGGCAGCCTGGTCCTCCCACCCCTGTGCTCTTGGGACCTCATCATGTTAGTTTCAGGCTTCACTGCAGATCAGAATTTCTGAGTTCAAACAATCTAGAAGCCTCAGCCTTCCCAGTATCAAAGATTATAAATGTCCTACCATACCTGGCCTGCTGAGATGGACTGACTTGAGCAAGACCACATAGCTAAAAAAAAAAAAAAAGGTAGGAAAGGCAGGATTGAACCCAGATCTTCTGGCCCTAAATCCAGCATACTTTTGCCTTGCATACACTAACTTACAAACATGAGCACCTGCTGAGTGTGGGTTGAGTGTGCTGAAATACTCTGGGTTTACCGTCACCAATAATGACAACATCAGAATTATCATTATCACTACACAGTCACTATAATAATATAGCACTCTTGTATATATGTATGTTTTTGTGTATGAATATACATATCTCATTTAATCTTCACAACACCCCTTTACGGTAAGTACTTTTTAAGTATAAGTTTAAGTATTTTACCCCCATTTTATGTATGAGAAAACTGAGGTTGTTTCCTGTAGAGGAAAGATTAATATTAATGCTTGCCTGGGGCATATCGACATATCTGGAAGGAGAAAGGGGGCTACAAGCAAAAACCCTGAAGATGAATAAGTTCTAATTGAAATAGCCATATTTCTGTAAGCAACCAGGGTCCCCTCACTTAGATTTTAAAAGTGCATTGATCAGAGGATTATCTTTCCCACATGTCAAGGATTTTGCATAGAGAAATCTAGTTTTAGTTAAGTTTGTATCAGACAGCCTCTGCGTCTTATTTCTGCTCCTAAGATCCCATGATTTGCCCAGTAATGTTCTTTTTTGCATTCAATTTATATATCTAATGTTTTCCATAGGATTCATACAACTCTGTGAAGTAGATAATGAGGGTAGTAATATCCCCGCTTCACAGAAAGATATGGCTGCCATCTGAAGGTCAGACTAGCTAAGCACTGAAAGACTCATGTAGTAATTTAGTTTAGAAATTTAGTTGGCTCTTGATCACCAGTCCCAGGTTCTAGTCCTTGCTTCTTCTCATAATGCTGTTGACTTCTGAAGTAGATCAAGTCAGGTTTATAATACCTCAGAATCTTGCCAAACATAGATTCAAGACATATATGAGATTGGACCAGTGCCTTTAGGGACTTGTCCTGGTGGCATCCATATTGCCTTTCTTCTCTTCTACTGGAAGATCATGTCTTGGTTTAGAAACTGGAAATCCTGGAGGGACAAGGTTTGCATAATTCTTTACAAGTTGCAAGTTTTACCCAAATGTGAGCTATGATTATTCAACAATGATACCAAAAATAGCATCCAAGGGTCACAGAATTTCAGAGAAAAAAGCAGTCTTAAAGATCAAGTAACTTAATTCCCTCATTTTACAGCTGAGGGAACTGAGAACATCATGGCAAAGATAAAGCGAACTGGATTTAGCACCGAAGTAGTTGAATTCAAATCTCATTTGTGTCCCATAATCAGCTACGTATCCACAGACAAATCATTTCACTCTCTAGACATCAGATTCCTCATCAGTAAAATAAGAAAGCTGGATTTAATTACCTCCAAAGTCCCTTCCAACTCTCTACCTATCCCATAGGAACAAGACATGCAGTGAATAGCCCAAAGTCAAACACCAAGTTAATAAAAGATGAGGGGCTAGATTTCAGTTCCCTTGACACAAAATCCAGAGTTTTTTCCATAATTTACAAAGAACATCTATAAAATGGAGAACATACAATGGAGGACATCCAAGATATTAAGAGGATTATCTGAAGGAGTCAAAGTTGCTTATTCTTAAGAAGAGAAAACTTATAAGATGAATATTGAAAAGTCTTTGAGAGGCTTTTCATGTGTAATGCTGTCCCTAAATAGGATTTTTATTCTTCATTTTCACTTCCTTGAGAGAGTTAAAACTTGAAGGTCTTTCCAGGTCACTGCAATAATAACAAGCTTGCATTATGCCCCCCCAAAAAAAACTTGAGATATTTGAGACCTTAGATAAGATGGCTCTGTACTTCAGCCTAGACTTATAGAATACTAGGCCTCAAAGAGGCCTCAGAACATAGAAAAGTTAAGTGGAGGAGAAACCATATAATGCAGAATAGCAAGGTCTTAGACATTAGAGCTGGAAAAGACTTTAGGGATCATCTAGTCCAACTCCTCTTATTTTACCTATGTGAAAAGTAGGAAAGAAAGTCTCTAATACTGATGAGCATAAGCTGTCAGTTAAATATAGCAACCATTGGTTGAATGAAGATATATGAGGAAGTGAAGTTTTTTTCAAAGGTCATAAATAAAGGTATGGAATTCTTGCACAAATATAAGAATCAAGCCTTAGTTATAGAAATAGGATATAATTAGATGGAATTGATATCTATGAACAAGACCAATGTAGTTCAGGAGATGGGCCTGCTAGAGAAAAACAGTCCTAGCTATAACTGAGATGCTTCCTAGTGCCACAAAAAGGTTAACTAATTGGATTCAGCAGACCAAAATGTCACTATTGGTACAGCCTTGGACCTGCTGTGTGACCTTGGCCAAGTCACTTCACTTCCTCTGACCTTCAGATGTCTCCATCTGTGAAGTGAGAGTGTTTATCCCTTCAAATCTTAAAAGAAAATCGGATGAACTCCTATGTCCTTAACATATATCAGATAAGGTTTCTCTCTAGCAACAATTCAGTGCTTTGATTTCATCAAGAAGGGGGTCACTGGTAGAATTGGGAAGCTTCATTCAAGCTGAACTCTTGCAGTGGATAAAGAACTGAACTTGGAATCAGGAAGATCAGAGGTCAACACCAACCAGAGGTCAACACCAACTTACTAGCTTCGTGCCCCTGAACAACTCGCTTAACCTCTATCTATCTCATTTTGCTCATCTGCAAAATTAGGCATAATAATATCCAACCTCTCAGAACTGTCACGAGTATAAAAGGAGATAATATTTGTAAAGGATTTCGAAAAACTTAAATCACTATACAAATTGTTGTGATTATGATGATGGTTATTATTATTAATTATTATTATTTTTTCAATTGCAGGAAATGCTTCATTCCACTTCCCAGAGAGATACTACAATTTATTTTTAGGCTGAACCTAGTTCCTATAGAAGCACTCAACACACATTTGAAAATAATAACCAGAAGCACAAACCACAAAAATAGTTGGAAATAAACAAACAAAAAAGACATCCTCCAGGTCAGTATGCAGGACATTGAATTCATACTATCATGTCCTGGCCCCATTATTCAGCAAAGGAACTAGGAGTCTATAGGCTTCAGTTGAAATCCCAACTCCACAATTTACTCCTCATATGACTTTAATAAAGTCACCTTACCTCTCTAGTCCTCTGTTTTCTCCCTTGAAAAATGAAGGATTTGGACAGAGCATTCATAGGATCATAGATTTAGAGCTTGAAGAGATCTCAAAAGCCTTCTAGTGAAACATACTGATTTTACAATTGAATGAAATGAGACAGTGATATTAGGCAAATGATCTGTCCAAGGTCATGGAGGTAGTAAGCACCAGAGGTGATCAATTCAGACTATAATATTCAGTTGTAGTTTTTTATGTTCTATTTAATCAGAAGTGCAGAAAGGGAACTGTGTTTCTCAAAAGAAATCAGGTCAAAACCCAATTTCTCTGTTAACAGGAAGAGCTGAACCAATGTCATAGATCATAGATATTTAGTGGCAAGAGGGGACCTTATAGTTCATCCATATTCACTCCGCCCCTCATTTTAAGGTTAAGGAAATAGAGGCCAAGAGGAGTGAAGCTGCCTCCCTATGGTGCCACAGCAAATTATTCGCAAAGCAGAGGTAGAAGCCAGGGCTCTCGAAACCTAGATCAGTACACTTCTTAAGGGGTCTTTCTCATTCACAAGGAAAACAGATCATACCACAAAGTAACAACAAAAAAGAGAAAGCCCTTCAAGCTCACAGTTGAGCTCAGACCAAGTCATATCAACACCAGCAATCACTGACATCAACCTAAGAGTTAACTTTCAACTTTTTTCTGTTGTTTTTCCGTAGTTTGCAGCTATGTTAAAAGATTCTGTAACCCCAGTACTTCCTTTCAGTCCCACCCTGTTACCCAGTTCCTACCTTGTTAACTATACCTGTACTGTGTCTGATTTTGCGACAAGATTATATTGGTTTCCTCAATGTCTTGGTTTTTTTGCTCACTACAGTCTCCTTTTCCAGTGTCAGTATTCTGCTCCATCTGGCAAAAATCCCAGAATCTGTTTTGGAAGGGACTTCAGCACCATATATTCTAGGCATTCTTAGGCCAGAGTCTGTGATCTTTTTTTCCTGTTGTTTGTTTTATTTTTAATATATTGTGATAATTGTATTTCAATATAATTGCTTTGCTTTGTAAAAACAAAGAGGTGGGGGTTCGGGGTGGTGAGCCAGGGTGCACAGCAATAACACAGAAACCATTTAGAAGAAGCAACACAAAGCATATACCTTGGAAGCTTTAATATCATGAAAAATAGATAGGGATCAATCTTATAAAGCACACAAAAGACTTGTAGACATTCAATTACAAAGCCCTCCTTCAAGAAACCAAGAACAACTTAAATAGCTAGAGGATTATTCAGTGCTCAAGGCTAGGCTGTGACAATATAATAAAAATGACAATAGTACCAAAGGTAATTTACACTTTTAATGCTATACCAACCAAATTATCAAAGGGGTACTTTTATAGAACTTGATTAAACAATAACAATTCATTTGGGGGTAAAACAGATCTAGAATACCAAGGGGGGAAATGAAAAGAGGCAAGGATAAAGGGAGAATAGCACCTCTGCACCTTAAACTATTATGAAACAGCAGTTATCAAACCCATTTGATATTGGTTAAAAAAGTAGAGAGGTAAATCAATGGAACAGGCTAGTCAAGGGGGAATCACTAATGGCAGAATTCAGTAACTCAGGGATAGATACAGTAGAAAACAAATTATTTAGGAAAGAAACTCCTACTTGATAAAAACTGCTGGAAAAACTGGAAAGCAGCCTGACAGAAATTAATCTTATAAAGACCATATTCCATAATACAATGTAAATGGGAATATTATCATAATGTTAAAGCTATGGGTAAGAGATGCATTCTTATCCAAACAAGGAATAAAAACAATTATAATTACAAAAGATGAAATAGACAACTTCAATTACATGAAACTGAAAAGCTTCCATACAGACAAAATTAATGTACACAAGGTAAGAATGGAAGCAGTCAGATGAGAAAAAAAAAACAGCTTTATATCAGATTTCTCTAAGTTTTGGTATTGCAAATATGTAAAAAAACTGACAGATACCCATATCCTTATTGACAAACATATTATATATAAATATTCTATATCCATGAAATAGATATAAAGATAGAGATATATATGTATATACTATGTTAATACTGAAATTATTATATAACATATTCCTCATTATTGTTGTTAATGCTTTGTTTTTGAAGACGACCAATGACAAAATGATATTGGGGTAAAATAATGAATTATGGGTAATGTCTTATCTTGCACATGAATTGTATTTAAGTGAGGCAGAGTTGCACAAAATCATCAGCCTAGCTCTCTCTCCCAGGGTCATCAAAGTCCAGCAACAAAACTAAAGTGAGGAAGACTGCTGATGGTCAAGGATGCAGTAGATAACCTCATTAATATATAAGTAATCAAAGGATGTAGACAAACATTTTTAAAAGAATAATTGCAAATTATTAACACATGAAATAATGCTCCAAATCACTAATAACAGGAGAAATGGTCATCAAAACAACCTGATTACTCACCTTATGCGCTACAAATTGGTAAAGATGACAAAAGATGACAATAGTCAATGTTGAGAAGGTTGTAGGAAGAAAGGTATATTGGTGTGTGTTTGGTAGAGCCATGAATCAGTACAACTGATGCGAAAGCAATATGAAATTGTTCAAATAAAGTGACCAATATATCCATGCCTTTTGACCCATAGATTCTATTACTAGACACATCCCAAGGAGGCAATCAAAAAGAATAAAGTTACCAAATCCACCAAAATCTTTTCAGCAGCACTTTTTTAGATAGCAAAGAACTGGAAACAAAGTAGATGTTCATCAACTGTGGAAATGGAGAAAAAATTATGGTACATGAACACAATGGAATATTATGTGCTATCAGGAATTATGAAATTGATGAATATAGAGAAGTATAGAAAGGTCTACATAAACTGATGCAGAGTGAAGTAAGCAAAGCCAAGAAAGGAATATGCACAATGACTACAACAACTTAAATCAAAAGAAAAACCACAGACCACAATATGAAAATGAATGTTATAAAATTATAAAGAACAAGCATGTCATGAAAGAAGAGGCACGAGAAAACACACCCACCTCATTCCCTTTGCAGAAGTGGGAGTCTACAAGCATTGCATTTGGTATGAGTTGTCAGATGTTTTTAATGATTGAATAATCATGCTGTTTTTATTTCTTTTTTGCCTTAAAAATTACAATTTGATATATAGGATGGTTCTCTAGTAGGAGGAGGCAGAGGGGTACTGGGAAAACTATAGAGATGTAAAACAAAAGATATCAATAAAATCTTATATTAAAAATAAAATATTCTGGGCCAAGATGGCGGCTCCCCACCAAGTTCCTCCAAAAACCTATAAAACAATGGCTCTGAACCAATTCTAGAGCTGCAGAACCCACAAAGTGGCAGAGGGAAGCAGGGCTCCACCGCAGGACAGCCTGGATGGTCCCTGGGTAAGGTCGGTCCCACAC
>CM053622.1:95232268-95249518 GCA_028646595.1 Phalanger gymnotis
GAGGGAGGGAAGGGCAGACTGGGGAACAGGGCAACCAGAATGTACGCCATCTTGGAGTGGGGGGGGGAGGAAATGGGGAGAAAATTTGTAATTCAAACACCTGTGAAAATCAATGCTGAAAACCAAACATGTCAAAAAAAAAAAATAAAATATTCTGAACAAAAAGCCCTTCTCTTATCTTGCCTGTACTCAAAAAATAATTTCCTCCCAAACATACTTGATATTTGGCCATCTAGGTTTTATTTGAAGACTTCAAAGTAGAAGAAACCTGTTACCTCCCAAGGCAGTCCATTTCACAGAAAGATTACTCCAACTGTTAGGATTTTCCCCCTAGATCACTGAAATCTACCCCTCTACAACTTCCACCCACTGTCACTAACTAGTTCTTCTCTCAGGGGCCAAACAGAACAAATGTAATCCCTTTTACACACCACTCTTTAAATACTTAAAATCAATAGATCATCATGCATTTATTTAATGCCAGCGATGTGTCAGGTGATGTATTGCGTACTGAGAATACAAAAAGGAAGAAAAAAAGGTGAAAACAGCCTAGTTCTCAAGGAGGTTGCCATCTATCCAAAACAATATGACCAAGCAATGAACTCACAGAGACACTGTAGACCTAGTTCTTAATCAAGGTTCATTATGTGAACTCTAAAAATTATTTTCTCTCACTGGGTCTTAGTTTCCTAATTTCTAAAATTAGGTAGTTGGATTAGAGGCTGTTTAAGGCTTCCTTTTAGCTACAAAAATCTTACAACTTTGTGCTACCAAATCACTCACACATTAATGTGAATCAGTTATAATAATTAGATTAGGAAAGGACACCAGCAACAATCTAATACATTCCAAAGCCTAGCAACAATTCCCACTTTACAACATTCTCCTTGACCAATTCTCAGTAAGTTGTGATTTCCCACTGCCTCAGAGTAGATAATCTCTAAAGGCCTTTTTAGTTCATTGCCCTATAGTATAGCCCTGAATGCTCAAGTGGCACCCACTGCCACTATGATGAAGTGTCCTGGCCTGGACTACCAGCCACTCTTTCTTTCTTTTGCCCTCAAACACATTTCTAGACCACAAACACCCTTTTGTCTGAAATTTATTTACAAGAGAGCACACAGAGACAATAATAATAATAGCAACTCCTATCTACATACTGTTATAATCTTACAATTTAATAAGGTAAATGGTACAAATATGATTGTCTCCTTTTTACAGTTGAGGAAATCAAGGCTTGGAGAAATTATGTGATTATCCCATGGTCCCACAGTTAGTAAGAGTACCCAAGATTAAAACAATTATTATGGCTCTAGATTCTGCACTTAGCATAATACCTAGTACATAGTAGGTGTTTAATCAATGCTTGATGACTTAATATGACTCTTTGTACTCCATTATGTTTCCTTATCACTGTGCTTAATGAAAGTATATTTCAATTGCAGAGAAGATCACCTAAAACAATTCTGCCCTCCTGACAGTTTGATGAGTTAAACTATACTATATAACATTTACCTGGGTCAATTCAACTACCATGATGGCTTCCAAAGCTCCCTAGTGTCCTTCTTGCTTTTGTCTTACTTGCCCAAATAATTCCCCCAAATGACCACCTTTTCTGCAATAACATTATATACCAATATGGGATTGGCATAGATGGGCTCCCTGGACTCCAATCATTGATCCAGATTGAAATCCAAGAGTGTTCTGAGAGAGTCAGGAAATCTTGTGATCACTAAATGACTTTTACTGCTATATCTCATCTTCCTGTTTAGCCACTGTTTTATTAACAATTTTTAGCTATATCTCTGTAGTACCTTTTATATCCTTTTCTCTCATTTTCCTCTCATGATTCTTTTCACTATTCATCACTATTTGCAAAAAATATTACTATAGCTCCCTAATTGGTGGTCCTGATTCTATCCTCATCTCTCTCCAATCATTCCCTGTATGGCTGCCAAATAAATATTCCCAGGACATATGTCACACTATATCACTCCCAATTCAGAAATATTCAGAGGCCATCTCTAATAAAATACGAATGCCTATGTCTGGCATTTAACACTCTCCAAAATCTGATTCCTACATATGGATATTTCGCAGAATTCCTCTTCATGGAATCTAAGTCTAACTCAAACTGGCTTACTATTTGTCATTTTCATTTCTGTATCTTAGCACAAGCTGCCCCTTCACTTGAAGTGCATTCCCTCCTCATATCTGTCTCTTACAATCCCTATCTTTCTTGAAGGAGCAAACCGGTTGCCTCCTTTTATGAGGCCTCTTCTCATTTCCTCTTACTGCCCCAAAAGAGAATATTTTCTCCCATGTCAAATGATATCATGTTTACTTCCCTTCATGTATATTGCATCCCTCTGGTAGTATCCAAATACATCGAGAGCAGAGATAATTTCATTTCTGTCTTTGTATTCCCAGCACCTAGTATATTGCCTTGTACATTGGAGGTGTTTAAGAAAGAATTGATGAATTAAATTACTTTGATAATTAACCACCATATCTTCCCCAGTGGAGAGTATTACATGACTCAAAATACAATCTTACAGGAACAGACTGCATATAATCTCAAAAATAGAGAGAAGTACCTCCTTTCTCTTAAAATATTACAGAGATACCTCCCCCTTTTTTCACAGGGGCAATCAGAAACATCTCATCCTCATTTTCTTCCTGTTGGTGGACTAAAGGTCGGTTCTTGGGTTTCATACAGGCAGATGAAGCATAAGGAGCCTTGACACACCGTGTCCATAACCAAGTGTAAAGACCACAAACTGGCACAAGAAGTCTTGGGGAATAAGGCTTAGTTAAACAAACATTCAACTCCATAGAAATCTTTGCATTATATGCTTGCTAATTTAGCTTCAACAGTGAATTCTTTGAATCAGAGACATCTTTCTGATAGAGTATTGGAATGCTGGTGGTATGGTATGGTAACATTATTCATTTTTTTTTGTTCATCCTAATCCTATTAGATTGCCTAGGTGAGTTTCCTACTATAGGAATTCTCTTTCTTTTCTAGGAATTGGTAACACACACACACACACACACACACACACACACACACACACAAACAAACACACACAAATCTACCTTTTTCTAAGCTCCAAGTCCCTAGCCAGAGGCAAAATTCCTACAAAATAACTCAATTTTGAATTTCTCTTTCTCTTCTTCTGAGATGTTTCCCCTCGAATTTCCTCTTTATAAACACAATCAGAATAAGTACATCTAAACTAGCAAATGCCTGTGCTAAAAATCTTTTTTTATGAAAACAAAATAAATATTCGAAACAAAATAACAACAAACAAAACTTAGGAAAGAGATTTTCTGCAAAGGCAAGTGGCCTAGCCATACTAGATCTAAAACTATATTATAAAACAACAATCATCAAAACTATTTGGTACTGGCTAGGAAATAGAATGGTGGATCAGTGGAATAGGTTAGATATACAAGACACATCTGGTTGGTTGGTGGGTTGTTGTCCTTTGTTCTCAAAGAAGACCAAAATGACATCACTATGCTAGAGTCAAGTTTCACTGTTTCTGACTGTGGCTGATCAGGCCAATATGAACTCAGAATGCTCTACCACAGGTCGGGCACAAATAGTCCAGGTGAACATTTGGGGCAAAAACTCCAAACTTGCTCATCCTGCATTTCCTTTTAGTTGTTTCAATTCTGCTTTGCTCGTAGAGCACAGCACTTCCTCTGATGTGGGAACACCATGCTGAGTAATCCTGTGCCAATGTCTCCCATGTCACACAGTCAATTCCAAGTTCTTGAGAGAGACTTTGAGAGCGTCCTTGTATCACTTCTTCTGCCTATCCTGTGAATGCTTGCCATGTGTGAATTCTCTATAAAATAGTTTTTTTAGCAAGCATACATTGTTCATTCAAACAACATGGCCTCTCTGAAGCAGAGTTTGAATGCTTGGCAGCTTAGTTTGAGCAAAAGCCTCGGTGTCTGGTACCTTATCCTGCCAGGTGGTCTTCAGAATCTTCCCAAGACAATTCAAATGGAAGCAATTTAGTTTCCTGGCATGGTGCTGGTAGACTGTCCAGGTTTCACAAACATACAGCAATGAGGTCAATACTGCAGCTCTGTAGACCTTCAGTATGGTAGTCAGTCTAATACCTCTTGTCTCCCATGCTTTCCTTTGGAGCCTCCCAAACGCTGAGCTAGCTCTGGCAATGCGTGTGTCAACCTCATTATAAATGTGTACATCCCTGGAAAGTACACTACAAAGGTAAGTAAACTTATCCACAGCATTCATAACTTACCCATTTGCTGTAACTGATGGTTCCACTTATGGATGGTGTGGTGATGGCTGATGGAGCACCCGTGTTTTCTTGGTGTTAATTGTTAGGCCAAAATTAGCACAAGTAGCAGAGAATTGATCCATACTTTGTCACATCTAAGGATGTGTTCAGGGAGGACTGGTACCTCTGGAATGATGGCTGCTGAGCCCTTTGCAGGGCTGCTTTCCACCTTTGGTGTCCACCTGTCCCACTCAGCTCTCACTTGTGGCTCCACAAGACACATCTACTATTTGATAAACCCAGAGACTCCAGCTTCTGGGATAAGAACTCTCTATTTGACAAAAACTGCTGGAAAAACTGAAAAATAACATAGCAGAAACTGGGTATAGACCAACATCTGACACCTTATACAAAGATTAATGGGTACATGATTTAGACGTAAAGGGTGATATCATAAGCAAATTAATTAGGAGAGCAAGGAATAGTATACTTGCAAGATCTATGGAAAAGGGAAGAATTTATGACCAAACAAGAGATAGAGAACATTATAAAATACAAAATGGATAATTTTGATTACATTAAATTGAAAAGTTTTTGCACAAATAAAACCAATGTAACCAAGATTAGAAGGAAAGCAGAAATCTGGGAAAAATGTTTACAGCCAATGTTTCTGATAAAGGCCTCATTTCTCAAATATATAGAGAATTGAATCAAATTTATGAGAATACAAGTCATTCTTCAATTAATAAATGGTCAAAGGATATAAAAAGGCACTTTTCAAATAAAAAATTAAAGCTATATATAATCATATAAAAATGCTTGAAATCATGATTGATTAGAAAAATGCAAATTGAAACAACTCAGAGGTACCACTTCATACCAATCAGATTAGTTAAAATGACAGAAAAGGAAAATGATAAATTTTGGAGAAGATGTGGGAAAATTGGAACACTAATGTACTATTGGTGGAGTCGTGAACTAATCCAACCATTTTGGAGAGCAATTTGGAACTATATCCACAAGGCTATAAAACTGTGCATACCCTTTGGTTCATCCATATCAATACTAGGTTTATATCCCAAAGAAATCATAAAAAAGGCAAAAGCTCTCATATGTAAAAAAATATTTACAGCAGCTCTTTTTGTGATGACAAAGAATTGAAAATTGAGGGGATGCTCATCAACTGGGGAATGACTAAACAAGTTGTAGTATATAAATGTAATAGAATACTATTGTTCTGTAAGAAATGATGAGCAGGCAGATTTCAGAAAATAAAAAAACATGGAAAGATTCACATGAACTGATGCTGAGTGAAGTGAACAGAACCAGGAGAACATTGCACACAGTAACAGCAACATCGTATGATGATCATCTATGACTGATTTAGCTCTTCTCAGCCATATAATGATCCAAGATAATTCCAAAATTCATGATGGAAAATGCTATCCATATCCAGAGGGAAAAAAAAAAACTATGGCGCCTGAATGCAGATGGAAGCACAATATTTTCACTTTTTTTTTCTTTGTCATGGTTTTTCCCTTTTGTTCTGAATCTTCTTTCACAACATGACTAATGTGGAAATATATTTTAACATGGTTATTATACATGCATAATTTGTATTAGATTGCTTGTTGTTTTAGGTAGAGCAGAGGTAAGGGATGGAGGGAGAAAAATTTGGAACTCAAAATCCTACAAAAATGAATGTAGAAAACTATCTTCACATGTAATTGGAAAAAAATAAAATACTATTAAGTGCAAAAAAAGAGAAAGATTTTCCAATAGGCCAGAGGAAAAAGACTTCAGGTTCTCATAGGGGAATAAAGAAATGTGGACTTAACACCGTACACTCTATGCTCTTAGGGTTTTTTTAGTAACAAAGAAACTTATTTGTCCACACAGCCTCACTGTTGTAGTAATGGTGCCTGCTTTTCATATCGCTTGCTTCTGCCTGTGTTTCTCTTCTTCAATTCCAGAGAGCTTGCTGGAGCCTTCCCATCTCCAGCTTGACACATCTTACATACTTCTCATAGGAAGCTATGTACCTTCTCAATTCAGACTCTTTCCTGTACTCTTTCAAACTCCTTTCCTCTCAAATTTTTCTGTAAATTTTTTTTCAGGAATTGATATGTTTATCCTTTTGATTGGCGCTTTCCTTTCTGTGTTCAAAAGTTCTAGTAAGATTTCTTGTATTATTTATTGTTTTGTGTCATTCAAGTTTTTGACTAGTTATGTTCTTCTGGGAGACCTATGATTCTTAAGCTCTCTCTATACATGCTATCTTCAAAATCAATGTGTTTTTGCCTGTATGGGAATCACGTTTTCATTTGTTTTGTTTTCTCTCTTCTTCCAAATTGTCCATTAAGACTCCCGTATATTTGTATTCATAATTAATTATTCTCTTATGTTTCTTTTTTGAGAAGCTACTGTGAATTCAAGTCTTTCTATCTGGCCAATTATTTCTTTTGTGCAAAGAATGAATTGCATTTTTAGAATAGTTATTTCTCTTTTAAATCATTCAGTAATGTACTGATATGAATTTATGATCCCTGGGGAATCCACATGGTACCCTACCTCATCATGTGTTGATTCACTTTTCTTTATCTTGCAATATCTCTTTACAGATGCCTGGACTCTTTTACCTGATCTGGGATATCACATTCTCTTCTGCCATTGGTAGCTTCCTTGTTAGTTTATCTGATTCTGCTCAAATTAACTGAGTTTTACTCCTCCTGAGATTTCTGTTCCCCCTTATACTCCACTATTTTGCATTTTCTGACTCCTTCCAACTTCAAAGCCATATCAACCTTCTCCCACAGTAGGCAATTCATGCTTCACTACTGGGCAATTCATTTTACATTAACCTTAGTCTTTGTCCCAAGTTACGGATGAGGCAAAAAAAAAATGGCCCCAGCTGAATGTTGAGTTCTTTGCAGACCTACACTGAAGCTAACTTATTGGCTTCCTAAAACTGATCATTAAATTTTCAGTGTGAACATATATACATTGAAAATACCAAAATGCTATAAACTGGAGCTTGATTTATTCTTTCATTGATTGTTTAGACTTAAGAAAGTATTGGAGAAAATGTTTATAATGCAGACTAAAATTAAAAGTCTATCAGGCATATTTTGTTTCATTTTGTTTTGTTTTTGTTTGTTTGCTTGTTTTTTCAGTCAGAGAGCCAGCTATTAAACACCAACAACAGCTAGCTCTTTCCTGTAGGCTTAATAGAGAACAAGACAACCACACAGGATCCCTCTCCCAGTTCACTCTGCTCCTTACTTCTCTGGTTGCTGACATTCTGCTTTCCCAGAGAGAATAATCTTCTTTTTGGTTTTCCATGCCACTGGGGATGATGGTAAAGGTAAAATTAAGTTCTCTGGGAAGATTCTTGTTGTCATGTACCACCCTGCTGCAATGTGGGGAGTGGGTGCTGAGTGAGCCTGTTAGGGGATGAGCCTTTTTGTCTGTCATTTCTTTGGATTGTAGCCTCATGAGAGTTCTTGGTATTCTAGACCATGGAGGCAGCAAAAATTGCTTTATCTCTTGTGGATACTCTCAATTCTAAAGAGATTTGAGAGGTCACGAGGACTGAACAAAATGTCTAGTCCGCCATCTTATTCATTACATGACTTAGAACTAGCTCAACTTTTTTTTAGGGCTGCCTGAGGACTAATCAGGTGGCTGCATTTTTACAGTTAAACACATTGTTATCTGCTCTCTAATATTTATGACTAGATCCTGAGTTTTCCAAAATCAGTTCCTTTACATTGGAATTTTTATGTTTCACTGAAACACTGGTGGCTTTACTTTTTTTCCAACTTAAGCTTCTCTTCCTTCCAACTTGGACCCAGACTCTTCAGTTTTAAGAGATAGTCCTTTTCCTTTTTAGAGGGTTGCCTAATCATGGTCAAGGTAGGACTGACAACTACTCTTCCTCTCTCAAAATATTTCACCTCATTAATCTGGCCAGGGGTGGAGAACCTGCAGCCTCAAGGCCGTATGTGGCCCTCTAGATCCTCAAGTCCCGCCCTTTGCCTGAATCCAAATTTCACAGAACATGTCTCCTTAATAAAAGGATTTGTTCTATAAAACTTGAACTCAGTCAAAATGCCACACCCAAGGACCTAGAAGGCCACATGTGGACTCAAGGCCTCAGATTCCCCACCCCATTCTAGTCAAACACTTTCATAATGCTTCCCAGGCTTGCTCTCACTGTCAACACTAATCAGTAAGTTGTTTCCCCAAATGGTTTTCATTAATTAATGTGGATACTCCTTATGACTCAAGGACAAATATAGAAATCAATTGTTCTGTCAAATAATTGAACGTAGCCCTGCCTTGTGGGAAAATTGTGATATAAGTAAAACTTGCCTTAATTGTCTTCCTATACCCTACTCCAAAGGATACAGCATTCTGACTACTGATACCTGAGGCACTCACTGGAACATCCAAACTGGAATTGCCTTTTTCCAGAATAGCATAAAGTTCTCTAAATCCATCTATTCTTCAGTGTCTACAAATCCTTCCTTGTCCTACCCCCATTAAAATGTACTTGTATCAGTTCCTCAGAGCCCTTTCAGTGATAGGATTGTTAATCTATAGTAATTTAATTCCCCCTGGCTGTAATTTGGCTTTTGAAAGTGAGGGATGAAGTGGTTTAATATCAAAAAAAAAAAATAGGAAGAAAAAAAACACAGAGCATTGCAGTGGGAAAAAAAGAAAAAAAAAACAAAGGACCTGGGCACCAGCTGTGTGACCATGGAGAAATCACTTAACCTCTCAGATCTACAATTTCTTCATCTGTAAAATGGGGGTAACAACATGTGAACTACCTCCTTCGATTGGTTGGTATGAGAAAAATACTTGACTAACCTTAAAGTATCACATACGACAGCTATTTTATTTTCTGGGCCTCAGTTTAATTATATAAAATTATAATAATAATAGCTAGTATTTTTGGAGAATTGAAAGTTTTATAAAGGACTTTATACATGTTAGTTCATTTGAACCTCACAACAACCCTTATGTAGGTGCCACGATTGTCCTCATTTCATAAACGAAATTAGGCCTCAAAGAGATTTAGTGACTTGCCCAGGGTCACACAGCTAATAAATGGCTGAGTCAGGAAGATAATAATAATAATCATAATCATAAACAATTGCCACTTCTTATATAGCACCTAGTTTGTGCCAGGCACTATGCCAGTCCCTTCCACATAATGATTTTCCCCATCGTGATTTTGATATATCACAGGTCAGTATAAGAAATTAAATGGGAATTTGGGGGGAGTGTTGTGTAAGCAACAGATGACAAAGGTCAGCAGATGACATAGAGAAAGTTTAGAAATTCATAAATGCATAAATATATATACATATATATACTTCATATAATATAGCCTACGACCAAATTCCTTTTTTAATTTATTTTTTTATTTTCATTTTACTACACTCAGTTCCACAAGTTTGAGTTCCAAACTTTCTCTCCCTCCCTCTTCTCCATCTCCCCAAGACAGCATGTAATCCAATATAGGTTCTACATATACCTTCACATTGAACTTATTTACATAATAGACCAGTTGTAAAGAAGAATTATAACCAATGGAATGAATCGTGAGGAAGAAGAAATGAAACCAAAAAAAGGAGAAAGAAAGAGAGAAAATAGTTTGCCTTAAACTGCATTCAGACTCCATAATTCTTTCTCTGGATGTGGATTGCTTTTTCTGTCATGAGTCTTTTGGAACTGTGTTTGAATCTTTCATTGATGAAGAAAGCCAAGTCTATCAAAGTTAGTCCTTACAGCTTCTGGGTGAAGAATTCACTATTTCACAAAAACTGCTGGGAAAACTGGAAAATAGTATGGCAGATATTGGGCATACACCAATATCTTACACCATATACCAAAATAAAGTCAAAATGGGTTCATGATTTAGGAATAATGGCTGATACTAATAGCAATTTGGGAGAGCAAGGAATAGTTTACCTGTCAGATTTATGTAGAAGGGAAAATTCATGACCAAACAAAAGGTAAGGAGCATTACAAAATGCAAAATGGATAATTTTGATTATGTTAAATTAAAAAGGTTTTGTACAAACAAAGCCAATGCAACAAAGATTAGGAGGAAAGCAGAAAATTGGGAAAGAATCTTTACAACCAATGTCTCCGATAAAGGGCTCATATCTAAAATATACAGGGAACTGAGTCAAATTTATAGGAATACAAGTCATTCTCCAATTGAGAAATGGTGCATGGATATGAACAGTCAGTTTTCAGTGGAAGAAATTAAAGATATCTATATTCATACGAAAAAATGCTCCACATCTCTATTGATTAGAGAAAAGCAAATCAAAACAATTGTTAGGTACCACATCTCTCCTATCAGATTGGCTAACATGACAAAACAGGAAAATGATAAATGCTGGAGAGGACATTGTTGGTGGAGTTGTGAACTGATCCAGTCATTCTGGAGAGCAATTTGGAACTATGCCCAAAGGGCTATGAATATATGCATACCATTTGACCCAGCAACACCACTTCTTAGGCTGTATCCCAAAGAGATCACGCAAAAGGGAAATGGACCAGTATGTACAAAAATATTTGTAGCAACTTTTTTTGTGGTGGCAAAGAATTGGAAAGCAAGGGGAAGTCCGTCAATTGGGGAATGGCTAAACAAATCGTGGTATGTGAATGTAATGGAATATTATTGTGCTATAAGAAATGAGGAGTAGACAGACTTCATTACAACATGGAAAGAAATTAGCTGATGCTGAGTGAGGAGAGCAGAACCAGGAGAACCTTATACAAGATTATGACCAAATTCTTAACCCAAATTTTACAATAAATTACTGTAAACACCCCATAAAAGAAAAAAAATCAGACTTTCTCCCTGGTAGGAAGGGCAGGGCTAAAAAATTTTATGTGGATTTTCCAGCTGGCAAGGGTGCCACTAACTCCCACATTGTAGAAGGTATAAATATACTGTCACATTTCCTCACAATGACCTTGGGTAGTAGGTGATATTATTGTCCTCATTTTACAGATGAGGAAACTGAGGCAAACAGAAGTTAAGTGATTTGTCAAGGGTCAGATAGTAAGTGTCCAAAGCAGGTTCTGAACTAATCTTCCTGATTCTGAGTTGAGAGTTCTAGCTACTATGTGACCTAACTGCTTAAAATAAAGATATTAGAGGTTATCTATCAGCTACCTTCCAGCTCTAACATTCAGTGATTTCGTGATATTTCAAGCACTGTATTAGAGAGATGGAAGAGATCCTTTGAGCATGACCCAGAGTGCCCTTGGAGTCCTTTTCATGTAGATGTGCACCTAATTCTAAAAACACAAAATACAATGCAACAAGAATTCATTGTTACAAAAATGAATTTTATTCTTTCTAAGTTTTATAATGTGTATTATTCCATCTAGGTGGAAGGTAGGATACCACACATTTTGTTGGCAAGTTGCACTCTAGAATTCTATGCTTCCCTTTCCTTGACCTCTGTTAGCACCATCATTAAAATGGCTTCATGACCCTCAAGTGATTGGCTAGAGTTTGCCTTTTAGTCGATCTCTGTGTTTAGCTCAGAATATTCTTCTGGATCCATTCTTCTCCCTGCCATATCTCTCCCTGATGATTTTCTTTTTCTTGTTTGCCTCCCAGAATCGAAGATGTCATTTCCAATTAGGGGGTTGAATGCTCAATACCACAATGCTTCTTCTATCCATGATATGATTTTGGATCTGTCTCTCAATAAGTCTCTAAGTCATCTCGTCACCTCCCAGGACTCATATTTGTGAATTCCCTACTCTTCCCAGCTTTGTTGATTTCCACACCCAAGCAAATGCTTTCCCAGTTACTCTCAAATCTTAGAAAAGTTGGAAGTTCAGGTTATGTAATTTCCTGAGATATTTCTTCCTCACTCACAGGGCCAGGAAGATAAAAGTTTCCAAGGAGATGAATATGAAAAAGTCTATCTGATACATGCTGATTTTTTGAAATAAGCGTTTTTAAAAATTCTGCATTTCTGGTAAATAATTCAAGGGGAAGAGACTAGTAAGAATTTCCATCCCTAATTCTTTTCTAGTAATTGACTGACAAGTTTTTATCAAGCACTATGTGCTAAGTGCTGTCCTGAGTCCTATAACAGATATGGGATAAATAATATTGTAAATTTAACTAGGATGGAGCAAATGGGGTTTTGTACCTGGACACCTTAATTTAGAAGGTCTTCCTGGGGCACACTTCCTTTATCCCAGACCCAGCACTTGTGTCTCTTTATCCTACTCTCCTGCCCACTTCACCCCAGGCACAATAGTGCATGGGTTATGACTCTATCTTAATTCTAATATGCCTCCCCTTTGTTTGGAAACTGAGTCTCTTCAACTTGCCCAGGCTAGAAGTGTAACAGCCACTCATGGACTTGATCCCAATACTAATATGGTAAAGCTTTAATATGCTCTATTTTTTCTAACCTAGGCAGATTTATCTCTCTTTGGACAACTTGGTGGCCCTTCAGTCCTGAGGACTTACTATATTATGGTCAGACTCCGTGTGCCATCTAATGAGCTTTATTTAGCCTTACTGCAGTTCAGAATTCCTGAACTAAAGTGATCCATCAACCTCAGCCTCCCCTAGTAGTAGGTGTAATAAACATGTATCCCTACACTTGGCATAATAATGTACATTACCAAAATTCCTTGAAGCTAAGAAGTGTTATTATCTTTAGAATCAACATCCAATACTCCTTTTCTAAACACCAACTTTGTTCTACCAGGCAACGTGCTGGCGGCTGGCCAGATACACACGAGCATCAATAAATAAGATGTGATGCCTACCCTCTAGGAGTTTACAGTGTAATAGATGATTAGTTGAAGAATTCATAAGTAAAGAACATGTAAGTGCTAAATTATATGGTATGGGTGAAGAGCAGTTCAAAAGGAAGATGATTTGAAGTTGATACGAATTGGAGAAATTAGGACTGGAGACTTCAAAGACAATAGCCAGGAAAACTAGATCCAGAATAATTCTCTTTGAAAAGAGATCTGGATTAATGCTTTATATGAAAGACATTCATTGGGTCTGTAAGGCCCATCTTACTATCTTCTCTTTCATTGCTTGCTGTTTAGACACTAAATATTCACTCACAGATTTTAAGCTAGAAAGAGATTGTTTATCTTTGGTTAATGTAAGTACTGAATGTTGTTTGTCCTTTCTCGAAGAGGACCATCAGAAGGAGATGTCATGGTTTGCAAGTGAATTGGATTTAAGTGAGGGAGGGCTGTGCAAAGTCAAAAGCCTCACTCTCTCCTCTGGAGCCACCTGGGTCCAGTGGTAAGATATAAGTCAGGATGGCCCCAGATGCAATGCGGGGGGCCTTGGCCTTTTTAAGCCAAGGTCTTTCCCAGGTCTTAGTTGTCTGAGGTAACACCCTTTCAGTGATTAAGGGTAGGTTAAAAGGAGGCAAAGAATGGCCTCTTTTACCTAGTAAAAAAAAATCAGTCAGGGAAGAGAAGAACCTCAGGGTTTCTGGCCAAAGCAGAAACAAGTTATTTATACTCACTCTGAGTCATAAGAATCCAGACAATGACCAAGGGAGGCTTGGTCTGGGGCCTATTGTTGGCCAGTTGATGAGAGCCAGAGTAATTTGGGTTTAAGGCATCATCCATAAAAAAGAAATTTAGCCTTTAAACCCCAAGATATCTTGTTAGTTTTCAGTGATAAAAATTTATATTCCTTTGGGCAGAGCACCTGCAGGTAAAGTTATGATTCCCTGTATGGACAGAGGGGGAGGAGGGAAAGGATAAAAAGGAGGGAAGAAGGGAAGGAAGGAAGGAGGAGCTGCATTGCCCAATGGGAACTAGCCAGTTGGGTCCCCAGTAGGACAGCTACTACTACTAACAAGTTGTTGTTTGTCCTTTGTTTTTGAAGAGGGCCATGACTATAGGAAGGAGATGTCATGACTTGCAAGTGAATTGGACTTAAGTGAGGAAGGTCCGAGCATAGTTACCAGCCCTTACTCTCTTCTCTGCAGCCATTTAGGTATAAATCAGGATGACTGGAGATGGACCCATAAGTACCTGGTAATGTTCACTAGAAAATACTATCTCATATAGCTCTCTGAGTAAGACTCCCAAGCTCTATAGGGAATGGCCCACAAGTATTACTCAGCAGTTCATTTTGATAGGCTAAAAAGTAGAAAAAATAATACCTGCAATATGTATGTATATATGTACGTATATATGTGTAAGGCATTCTGAATTTGAGGCTTGGCTCTGCTCCTAAATACATGACCTTAAGAAAGTCTTTTATACTCTATGAACTTCTATTCCCTCATCTTCAAAATGAGAGGAATGGACTACATGATCCTTTATATCCCACTCTAAAGTGATCTGATTTGTGCAGTAGCTTTCCTCCAATGGCCTTAGAGTTCTCTGCACATTTTCCCTTGTTTTACCATAAATGGGAATAGATATTAATTTGTCTAAAGTAGCATAACCAAGTCCCAGAAAAGTTAAGAGATGTTCATGAGCTCATACAGTGAGTCAGCTCCCAGGCTGGGAGTTGAACTCGGATCCTTGTCTTTCATTCCAGTGTGATATCTTCCAGGTTTTGCAGGGTTGTGAACATTTGTGTTGGTAAAGAGCTTTGAGGCATTTGGAAGGAAGTCAACAATATAAATGCAAAGACCTGTTGTAAGACTGAAACACCCCACCCCCCAGACTCTTGGCAAGCCTAAAACCACTTGGAAGCAATTAGTGGCTGACTGTCGGTAGATTTCGTGGGGGATCAAAGAATTCATTGGAAAGTGACTGGGGAGTTAAAAGGCCACCAGTGACTTCAGTGCAAAGCATGCAGTGATTGTGAAACTCTTAAGAGAGTTTTTCAATGTTATACACAGTGGAGAAGGGGATGGACTGGATTCTATTCACCAGAACTAACTCCAGCTGACATGCAGATCATTATGTCTTTCTTGTATTTCCAATGGCTTCCATTATGGAATTCTCACCTCACTACTTGTGTGGTGGCCCTATCCCCACTCAGAGCTTTTTCTGTACAATTCAGCTCTGATATTGCCATACCTAGTTACAAAAAGGCACCACACAATTATTCACAAAGTAAATGAGATGAGGAAGAAGTAAATGGGTTTTTACTACTTCCCTACCCCTACCAATCTACTGTAGAGAGTATAAGCCCTTTGAAGGCAAAGATGGTTTGACTTTTATTGATTTTGCATCCTGTTTCCTAGCACCTGGGATAGAGCCTGGACCTGAGATTTCATTGGTATTATTAACTGACAGATGAGCAAACTTTTAGTATTAGTGTGGGTCAGCAAATTCTTTTTAATTTTTAGCCTTAAGAGTTTAAGTACCTAGAGCACTGATAAGTTTGCTAACTTGTCCAGGGTCGCACAGTCGATATTTATCAGAAACAAGACTTGAACCCAGATCTGCCTGGCTCAGAGACAAGTCCTCTCTCCCACTAGATGACGCATCCTCTCACAAATATCTAGCACAAAGTGAAGGCTTATTCATTTAAAAAAAAAATTGAATTGATGAAGTGGGAAGTAGATTAATGCTGGACTGGTAGTCCATGTTCTGGGATCTAGTCCTGAGTCTGATATTAACTAAATTAATGACATTAATCATTTCACCTCTCGATCCTCAGTGACCTCATCTAAAAGCACGATGACGGGCTGATCTAATTGGCCTCCTACAGCTCTAGTCTAGAGGTAGACTAGCACAATGGAAAGAATGCTGAACTTGGGGGGCGGAGCAAAGATGGCAGCTGGAAAGCAGGGACTAACATGAGCTCCCCGCCAAATCCCTCCAAAAACCTATAAAAAATGACTCTGAACCAGTTCTAGAACTGCAGAACCCATGAAATAGCAGAGGGAAGCAGGGCTCCAGCCAAGGACAGCCTGGATAGTTTCTGGGTAAGGTCTATCCCGCATGGAGCTGGGAGAGGAGCAGAGTGGAGCAGAGCAGAGCAGAACCCAGTGTGGGCAGTGTGTACCAACCAGACCAGGAGCTGGGTAGAGCATGCCCTAGTGCCCTGAATCAGTGAGCTGTGACAGTTGCCAGACTTCTCAACTCACAAACACCAAAGACAACAGAGAAGGTTAGTGGGAAAAGCCGCTGGGGACAGGGAGTTTGCGGTTTGGCCACTGCCCCAGGGACAGCGGAGGTAGGGCAGCTATAAAACTACAGCTGCAGTTACTTCTGGCCCCAGGCCCACCTAGTGGGAGGAATTAAGTGGTGGATCAGAGCAGGAGTGCAGAGGCTGCTGAAGATCTAAGTTCAGTCCTGGTTGGGGGTTCTTGGGGAAGGAGGAGTGCTGGTGTGGCAGAGCTGGCACATCCCCCCCAAGCTTAGAACATAGAACTCTGTACTCTATAAGCAGTCATACCCCGCTGAAAAACTCAAGGGTCAAGTAAATTGGCTGGGAACATGGCCAGGCAGCGAAAATGCACCCAGATTCAGTCTCAGACTCTGGAATCTTTCTTTGGTGACAAAGAAGACCAAAACATACAGCCGGAAGAAATCAACAAAGTCAAAGAGCCTACAACAAAAGTCTCCAAGAAAAACATCAACTGGTCTCAGGCCATGGAAGAGCTCAAAAAGGATTTGGAAAAACAAGTTAGAGAAGTAGAGGAAAAATTGGGAAGTGAAATGAGAAGGATGACAGAAACCCATGAAAAACAAGTCAATGATTTGCTAAAGGAGACCCAAAAAAATACCGAAAAATATACTGAAGGAAATAACACCTTAAAAAATAGACTAACTCAAATGGCAAAAGAGTTCCAAAAAGTCAATGAAGAGAAGAATGCCTTGAAAGGCAGAATTAGCCAAATGGAAAAGGAGGTCCAAAAGACCACTGAAGAAAATACTACCTTAAAAATGAGATTAGAGCAAGTAGAAGCTAGTGACTTGATGAGAAATCAAGATATTATAAAGCAGAACCAAAGGAATGAAAAAGTGGAAGAAATGTGAA
>CM053622.1:95250018-95262965 GCA_028646595.1 Phalanger gymnotis
GGTCAAGGGAGAAAATTCAATAAAGGGGGATAGGTTAGGAAGAAGCAAAATATAGTTAGTCTTTCACAACATGAGTATTGTGGAAGGGTTATACATAATGATACACATGTGGCCCATGTTGAATTGCTTGACTTCTTAGGGAGGGAGGGTGGGTGGGAAGGGAAGAGGGGAGAGAATTTGGAACTCAAAGTTTTAAAAACAGAAGTTCAAAAACAAAAAAAAAGGTTTTGCATGCAAATAGAAAATAAGATACACAGCCAATGGGGCGTAGAAATTTATCTTGCTGTACAAGAAAGGAAGAGAAAAGGGGATGAGAGGGGAGTGGGGTGACAGAAGCAAGGGCTGACTGGGGAACAGGACAACCAGAACATATGCCATCTTGGAGTGGGGGGAGGGTAGAAATGGGGAGAAAATCTGTAATTCAAACTCCTGTGAAAATCAATGCTGAAAACTAAATATATTAAATTTAAAAAAATAAATAAATAAATGGCAAAAAAAAAGAATGCTGAACTTGGAATCAGACTATCTGGATTCAGCTACTGGCTCTCCTGCTTATTAATCTGTGTGATTTAAAGCACATCTCTTCACCTCACTAGATCTCAGTTTCTTCATCTGTAGAAATGAGAGGGAGGGACTAGATGTTCCATGTAGTCCCTTTCATATCTAACTGCTTAATTCTGTACTTTATCTCCCCATTTTACAGATGAGGAAACTGAGGCTGAGGTCCTAACACAAGCCTAGATTGAACAGCCACTGGAGGTTTCTCCACTGTCAGCTTTTGTTCTTTGTACTATGCAGTGACTTTCTCAAAAGTTTGAGAAGAGACAAGGAGGGGAAAGGAGGGAGAAAAGGAGGCCATCTCTGTCTCCTTCCCTGCCCACCTGAATGCATTGAAGTTTTAGAGAGAAGGAAATCAGCAAGACAAGCCAAGATGCATAAATTCAAAACAGTCTTGATTTTTTACTCTTCAGGAAGGTATTTCAGGAAAGACAGTCCTTTTCAGACACTGTCTCCCATAGGTAATTGTGAACTTCTCAGCAACTGTTGTCTTTTTCTTGTCACTTTCCCCATAGACAGTATAATTAAGATGAAGATCCCAATGTTCCTTACACTTAACTCTGTTCTTTGTTCTCTTTGTTCCTCAAATTACCATGTGATTTGTTACTTCCCACTCTACTTGTTACCTAACTTGATCTACCCCCTTTTTAACATTACCTTGAATTAACCTTCCCCCTTGAATCTCTGTCCAGATTATTTTTCTCCCCCATTGCATTTAATACTAGTACCAAATCTGAAGAAGAAACAGAAAAATAAGATGGAACAAAGTCCACAGTAGGGAGGTAGAAAAACCCCTAAATACTGCCCAAATTGGAAGACCCATGCCTATTGCCAAACCTGCAGTCTACCCATATCCTGCAACCTTTGGAAAAAGACTTCAGTTTCTGTTGTCAGAGGCAATTGCCATTAATCGTGGGATCAACCCAGACTCAATGTGTGTCCGTGTCTGTGTGTGTGTGTGTGTGTGTGTGTGTGTATGTGCCTAAGAACTCAAGTATAGCCCAAAGCTTTGGACTTTCACCTGGATCCAAATAGCACTATGAAAAAAGATATTCACACACAAAAAGGTATCCAGGTGACCAGAGTCTTTAAAACATCACTGCTTTGGCATAAAGATGTCATAGGACTCTCTTGTTCTTCTTCCTATCTACATAGATTTAGAGGCACAGCCTAATAGGTAGTTAAGGGACTAGCAGCTCAGAGTCCTGAACTTTCTTTGATTTTTTTTTAATGTCCTTGATGCAGCAGCTGCTACTTTTCTACTCATCAGTTCAACTTCCCCCCTTTTCTGGTTGTAGTAAATCCTGAAATAGCCATAAAGGCCATAAGGAGGCAGTGTGGTATAGTGTTTTTATTTCAAAAGACTTGGGTTCAAAAGCTGGCTATTTAATATACTAGAAAGGCAATTCATAAAGTCAGATTTGGAAGAAACTTAATGGGCCATCTAATATAATCTCTCCCCAACAAGGAGTCCCACTACAACATCCCTAACTGTGTGAGAGGCAAGTGAGTTCTCTGACATTGGGAGTTTTGGTTGATTCCATGATTAGTGGCAACAGCCTCCTTGACAACAGTCTGATCTTCTCTTTTCAGAAGTTCCAGGGCCCTAGAAGACAGTAGGTTTGAGGGGTCTTCCAGGGAACTCACTGCCCTCTCAAATTTCACTTTTGTAAAGTTCCGATTGCCAAAAAGTTTTCCCTAACATTAAGTCAACTGGAATCTACTTGTGCAACTTTGAAATCTTCCTCCTCTTTGTTTTGCCCTCTGTAGGAAAACATAGTCCCACTTTCACACGACAACCTTTCAAATAATGGAAGCCCCTGTCTTCCCTTCTGTTCCCTGGGCTAAGCATGGCCAGTTCCTACAAGTAGTGACATGGTTTCAATTCTCATCTTCATCTTTTTTTCCCCAAATTTGGCACCTAGAACTGAACACAAATTTATAAATTAGTCTCAATTTATGTTACATTCAATTTTCTTTTCTGTAAGATGGGTGGGAGTGGGAAGGTAATAGTGATTGCATTGCCTTATGGGTTGAGATTAGTGTAAGTATCAAATGCAACATCATGTGAGAAGAATCACAATATCCAAAATAAAGGTAACAGTTCCATCCTAATATGTCCTAGTCAGACTACATCTGGTATATTGTATCCAATTCTGAGTGCCATGTTTTGACAGGGAAATTGTTAGGCAAGAGTGAGTCCAGATGAAGATGACCAAGACTAGGAGGAGAGTGGAGACCGTATCATACAAATATTAATTGAAAAAACTGAGGATGCTCAACCTGGGGAGGAGAAGACTTAGGGAAGATATGATACCTATCTTTAAGAACTTGAAGAGCTGTCATATGGATTGTTCTCCTTAGCCCTTGAGGATACAACGAGTGTCTGGCACAGGTTGCAAAAATACAGATTTCAATTGGAGATAAGGAAAATCTTCCCAACAATTTTTAATTGTCCCAAATGCAAACCGATGAAATGGTATTTCTAACTATCATTATAATGAAAAAAAAAGTCTTCAGGGTGATTGGTTAAACCATCAAATTTTAAAATCATAGACTTAGTACTAGAAATGACTTCAAAGGTTATGGAATACAATTTCTTCATTTTACAGATGAAGAAAATGAGTCATGGAGAAATTATATGATACAGGAAGCAGATGGGAAGTCAGGATTCAAATTCAGGTCATAGAATCATAGACTGAGATCTGGAAGGGAACGTGGAAACTACTAAGTCAGCTCCCTTCATTTTATAGACGGGGAAACTGAAATAGACAAAGGTTAAGGGACTTGCTTAGGGTCACACAGATAGTAAATGTCTGAGGTAAGATTTGATCTCAGTGTTTTGTGACTCCAAGTCTGGTGCTCTATCTACTGCACTACCTGTCTACCTCTATCATGACTCTTAGTTCAGTCCTCTTTTCATTATGTCAGATTCTTAAAAAGAGCATATCTTTTCTGAGGTCACAGCGGGCACATTTTATAAGGGTTCTGGCAACATAGATTTTCCTAGAGAGTGTGTTTATGTGTGGGTGTTTGTGTGTGATGTATTTTTGAATGGAGAAATCTGGCATGAAGTGAAATTTTAAAAGAACTATGAAGGTTTTGTTTAGGGGCCAAGAATAGTACATATAACATGAGTGATTTGGGAAAAGGACTAGGTCTGGAAGTAGGCAAGGTAGTAAGCATGTGATCCTTAAAAATAGCTACTTATTATTTTAAGACCACACCCAAATGTTGAGCATGGTTTTTGTCTACCTAATAAAGCTAGAATTTCTTTTTTGCTTGTTTCTTTTTTACTATATCTTTTAGCTCCTTCCTAGTAGTGGGGTCAGGATAGGACCAGACAAATAGCCCAGCTGATGGCCTTCACTGCAGTCTAATAATTGGATTGGTTGCAGGGCCGCTGTCCATAGTGATAAAATTTAAGCATATAAATAGCTTGAAGAAAAAAAATAGATCTTAGAGAGCAATAGCATGCAACCCCATAACTCAGCAGAAGAGATTGAGCCAGGAAGAGGTGTGGCTGAGACCAAGGCAGGACCTCAGTGCCAAGCAGGAGAATAGTATCTATGGAACCACAATAAAAAGAACTAGACTCCTGGGAAGCTGCATGAGTCAGATGCAATGTCACCCTCCTGGCACTCCATGAATCTTGGCTTCCTAATTTCTAGTAGATTCCCTAGACTCTGAATTCTATGTTTGACAGCTGATTCACTACCTCGTCTCAGCCTTTGGTAGCTTGGTGCCCTTCAAACACTCTTGTAACCAAATAAGTTTAACTTTCAAATGATACCTATTTCCCTTCCCACTTGCTTCTCCTACTTGAGGCAAGGAAAAGAACAAACAAAACTCTCCCTAGAGTTTTTGTAATTACTCACATTTTCCAGTTCTTGTTTGTTTAGGACAAGATAAAGAAAATCAGTTAATAGAGTTATAGGACTTTCTATCTATCTATATATGGAATAGACCTCAAGAGCCATTTAATCCAACCCTATCATTTTACAAACAAGGAAACTGAGGTACATAGAGGTCATGCCATTTAAGTTTATGCAATTGGTAGAGAGCAGACCCAGGATTCCAACACAGATCCTCTGACTCCATACTGGCTCCCAGAATGGATTTTCCAATACTGGAAAGGTAGGTCAGTGATGAGGAATCAATAAGATCTAAAAATCAGAACACAGGCTGAAGTAGAAGTAGAGAAGAAACTAGACACCCAAATGTACATCTGAGCTTGAACAAAAGCAGGAAATACCTCATTTGCCCCCCTCAGTGAGGTAAGTTTTGGTGTCCTTTAAAAAGCGGTTCTTTGATACTAAACATGCCCATTTTCTTCTGAATCGACTTCACTCACTCCAGTCACTTACTGGATTTCCCAAATGAGAAAAAAGAAATATCTAAAAAGACAGACTTCTAATTGCTTTGGTTCTCTGTCCTTAATATTTCTTCATTCAGTAATTTCCCTTGAATTCTGAAGAACGGAGAGCTTAGTAGGAGACGTGTTCACTCTATTCAAATATCTGAAGGGCTTATGTCAAGGAAACATACTCCTCTTGTGTTGTCTCCAAAAAGAGCAGCACTAGGACCAAATGGGTAGAAGTAAACGGGAGAGAAATTTTTGTTTTTATTGCAATTAATAGAGCTGTAGCTGTTGGGCAGTAGAAGATGCAGTCCCTACAAGGAAATGAGATCATCGGAATTAAGCAGAGGCCAGATAACTCTTTTAAGGATGCTGTCGACTTCTAATCCGGTAGATTAGGGATTTAGATTGGGCGATCTACAGCTATACCAACAGAACTGACCTGAGGTCTATAGCTCACTGGCTGTGTGATTTAGAGGAACACGTTTTACATCTCTGATGCTAATTTCTCATCTGCAAAATATGGGAAATAAGTGATGCTTGCAATACCTAACTCACAGGATTGTCATGGAGGCCAAATGAGATAATTAATGCAAAGTCCATTGGCAGTCAACCAAGCATAGTGCTAAGTGATAGGAATACAAAGAAAGGCAAAACTAGCAAACAAAATTGTCCCTACTCTGGAGAAGCTCACAGTCTAACGTAAGCCATCAAATATAATGTTACTGATGCTGAGAATGATGGTGATGATATCAATGGTTATGAAAAAAGATGAGGATTCTCCTATTCGTCTAAGCCAAATCAAGAAGCATTTATTGAACTCCTAATGAGTACCCTGAATTGGTCCAGACATTATTTTCCTGTGTCATTTAAGTGGTTCCTAAAGCTGCATTATCCATTCCAACCAGAAGGCTCATTTTAAGAATTATTTTTTTATTGGCTAATGTGGAAGGAGCATTACCCTAAGGCCTTGCTCCATCTCGGTCAGTCAGTCATCAATAAACATTTATTAAGTACCCACTATGTGCCAGGCACTATATATGTAGGCTAGACTAGTTTTTCCTTAAAGGTCTAAAATTGTCCTTGGGATTTTATTCTTTAGGTGATTAAGATCTGAGTCATTGATTTACTTTCCCGGTTTCCCGAATGCAAAAACAGTCAGGATAGAAGGACAAGGGGCCTACTCCTCGGTCTTATGACCATAGACTTAAAATATGACCAACACCAGCACTAAAAAGCTGTGCTCCACTGAATCAAGGCTACATCTCAAATAAGCATCACTTCCCTGCTCTAAATGCTCTTATTTGCCTAAGGTTATGTAAACTTCCTTTTACTGATTTTTAGATTGATTAACTATGTGTCTCATTTTATTCTAGTCTCAAACTTAAATGGGTGCTAGCAATAATAATAATAAACTAGCAATCGTATAATGCTTTAAAGTTCACAAAGCACTTTACAAACATTACCTCATTTGATACTTACAACAATGCTGGGAGGTGGGTATTGTCATTAACATTATGCAATTGAGGAAACAGAAGGGTTAGGTGACTTTGCTAGGATCATGCAGTAAGTGTCTGAGGTCATATTTGAACTCAGGTCTTCCTCACTCCAGGTTCCATGCTCTATCTGGTGCTCCCTAGTTGCCTATATACCAGCCTGGAATGAGCCATTTCAAGTCTATGAAGAAACAGAAGATGAGACTGAGCAACCTAATTCATTTGAGTATGTTCAGATGATGGTATGAACTGGCACTTCATCGACAGCCTCTTATCTGTAATTATATTTCTCTTATTTCCTGTCTTAAAATGTTAAGCATTTTGTAATTCAATTGTCCTTTAAAATCTAAGATAAACGTTTTTGTTTTCTGAAAGGCCAGAAGTCCTTTAAACTCTTGGTGCATATGTCTTACTGCTTCAAACCAGGTTCATTTCATGATTGCTTCCCAAAAAGCCCAGTTCAATCAACATCTAGGAGAGTGCTCTGTGCCAAGGTGGATGACGGGCCAACAATCTTCTATCTTCTACAGATTAGCATGAACAAATCCAGGAACAGTTGGGAAGGTGTCACTCATTCAGTTGACAAGAACATCTTTCTGGAAGTTTGATCATATTTGAAAATCTATCAGAGGGGGAGCATGAATCTGAGTCAGTGTTAATGGGGAAGATACAGAGGAATTGGAGCCCCAGAATCTAGTAGATAGTAATACTACACATGAAGTTACTCACAAGGGTGAGTCAATGCTTCTTGCCCAGAATTCTATATAAGCTGTAAACTATTCTTACGTGCAAACACAAACCTTGCCTACTGGAACTCCCACCAACGTTCCGTAACTATGCTGGCATTTGGGGCTCAGACACTTTCTGTACGATGGCAATGAAAGGAAAAAGAGCTAAACCTCTAAGCTAGAATATACTGGAAACGGAACTGAATTTGAAGTAACAGACTTAGGACTTAACCCCTGCTTTGCTATCTTTGTAACCTTAGGGACATTATATCACCTCCCTGGGCCTTAGTTTCCTCATCTGTAAAAAGAGGGGTTGGCCAAGATGACCTAGAATGTTTCCTCCAAGTGGTGAGGCCCTCCATTTCATAGCTGGAGATGGGAACAAATGACCAGAATTTTTATTTTTAAAATGTGTTTTTCTCTTGTCCAGAAAAGAAAAGAAGGACAGAACAACTGTATATGTGACTGATTTTTATCTCACTCTACTGACATTAAATGGGGAGAGGTCACAATTATTTAGATATGGAAAGAATAAGCTGTGGGCAGCTAGAAGTGAACTCATTCTAAGTCATGATTACCAGAGAATCACTAGATACCCAAGGGAGGCAGGTAGGAGTGTGCTTTAAGCCCACCTGAGTCAGAACAATGTGAAAGTCTTGACAAGAGAAATAGGTGAAAGCAGAGTCCAAGCCAAACAGACTGGAAAGCTGGAAAGAGTTGGATCATGCTATACTATGGCTGGAAGGTGAGTTTCATTGATTAAAGTTATTCTGAAGTTTTTTGGTAGGGTGTGGTGGTGGTAAATAAATTTTAAAGAGATAGCTAGGCATGGAGATAAGTGTCCCTCTTTTAATGAACTTTAAGGTGTTTGATCTTTTGAATGTCTCAAGGTCTGTCTTCAACATGGAGCATACAAGGCATTGAATTTATAATCAGGGGGCATTGGACTAAATCCTGGCTTTTCTTCTTAGTATAAAATAACCTCAGGCTTAAGCACTCCAAGCCTCAATTTGCCCCTCTGTAAAATTAGTGAATTGGACTAGTTATTTTTTCAGGCATGGGTATAGCCAATGAAAAGCAAAGGATTTAGGAGGAGAAGCATGCAAGGAATAGTAGTTAAAAAGATCAGTATTGTGGGATGATACACTATATGAAATAGAGTAAGGGGTAAAAAGACTAAAATGTAGGAAGGGTCCATGTTGTAAAGGACATTAAAAGCCAAAAAGAGAATTTGATACTTGATCCTGGAGTTAATAGGGACCCACTGTAGTTTATTGAACTGGGAAAAGGCGAGGGGAATGTGACATAGTGAGATTAATCTCACTAAGGAAGATCACAGACTTGAGGTGGGGAGACCAATCAGAAGGTTAGAACAGTAATGTAGGCATGAAGTGATAATGACAGGCACCAGCTTCCAAAGCTGACATCAGTAAAAGAATATTCATCTATGGTGTGTATGGTTGTTTCCTTTTCTAAACCTTCAGATCAATGAACCTTTTGAATCTTCAGATCATTGCTTCTTTGTGTAGCCATTTGTTTAAAATTCATTAAACTAACCAGGCAGAATCCTTGTTACTGCCACCCACCTACTTTCACACTCTCTTACCTTTCATGAATTTGCCATCTATCACATAGAGAAGTTCAACCAAGTAGTTGAGTCGGCTGCCAAAGATGCCAAGGCTGAGATAGTGTGAACACACAAACAAGTTGGAGAAGACAAACAATGGAGTCAATGTAGCTGGACTATGTTCTTATTAGTCGACTTGAGCTTCATGCTCCTTCCCAAAACTGGTCTTCTTAGCCTATAAGAAACTGTGACATGGTAACTGACTGGGTTGGAGATCTGATTTTGAACAGAAACAGCATATCTTGACTAAGAGAAACTGTGTGATTTGATGGGCATAAACACAAACAAGTTGGTAGATACTCAATTGCTTTGGAATCCTATCCAGTATTACCCTCTATGAGTTTCTCTGGTTAACCCTGGGTTTCTTGTCTCTTAGAACTAATTCCTGGAAGGCATAATCTGTCTAGACATTTCCTAGAAAAATGATTCCCCTTATAAGGAGAAGTAGATCCCATTAGTCCATGTATGTTCATGGGAAGGAGGAAGAAAAAGGAAATCCAGGCTGAGCTTATGACATTAGGAAGTGGACAATGAGGAACCCTAGCCTCAGAGTCAACTGTTTAAAGCTCTTGTCTGAGTGCTTCTTTGAGAATTTCCTTACTTTAAATCTCAAGGAACAAAATCCAGGAAATAGTAAGGAATCCTTAAGAAACATTCCTTGGGTGTAGAGACTGAAGGATTGTTTGTCATTTACCACTCTGAAAGCCTCTGAACCCATGAGGTGTTATCTACAACTCTATGAAACATGAGATAGAACAGTTTGTCATCCACACAATTCATTCTAAAAAACAGAGGCCATAATAGTACCTATTTATGTCAATACAACTGCCATAATTTTAGTGAGCTTAGCAGAGACTGCCCTGATTTGGGATAGCAGAGTTTACTTTACTAGATTTATGAAGCTGTTAAAAACAAGTAAATAGCAGTGGTCTCTAACTTTCAAACAGAGCTGTGCAATACTTTAGAAACATATTAGAAAGTGATTTACATTTTTCTTTCCAAAACAGGTTGAGCTGACAAGAGTCAAGACAAGAAATTTTTCCTGGGGTTCCATCCACTCTATGCCCAACACTATGCTAGTCTTGTAAGCAATTCCAAGGAGGACAAGGAGCAGTTTCTTACCAAAGTAACCCATAATTTCTGCCTGAGGAAATTGTCAAGTTTGATAAGAAGTGTATTTTTATGGTTCAATACAACAAATTTTTAATAAGTACCTAATATGTGCAAAGCACTGTACTAGCTTCTTGGGGACATAAAATGATTATTATTAATGATGGTGGTGATGATGATGATGATGATAATGATAACAAAAATAAAAACAAAAATGTGGTCTCTCCCCTCATCTGTCAATGCCAGTTAAAAACTGTCAGACAAAAATAAACTGTCAGACTTTTCTGGGAAAGACAGGCTTGAAAAAATGTTTCTCAATAATCCAATGCTAAACAAAGGATGTTTTGAAATTGCCACTATTCTATAGATTTGCCTTCAACTCTAATATACATCTGGTATTTCTTTGACCTTAATTTGATACATGTCATGTTACCCTAGCCTAAACTTCTTAGCACATTCTCTCTCTCTCTCTCTCTCTCTCTCTGTCTCTGTGTGTCTCTCCATATTTGTGTGTATATATACACATATATGAATACACGCATACATATAAACACATACTGCATGCATACATATACACATACATGACTGTACATGTGCTTTTATATATAATATATATGTATACACACATATAGGATCACAGTTTATATGAATACAAATCTGGAATCAGAGGGGACCATAGAGATATCCCCTCCATTTTACAGACGGAAAAGCAGAAGCCCAAAGAGGTTGTGACTTACTCAAGATGACATAGGTAAGAAGCAAATTTGAATCCTATCGAGGACCTAGATTGAACTTACTAATGAACTACAGGATTCCTCTCTTTTTGGTATCTTTTACTCACAGTTCCCCTTACCATGCTCTTACAAATGAATGTCAAATATAGAATATCATTTACTTAGATTTATTTACTTGTTATTAAGGATCTAATATTTACATTATACACTATTAGACTCCTGAGTTATTGAGATAGATATGACCAAGACTTTGCCCTTAAAGGACCTGCATTTAATAGAGAGGAAAAGATATAGATAGCTATCCATGTACATACATATACACAGGCATACATATATGCTCTCTTTCTCAACACTGTGATACATAGGAACAGTATGTGTGTGTGTGTATATGTGTGTGCATGTTTGTGTGTCTGTGTGTGTGTGTCTTTGTGTGTAATTTCAGCTCTTCCTATGGTGACAAAAAACTAAGGAAATGCCCATGAATTGAGAAATGGCTAAAGCACTTCTGGTATGTGAGTATGATGGAATATTATTGTACTGAAAGAAAAAAGTAAATAGATTATTTCAAAGAGACAAAGAAAGGCTTTTGTACATAAAAGATTTTTACCTTTTCCTTAAAGCTTTTTTGGCTATAAGCCTAGCAGTTGTATAGTTCAGTCAAAGGCCACACATCATTTAGTAACATTTTTGTGTATAATTTCAAATTTCTTTCCAGAATTGTTGTATCCATCCTTTCCTGATATTTTCTTCTGAGGATTTTAATATGCTTTCCATTTGAATAAGTTGAGTTTGAGGGTAAACATTTTCATAAACACAGTCCTGATCCTATTTAAAAAAAAATTACTGGCTCTTAAAATGTAGATATGATTAAATAATTACATGAGATTTTATGCCTCATCAGGACACTATATTATATAACTGCTAGGGAGCTTTCTCTTACTGCAAGAATACTCTCTGGGGAGTTCATGATACCCAGAGATTTGAGGCTTATGTTATCAATTTGCATCGGAAATTGGCAAGTGGGGGCAATATTCTACATATAATCTTGGATTAGGATTAGAGCAAGCAGTCTTCTTAGATACGTTCATTCATTCCACTAGTAAGGAGCTCAGTCTCTAATGTAACGTAAAGGAGTCCTAGACAAGAAGACAGAAGACATAATTTCCACTCTGAATTAGCTATGTGGACTTGAGCTAACCATTTCCTTCCTTAGGGTAGGGTTTATTATCTTTTTATGTGTGTGTCATGGGGCCATTTATCAGTCTAGTGATACCTCTGGCCTTCTCAAAACATTTTAAATGCAAAATAGTACATAGGCTCACAAACCAATATGTTGAAATACAGTTGTTGAATTTTTTTTAAAAAAATAACTCACAGGCCCCAAGTAAAGAATATTAGACTATCAGATGTATGAAATTTGAGCCATATTCTGCAGTAAGCCCACAAAATTTCCCAGTACAGAAGAATCATATAAAAATATAATTGAGAAATATTTAACAAAATAAATAAAAAACACAATACAATATAGACAATGTTAATTTGTGGTTTTCTAAGTCAATATTCAGCCAATAGAGACCCATTTCTATTTGATTTTTGACACCATTGCATTATATAATCATTAATCTGTCTCCTGGTATAATGGGAAGAAGCAAGGTGACACACAAAGAATGCACTAAAACCTTCCCGTGAATTTCTCCCTACGTCAGGACTATGCTAAGTACTGATTACATTGATACTTCTACCTAGCTCTATCACTACTCAGAATATTTAAGGAAGTGCTGGGAAGAGGGGGAAAAAGTTGTTCTATCTATGACTAAACAAGCCTATATTTTGATGACAAAAGAGGGCTCAAGAGTAGACACCAGGGTAGGGCATATTCATATGACAGGACTAGTAGGTGTATTTTCCTTGTGTTATGTTTATGGAGCTTGTGACATATTGTCTAGTTATCTAAGTTCACAGTCCATGGGTTTGTGCTGCTCTAAAGCCCAGAATAGGGGAGGCTTAGTGAGGATGAATATGTATTTCAGATTTAGCCTAAAGCTTCCCATACAATCTGATTTATCATTCATTCACCCACCCAGCTATGTACCAGGAACTCTACTGTGTGTTGAGGATACAAAGGTAGGTAGGTAGGTAGGTAGGTAGGAAGAAAGAAAAAAAGAAAGAAAGAAAGAAGGAGGAAGGAAAGAGGAAGAAGGGAGGAAGGAAAGAAGGAAAGAAAGAAAGAAAGAAAGAAAGAAAGAAAGAAAGAAAGAAAGAAAGAAAGAAAGAAAGAAAGAAAGAAAGAAAGGAAGGAAGGAAGGAAGGAAGGAAGGAAGGAAGGAAGGAAGG
>CM053622.1:95263065-95289392 GCA_028646595.1 Phalanger gymnotis
TATGTACAAAGCTTTGTGTGTGTGTGTGCGTGTGTGTATTGGTAGGTGTGTAATTTCTATGGGAAAGGGTTCTAGAAAATAGAGGGATCAGAATATGCTTTATATAGACAGTTGATCTAAGCTTTAAAGGAAGGTAGGGATTCTACAAGGTGGAGGTGAGGAGGGTACATCCTCCAGGCATATAGAAGAACCTATGAAAAGACATGGAGATGGGATATAATGTATCATTTACGGGAAAGAGCAGGTAAGCCAAGACTGTACCAAATAGAGAGGAGAATAATGTATAATAATCATAGAAAAAAAGGCTGGAGCCAGACTAAAAAGATTTTAAATGTCACACTGGAACTGCTGGAAATTTTAAAGTAGAGAACTGAAATGGATAAACCTGCATCCTGGAAATATCACTTTTGCAACTATATGGAAGATGTCTTAGAGAGGGAAGAGAGAAGCCTGTAGCCAGGGACACCAATTCCAAGGCCAATGCAATAGTCAAGACGAGAGATGTTGAGAACCTCAACTAGAGGGATATTGTGAATTTGGAATCATAAGGGAGAGTAGCAAGCTGACAATGAGGTTACAGACCTGGATGAGTAGAACAATAGTGCTAGCCTCAGCAGAAATAGAAAACTTTGGAATAGAATTGGGTTGGAGGAGTGTGGTGTTAATGTGATTAAAGATCTTCTCTGCCTATTTAATGGGACTCAAGTAGGGCTAGTTAAGAAAAGCTTGATTGGGGAGGCTTACTTGTGGGAAGGCCCACACCTTTTTGCTGATTAGGTACTAAGCACTAGGTCCACACCCTTTTGATGATTAGATGTGAAGCCCTCATAAGAAGGGTATATATGTATACCCTGAGGGTAGCCATAAAGCTGAGAAGAAGAAGAAGAAGAAGAAGAGGAAGAGGAGGAGGAGGAGGATTATATTTACATATAATTCATATTATATATGTTATACATATATAATTTACATATTATATACATATATTTTATATAAATTATGCACATATACATATATATGTATATGTGTACATGTATATGTATTCATACATATTACAGCTACACAGAACTTTGGGAACAAAGTCAGAAAGACAAGTTCAAATCCAGCCTCAGATACTAGTTGTCACTTACTTCTTTCTGCCTCAGTTTTCTGTATATTGTAATCTATTGTAACCTGTAAACAGGAATAATAATGGTACCTCTGTCCCAGGGCTGCTGTAAGGATAATATGTGATGACATTTGTAAAGTGTATTGCAAACCTTATACCTCTATAAGAAGGTTAGTCAGTAAGATGAGGAAGAGGAGGAGGAGAAGGAGGAATACCAGAATGTAAGCTTCTATGTCCTTTTTAAGTCTTTGTTTTGTCACGCACATAGTAGGTGCTTAACAATCTTTGGTCAAATTGAATCTGCTTATAAATGATAATTTTAGAATTCTAAGTCATTGTGTATTTCCAGACTGCTTTTGAACTGAAGCCAAGGAGAAGGCCAGGAAGCAAAGAGTGGAATAAAGGGAGGAGGGATAGGAGAGGGAGGGAGGGCGAACACTTCCTTTTCGTAAAGGATATTTTAAATTCTCTGGCTTAGAGAAAAGATACCTTTTCTTTTTTCAGCAATGCCAGTGTAGGAGACAGTAAGTGAGCTTCTTTCCCAAGAGACAAGGAAAGCCCAAACCCACCTGATAAAATTGCATCATGGACAAACCCTAGCCAAGGAGTTTCCTAGGCTCAAATTTCTAAAATTTCCATCCAAATCAGCCAGGCTTTTCCAGCAGCAATTTTTTACCAGTGAAGTCAGTGTTATTTCAAAAAGGAAACCATATCAGCCATTTTTTGAGGGTTTGTGGATCTTAACATTTCCTGTCCCACTTGGGAACTATTTTTTTCATAGCTAACTTTTCTTAAGAACTAAGATCCACATTTGTCACACCAATAGTCATTCTGTACTTCCCTCCCCCCATATCATCTAATATTCAATGCACTTACTTTTCTGTATGAAATCACTAGCCTGAAGGAAGAAAAAAGGCAGAAGTGGAAAAATCAGTAAAATTTTAAAGGATGTCCTTTCTTATATTTCTATGGCTCTGGGGAACAGTCTTTTCATGATGAGAAATGAAAGAAAGCAAAACCCAGAAACACAGTTTCTTAGAACAACAACAAAAAAGAAAGTATTTTATAAATACCTCTTTGGTCCTAGTGGATTCATTTGATTGGAGAAAAGGAGAAAAACTCAAAGTGAATTACTTCCTAGTATTACAATTAGCCTAACAATAGTTAACATTGAATTTATACATATGTGAATTGGCATACTGATTTTATATAAATATAATATTTATGCATGTGGGTTTGTACATTGCACATAAGTTTTTGTCACAGAAAGGCAGCATAATTAATTGGACAGAGTTCTGGAGTTGGATTCAGTAATACATTGGCTTAAAGCCTGGCTGCAATACTTACCAATTATGTCTGCATATGTGAGGTGTTTAAACTGCCTGAGACTCAGTTTTCTGAGTCTTTAAAACTGTATACTGAGAATATAGTTTCCCCCCTGTAATATGGGGATAAGCATAACTGTTGTTGCTGCTCCACAAAGTTATCATGAGGATCAAATGATATCATATTTGTAAAGCATCAACTCAGTGTCATAGAGATTCATAGAGATCCTCTGACCTTCAAATGTTAGTAAGATGCTGTAGCTCATGTTGTAATTTACTAGAAATCCCCCACCCGTAAAAACTTGTATTTGAACAGTGAAGGGCAGGAAGATAGGTAGAGGAAACTTCTAGCTGGAGATAAGGGATGACCAAGAAGGGAAATACTCCCAAATGCCCCAGTTTTATTACATCTCTGCATTTATCATTGTTTTGTACACCACTCATTTTGTATTAGCATATGGTATCTTGCTTTGATATTTATCTGTCCTATCCTTTAAGACAATGAGTATTTACAGCTTTTTGTATCAACAGTAACTAGCACGATACCCTAAACATAGAAGTTGCTCCCTTTTGGATGAAACTAATAATGATCATGATGGGGATGAAAATGATGGAGATAATTAGGATGAAAAGATGTGGAGAATGACAATAAAGGTAATGACAGTGATATTTCCCCACCCGTCATGCATGTTCCTAGGTCTCATTCCTCTCCTGACTGTGCTTCTCTGACTCAATGGACTTTATCATCATGATTCTGCTGACTTCTCATTCTGGGACCTCCCTCAGGATCTGGGCTCTTGACCTGGAACATTTCTCTGCCATGTTGGCCCCCTTTTCCCATTAGTGTTTTCTTTCAGGGCCTGTAGGACAGCAAGGCTTCATTCCCCTCCCGAATGTGCTTTTGACTGACTCTCTAGATTTTGTCAGCACCCCTCCCCCACCACAGGTATCCTCTCCCTCACCTCCTCTTTGAGACTTTTATGTGTTGACTTCTCCCATTAGAATGTAAGGTCCCTAGGGGCAAGAACTAGCTTTTCTTTTTCCCTTATATTTGTATCTGCAGAGCTTAACACAGTGCCTGGCACATAGTTAGGACTTAATAAATGCTTGTTGTCTGGATAACCTGCCTACCTACCTTCCTCATCTGTCTAAATGACAATGGTTAGTAGGAACTGTGGGTATGGTTTCGAAGAGATTCCTTTCATTGAGATCCCTTCAACCTCACTAACTGTGGGTCCGGTATTTTTAGATATAGACGAATGAAGAAGTCAGTAGAGCACTGGCCTGTGACCCAGAATACCTGAGTTCAAGTTCCAGCTTCATTACTAAACAGCCGTGAGAAATTGAACAAGTTTCTTCTGTCAATATCAACTTCCTCTTCTAGAAAATGGAAATAATATTTGTTATAGTCCTCTCATGTCAAAACAATATTACAAGAACTAAGCAAGTTAATATGTGTAAATTGCTTATCTCTCATTATGCATATATGTACATATACATACTGCGCACACACATATTTTTCCCAAACCTGTGGAAAACATCTCATTCGTGTAAGGCATTCTCGCTAAGCACTCTCACTCTACAAATTCAGATAAACTCGCATTCTACAGTTTGTAGTCTTAAAGAATTATCTGGGACTGAGTAATTGAGAGACTTGCCCTTGGTCATGCAATCAGTATATGTCAAAGGTAGAACTTGTACCTAGTTGTCCTGACTTAGAGGTTTGTTCGCTATTCACCAGGTCGCACGGTCTCTTTCACACACAGACGCACACACACACACACACACACACACACACACACATAGACACACACATGTGGCACATACCAATTCATTAAAAATGTTATATGCATTTTAGCTACTATTTTTCTTTAGCTGGCTCATTTTGTTTTTCTTTTTATGGGCATTTCCACATTCAGTGAGAAACAGAAAAAGAGAATTATACATGAAAGCACAGATATCCATTATATAGAGGCACAGAAACACACACACACACACACACAACAACAACTTTAATAACTTAATTCCAATGCTGTCCAATTTTCCTTTACTTTTCCTTTACTCTCTTCCATGTGCTTTATGTCCCAGTGACACTGGCCTCCTTGATCTTCTTTGTACATGATGCTCTGTCTCCAGACTCCCTACCTTTTCACTGGCTGCCCCCCACACATAATAGGTTCTCTTCCCTCATCTCCTTCTCCTGGCTTTCCTGTCGTCTTTCAAGACTTGATTTGAATCTTATCTTACGCAAGAGGTGCATCTTCCATCTTCTCAGAGCTAATGCTTTCCCTCTGAGATTATGTCACATTCAGACTAAATGTAGGTAGATAGATAGATATTTAGATAGATAGTTAGGTCTAGATAGATAGGTGATAGAGAGATAGAGAGAGAAATAGATTTTTAGATAGACAGAAAGATAGAGAGATGATAGAGATGTAGAGAAATACATAGATAGATTGATAGTTGTTTGAATGTTGTCTCTTCCATTAGGATGTGAGCTCTTAGGGGCAGGGATCATGCTTTTCGGCCTTTAAATTTTTTTTTTAGATTCCCAATGCTAATCACAGTGTTTGGCATATAGTAGGTACTTGATAGATGCTCGTCAACTGACGTTTGTGTTTCCCTCTGAACCTCATCCTAATTATTGTCCTTGGACTTATTTATTTTAATAAAATGATGATGTTAGGTTTATAAATGATGGTGTAAGATAGACTTTCTGCCATCTCCTCTTCATACCATTGACAGAATAATCTTTCTTAGAGATAGAGTGGATCCTGTCACTTCTCTCCTCAGAACTCTTCAGTGGTTTTCTAGTGCCTAACAAATAAAGTTCAAAGTCCTTTGACAGACGGTTAAGGCCTTCCACAATCTAGTCCTATTCTAGTTTTCTACAATGATCTCATACGATTCCTCAACATGAAATCTATAGTATAAGTGAATTTCTCTCTGCCCTTGGATATGCCCTAGTTTTTCCCCCTGTGTAATGTTTATTTTCAACTTCTATCCTATAATATGATTAATATAATATATTAGTATGACTACCATATTGTATTATTAATATAACACGTGACATGACATGATGTGATATATGAAAAGATATAATTATATCAAAAGTATCAATGTTACATATAGTTATGTGTTTTCTCTGACCTCTCCCTCACAAACACACTGGACTATAAAAGTCATGAGGTCAGAGACTGTATATAAACTTCACATGTGGCCCAGCACCTAGAACAGTTCTCTGTGACATTAAAAAAAAAACAACAACGTTATTCAACAAATAAATGAAAGATTTCATAAACATGTAGACTTACATTGATGGGCTAGATCTATAGATGGGTGATGTCACAAGTCACCTAGCCTCAATTCATTTTCCTTGCCTCAAATCCATATGAAGATATAAGCTAGTAAATACTAGATAAATTGATCCAAACTTCTAGCCAAAAGTAGACTCGTTTGGGGTGAATTTCTGGTTTATGATGTAAACTCTTTGAGGGCAAGAACTATCTTTATATTTGCATCTGTTATTCTTTTGGTTTAGAACGTTCCTTATGTTGGCCACATGAGGACCACATGGCAGAGGCACTGACAAATAAAGTTCAAAGTCCTTTGACAGACAGTCAAGGCCTTCCACAATCTAGTCCTATTCTAGCTTTCTACAATGACCTCATATGATTCCTCAACATGAAATCTGTAGTAGAAATCTATACCAGAAACAGTACTTACCAGATAGTAGTCGATATGCACAACAAGGAGTAGGAAATCAGCCTCAAGAAAATCCAGGGTCTAGTCCACTCAGTCAAGTTTGGAGGAATATTTTGGGTGGGGAAAACCAATCCTGGGCACAGTCCAGAATAAGCTGCTGACTCCATGATATAAGGAAACCCAGAGACTTATTGGACTCCTTAGGTTTCAGAAACCTTTGGAAATCCCCACCTGGATATGCTGATGGCCTCATTTACAGAATAACCCAAAAGTCTGTGTCTGGAGTCTAGAAAAGGTGTCATCTCTGAAAATATAAAGCAGGCCATCCCATAGTCCCACCCTTGGGCCTTTATGACCCTGCAAGGCCCATGTTTCTAGAAGTCTCTGTTATACTCATTCATCTAATACATTAACATTTTCAAAGGCATTTACATACTTAATTTTATATGACCCTTTAAGGTTGACAAAACACTTTCCACGTAACAATCTACCCCACATCCAACAAATTTCCTTTTTATAGGAAGGTCAAAGGATTGACTCACATAACCAGTAAGTTTCACCTAAAAGATTTTGAACCCTGACTCCATATTCATCTTTCCATCCTCTAATAAATTATCATATGCATGTTTTTTTATCTGTGTCAGAGATTAGTATTTCATATACTTTGAATAACTGATAAATGTTGCTAGAAGGCTACTTACCATGTCACTTTTTGTTTAAGCTCTTCTAGTCTCCCCCAGGATGATGGCTAAATTTAGGAATAGGTGGAGTAGGTTACCACATATTGACATTCTAGAGAAGGTTCCTGAGCTTCCCTTACATCCCAACCATATTCTCTGCCAGGGATTCCATCATTAGAGATAAGAGGCTTCCTTTGAGATACTTCTCTATTCCCTGTTAAAAGTCCCAGGTGAAAATACCTAGAAGAGGTAATATTTTTAGTAGCTGTCATCTCCTTACACCTTCACCTTATGTTGGCTGAGTTAATAGTAGCAAGGACTCATATTTCTATAGTTCTTTAAGACTGACAAGTTGTTCTCCTCCTAACAAGGCTGTGAGATAGAGAGTGAATTATGAGATCACTGAGAGTCAGAGAGAAGTGATTCACCCAGCGTCACATAGGTAGAAGTGCTAAAGCCTGGATTCAAACCTAAGTTTTCTGATTGCAAGAGCAATATGCTTTACTTTAACACGAAGAGGTATATCCAAATTTTCCTGAGTATTGGTTTTGATAGATAATAACAGAAACAGCACCTCCAAAAATATGTGAAATGGGAAGAACAGAGAGATAAGTCCACAGAAGGCACATTTTAATAGAATACCCTTTTTTCCTTAGGCCACTACTATATGAAAAGGGGGAAAATAGTCAGCTTCATTAAAGGTTGTGTCCAAATGAATATAAATTCTCATGATTCCACTCAAATCCATTTCCTTACCTATAAAATGAGGGGTCTAGATGACCTGAAACACCCCTTTCAATTTAAAGAGCTCTTGTATGGAAGATAAGTTCAGTGTTACAGTAATCTTAGAGCAACAGGGTCCCCAAGGTTTGGTTTAAGGAGTACTAAAGATCCTTTTAGGGGTCTGTGAGTTCAAAATGTCACAATAATACAAAGAGATGTCTAATAGAATAAATGTCAATATAACCCATACAAACAGAGTATTAGAGAGGGGGTCCTCGATAATTTTTAAGAGTATAAAGGGCTCTTGATGACTAAAATGTACAAGAACCACTCATTTAGAGGGTTGATTTGATATTTGTATTTCTTCTAAAGCCAAGTAATTGCTTTCAGAGTTCAATTTGAAGTATGATAATGTCCCATAAAGATGAGGAAAAGGATTTGAAAGAAGGCATCTCTATTTTCCAGGTTATTAGACACAATCAAGTGGTCCATGATAGTGTTGATGATGGTGATGATGATGATAATGGTGATGGTGATGATGATGATGATAACAATCATAATATGGCTTTAATGTGGTAGGGGTATCTATAGAAGGAGAAGAGGAATATGACCTAATTCAGTAGATTAGAAGATTGAAGAAAGTGACACAAAGGAAAAACTAAAGATAAAATATAAAAGAATATTAGAACAAAATATGGCATAGTTAATAGAGAGCTTTAATGTCAGAGTTGAGAAGGCCTGGATTCAAATCCTGCCTCTGATACATGCTAGTAGTATGATCCTGACTAAATCACTTAACTTCTCAGACATCTAGGCAAATATTTAAGACTTTAAGTAGTAGTTAAGTTTCAAGTCTTCGTTTATAGAGCAAATGTTCTGATGAGGATTTTCCTATATGGACGAAATCACAGATCCATTCTAAAAATTATCTGCTGAAATTTTCAAAAGGACTAGAAACTTGGTGAGATAAGATCCATGAATGGAATATGGCTTCAGGTAGGTAATATATTTAAAAGAAATAGGATGGGAAAAGTCATAGAAGTAGGAGGTGAGAAAGGCATTTTAATTAAGAAGATATAGTCATGTGGTAAAATCCAATAATGGAGGAGGAGTGTGGTAGAGAATATTTGTTTGGTAATGAAGAAATACAAATGAATAATTGCTATTTTTCTCTGTAGTATATGACAGAAAACCCAGAAAGAAAGAAAAAAATAGAACATTTTAGAGAAGAGGTAATATGCCTACCATGGAAACATAATAAAGTTATGACAGAAGACTTCTGGGTCAGAGCCAAGAAGGAAGAATGGAGGAAGCACTATAGCTGAGCTATATCATTAAGGCAAAATTCATGACCTTGAAGAAGCATATGAGCATGCCTGAATGCTTCAGAATCACAGAATATAATGAATTCTCTAGCTAAAAGGCAGAGGAAGTATAACATTTATCTAGAATCCAAAGGATCAGACCCAAGGACCAATGCCCCCAATTCAATATGGCGGCAACAACATTCCAAAACCAATAAGCCCACCTCACTATCGTAACAAGGAGATTACAACAAAATCTTATAGCAGCAAGCCAGACCATACTTGTACTTCCCCTCAGTGCTAGGGCCTTCCTATAAGAAGGTCACTCACAAATCCTAAGTCCCGGCTTAGCACTCTCTCCTGCGGCTCCGCTGACTCCAAGTTCTCAAACTCCCTCTTGTGTTCAGCACTCTCCAGTCTGCACACTCTGGAAGATGGCCCTTAGCTCCTGAATCCTGCTGCTTTCAGTTTCTTGGTTTCTTCAACTTCTTGCTTCCAGTCCTCTGTTTCTCAGTTTCTACAGCTTCTGCTGTTTCCAGGCTCTATTCTCTCTTTGTATAATCCTTAGCCATCATCTGATTGACTAGAACTTGGGCACATACCATTGGCTCTGGTCTTAGCAACTCCCCTTAGGGCTCTGAGGGCCTCCTACCTCTCTCAAACTCACAAACTAGTCTACTAACCAGCCTGGGGCTTCATACCTAATTAGTGAAAGGGTGTGGGCCTCTCTCTAAAGAGGCATCTCTTTGTGGGTCCCACCTGAAGTCTATTCAACGGGTGGCAAAGATCTTTTCACTTACTCATTGGCTTTACATGAGCCCTTCTGAAATTGCCCTCCAAATAACTTTAAAATAGTGTTTCAAATAGAATTCTGGAATGGAAGTGGCAACAAGAGGCCAGAGTAAGATATTCTAGCCCAAAACACGTTAGGAGGTCAGAAGGAAAGATCTGTGACACAGGAGTGGAGGCTGGCCCAGTGCTCTTGCCAATGCAACATCAGTGGTGGGACTAGGTAGTGGCAATGAAAAAAGCCAGTTTCTATAATTGTTAGGTCAGAGGTGATAAGGGTATCATACAAGTGGTCAAAAAGAGATTATAGGGGACTCCTGCTTGCACTGGACATAGGGCTAGGATGCTGTTTGTAAACTCCATTGCCTATACCCACTTTTCAGACACAATTCAAGGAAAGAGAAAAGTACTTCTAGTTTTTGAGGAGCAGTGTTCTTAATCCCAGAGATCAGGGGCTCTGAGGAGGAGTATTTAAATCCTAAGGGGTCAAGGGACCTTAATCAGGAAGAAACAGAGCACAGATAAGGAAAAGAATGACAATACTTCTCCCAACATTACGTGACTTTGGAAGCACCGAAAATTTTCAAAGTCTCATAACTAGCTCTGAAAACATCAGTTAAAAAAAAAAAATCCTGAATCCTGGGACAGGACTCACCCCTATTCTTATCCTGAGAACAAAGTCCAAATTTAATATAAAGTTCAAAGTCAGGAAATAAGCTGGAAAAAAAAATGATCAAACACTAAAAAACAAATCTGAAAATAAAAACTACTATGGTGACAGAGAAGATCTAGATAAACTCAAGAGAAGACCATGATGTCAAAATAGCTACAAAGCTGAAAGGAAAAAAAAAAAAGTGAATTGGACACAAGTCCAGCAAGAATTCTTGGAAGAGCTAAAGAGTGATTTTTAAAATCAAATGAGAGCGGTAAGGAAGAAAATGGGAAAAGAATTCAAAGAAATTCAAGAAAATTATGAAAAAGCAATTAACAGCTTGGCAAACATCATACAATGATCAACTCTGATAGCGTGATAGACTTAGCTATTCTCAGAAATACAACGATCCGAGACAATCCTGAAAAACTCATGATGGAAAATACTATCCACATCCAGAGAAAGAACTATGGAGTATGAATGTAGATCAAAGCATAACTATTTTAACCTTTTTTTGTTTTCTTTTTTCATGGTTTTTCCCTTTTGTTCTGTTTCTTCATTCACAATATGACTCATGTAGAAATACATTTAACATGGTTGCACATATAAACCTAAATCAGATTGCTTCCCATCTTGGGGAGGGAGGGAGGGAAAGAGAGAGAAAAATTTGGAACTCAAAACCTTATAAAAAATGAATGTTGAAAACAATCTTTACATATAATTGGAAAAAATACTATTTACAAAAAAATTAATATACTTACTCAGTGATATACCAGTCAAATTTCCAAAAAAAAAAGTGTAAAGCGTAATAATGACAACAACATTTATCTGGAAAAATAAAATATCAGGCATGTCAAATGAATCAAGAAAAAATATGAAGGAGGTGGTCTAGCAGTATGAGATTTCAAACTAGATTACAAGTGGGAATTACAAAATGTGGACCATGTTACAAGTGGGAATCATCAAAACAATCTGGTATTGGCTAAGAAATAGAGTTGTAAACCAGTGAAATAGATTAAATACAATATACAGTAGTAAATGACCACAGTAATCTAGTGTTTGATAAACCCAAAGATCCAAGTTTTGGGGGCAAGAATACACCATTTGACAAAAATTGCTGAGAAAACTGCAAAATGGTTTGGCAAAAATTAGTCATAGAGCAACATCTCACACTACATACCAAAAAAAAGGTGAAAATCAATAAATGATTTAGACATAAAGGTGATATCATAGGTAAATTAGGGGAACGTGGTAAAAATTACCTGTTAGATCTATAGAGAAGGGAAGAATTTTTAACAAACTAGAGATACAGGGATTACAAGAAGTAAAATGGCTAATTTTAATTATAAGAAAATAAAAAAGAAAACCAGTGTAGCAAAAATTAGAAAGAAAGCAGGAAATGGAAAGTTAGCAATTTACACCAAATTTGTCTGATGGAGTCTTTATTTCTCAAATTTATAGGGTACTGAGTCAATTTTATAAAAAATAAGAGCTATTCTTCAATTGATAAATGAACAATGTGTGCATGACTAGACATTTTTCAAAAGAAGAAATCAAACTATCATTAATCAAATGAAAAAATACTCTAAATCATTATTGATTAGAAAATTACAAATTAAAACAACTCTGAAGTGCCACCTCACACTTATCAGATTAGCTAAAATGACAGAAGAGGAAAAAGACAAATGCTGGAAGAGATGCAGAAAAATTCAGACAATAATGCACTGTCGGTATATTTATGAACTGGTCCAATCATTCTGGAGAACAATTTGAAACTAGGTCCAAAGGGCTATAAAACTGTACATACTCTTTGGTTTAATAATACATTACTATGTCTATATCCCAAAGAAGCCAAAGAAAAAAGGAAAGCACCAATATATACTGTATACAAGATAGATATAGATATATAGATATACATATGAACTCTATTTGTGGTGACTAAGAATTGGAAATTGAAGGACTGCCCATCAACTGAGGGATAGCTTAACAAGTTAAGGTTTGTGATTATGATGGAATGTGATTGTGCTAAAAGAAATGATGAGCAAGATGGTTTGAGAAAAACCTGGGAAGAGTTATGTGAACTGATGCAAAGTGAAGTGAGCAGAACAATTGTACACAATAATAGCAATATTGCAATGATGATCAACTGTGAAAGACTTAGCTATTCTGATCAAGACAATCATCCAAGACAATTCCAGAGGATCCTTGATGACAAACGTATCCACCTCCAGAGAGAGAACTAATGAACTCTGAGTGCATATTGAAGCATTCTTTTTTCCCATTTTATTTTATTTTTTTGCTTTTTGTGTGATTTTTGAAACATGGCTCACATAGAACTTTGCTTTTCATGACTTTACATTCGTAATTGATATATTACTTGCCTTCCCAATGAATGGGAGAAAGGCAAGAGGGAGGGAGAGAATTTGGAATTCAATTTTTTAATGAATATTTTTGAAAACCTTTAAATATATTTGGGAAATAATGAATCTGACAAAAACATAATTATATGAAGAATAAGTTCCTAATAATAAGAACATTCTCAAATGGAATCTACTACTTTAAAAGACAGCAGGTTTCTCCTCACTGGAGAGCTTCAAAAAAAGCCTAGGTATTGTGAAAGGGGGGGTCTTTTTTAAGATATGGATTGGATTAGATGGCTACTGAGGTCCCTTCCAACCCTAAAATTCAATGATCACCCCAACCAGATAAGCATCTCTGTTTTTTAAAGGGTCTACAAAGAAGGAGATTTGCAAGTTCCCTTGGTAACCTACTTTCCTGTCAATCAATTCTCACAGTCAGGATATTCTCTTTGATGTGCAAAATAAAGCTTTCCTCTCTTAAGGATCACAAAACTCATTTTCCCCACTGGTTTTGTTTCATAGCAATGTAAGTGCATGGGTAACAAATAATAAGCAGAAAAAAATATTTTCAATATAGGCCTTAAGAATATTGATGTCTAGAGAGGTAACAAGATAAAACGCCCAGAATAGCCACCTTAGACCTTGAGTCAAACATTTCAAAAACACTTCTTATATCTTCTTTCATCTGCAAATTTAATATTTCTATCCAAACAATACAAAGGGAATTGAGCTTGTCAAGGATGATTGGTTTTCTATAGCCCAATCCTGTTATTTCCCATGGTTCCATTAGCCTTGAAAAGTTGATGGATTTTGTTTCTTCTCCTCCAGATAGTTTTCCAGGCTTTCTTTTATCTGGCTACTCAAATTAGATTTAGTGCATCATAATTATGCCATAATTACCAGGATCACATTTTTCTGTCACTGAGAATCAGCACCAATTTTGATTTTCTTCAATACTTTGACAGATGTCTGGCTTTCTATAGCTCTGTAAATAAGCACCAGTGTTTCTTGAAATGTACAGACAATTTCCCAGAGCCTCCACCGCTGTGCTAAATTCCCTATTTCATTTAAGTTAAGTGTTTGTAAGATGTCTTCTATCTGTTTCCTATCAATGGTTTTATTGGAAATGATTTAGCTACTTTCTAACTACCCTTAGGGCTTTTTTTTTCTTTCATTTTCATGGGGAGTCATCAGTTAGCACTTTCAATAATAATGAATAACAAGAACATTCTTTACCCCAGATTCCTTTTTTCTTTCTTTCATTCTTTATTTTTTTTTTATTTTGATTTTGGTAAAGGCTTTTCTGAGTCAATCAATCAAAAAGCAACAAGGGGAGAGACCATATACAACTACAAACAAGTAGAAAATGTAGACATAATAAAAGCAAGATTATCATGAAGCAATTTAGGGTGGAGAAGGGGGAAGCACTACCTGCTTGGTGAACCAGAAAAGCCTCACCTTGGAGGTAGCATTTGTGCTGAATTTTGAAGGTAACTAAGGAGGTTTTGCAACAAAGATGAGGAAGAGCAGTATTCCAGGAATGAGAGATAGCCCATGCAAAGAACTGAAGCCAGTGATGCTATTATATACAAGGAACATCAAATAGCCCATTTTGTCAGTGTGTATTAAGTCTAGAAAGGTAGTCTGGAGACAGAGTGTGAAGATCTTTGAATGCCAAATGTAGGAATTTGTATTTGTTCTCTAGAGAAAATAGCAAGCTGCTAGAATTGTTTGTCTACAAGGTGTTACAGTGGAAACCCATCTAGACTTAGAGTCAGCAAAACCTGGGTTCAATTCTTGCCTTAGGCACCTACTAGATGACTCATCCTGGGTAAGTCAGAACCTCTCAGTCTCAGTTTCCTCATCTGTAAAATTGAAAAAAAAAATAGTAGTTATCTCATTGGGTTAGAGACAACACCTGTAATGTTGCTCAGTTATTTCCAGCTCTTTGTGAGAGCCCACTTGTGTTTTCTTGGCAAAGATACTGGAGTGGTTTGCCATTTCTTTCTCCAGATCATTTTACTGATAAGAGGACTGAGGAAAACAGGGTGAAGTGACTTGCCCAGGTTCTTACACCTAGCAAATTCTGAGGTCTCGTTTAAACCTAGGTATTCCTGATTCCATGATGAGTGTTCTATCCACTGGGCCACCTTGCTGCCAAATACCTGTAAACTACTTGTAATCATTAAAGGGCTATATAAATGCTAACTATTATAATATTGTTTTTCCTGCAGGGAAATGACCTGGTTGGACTTTACTTTAGGAATTTCCCTGCAGAAAATATGTTGGAGAGAGAAGAGACTAGATATAGAGAGACCAGTTAGGAGGCTACTACAACAGTCCAGATGTGAGGTGATGAGGGCCTGGACAAGAAGTAATGGTAATAAGGAGCCTATTAGTAGAGGGAAGGGGATGATGCCCCATGCTGTAGAAATAGAATCAACAAAACTTGGTGATTATTTGAATATGGAGGAAGAAAGAGTAAGAATAATCCTAGGGTAATTCTGGGATTTTGAACCTGACTGGGATAGGAAGGATTTTTGCCCTCAAACAGAAATAGGGAAAATTAAGAAGAGGGAAAGGTTTTGGAAAAAAGTTAATGAATTCTGCTTTGGATATGTTAAGTATGAATTCGAATAGGAGAAGTCCATAGGCAGTTTACTCTAAGGGAACTAGAGTTCAGGAGAGAGATTAGGGCTGGGTTAGTAGATATGGTAGTCCTCTGCATAGAAACAATAATTGAACTCTCCAGAGTTGATGAGCTCACCGAAAGAGAGAGGGTGTAGGGACACTAAGCTTCATTGTATTCAGTGGCCTCTATGTGGCTTTAAAAAGTTAATGATCTCTCCTAGCTTGGATTTCTAGAAGCAGCTGGCTTGGGGAGAAAAGGATATAAGGATCTGAGCCACCAAAACTGGGATGAGGGAGGGGTGGGTTAGGACATTAAGAACAGACACAAAGACATTATTCAGGTCAAAATGAGGTGAATGGAGCAGCCTATCCCACCAAGATGGCTTAATGGAACCATGCTGGCAGCCAGCAGCCAAGAAAACAGGAGTTAGTCAGAAATGCAGGGTGCCTTTGGAATATTATTAGGAATAAGACTAGGAATGTTTCCTTTTGTTTTTGAGTCCCTAGGACCTTGCCCATGGTTGGTGAATAATAAATCTTTGTTGAATTAGATTGCATGCTACTCAATAGCATGGTCTTGTGAATCTTTTCAAGTGGTGTCAAAGGATAGTGGAAGGTTTTATCAGCTTTGTCCCGCCCCTACCTTTGAGTATTAAAGGAGGAAAGCCCTGAGAATTGAGGATCAAATTAACTGTCTATCAAAATTCCCCTCCTTTTAGAATGTGTAATAAATTCTTATTAATAATAAAATTATGTGTATAACATAACATTCTAATATGATGATAATGATAAGACCTCACATTTCAATAGTGATTTCATATTTGCAAAGTGCTTTGCTCACAATGACTTTGAGATTAGCATGTATGCTATCATTATGATTCTCTCTTTTTTCTTCCAGATAAAGAAGCCAAAGCTAAAAGAATTTGAGTGACTGGTCCATGGTCAGACAATTAACAAGTGACAAATTAGAACAAAAGAGTCAGGTTTGTTAACTCCAAGGCTAGTATTTATCCATTGCAGCATGGGTGCCACTCAGTCAACAAGCAATTACTAGGCACTTACCACCTGCAGGTCATTGTTCTAAACTTGCTTAAGTATGTATGCCTCCAAGACATTTTCTAGGTTACTTTTAATCTAAGGAGTAATTCATAAACTGGGAGGAGACAGGTTTGTTTGTTTGTTGTTTTGGTTGTTTTGTTTGGAGGATTCTACTCTTAGTAGGGTTACTTAGAGTCAATCTGTTAAAAGGGAATGTAGCAAAATAGATAAAAGGCTGAATTTGAAATCAGGAAGATCTAGGTTCAAATTCTGTCTCAGATCAGTCTCAGGCTAACTCTGTGACCTTGGGTAAGTAATTAATCTCTCTGGGCCTCGTTTTCCTGTAAATGAGAGGGTGGAACCAGATGGCTTTTATATAGACACATTCTTCTCTAAATCTGTAGCCCTGTGATCTTATGAGCCATATAGGGCAGGGAAGCTCTAGAAGGAGCTAAATTCTTGGGAGTACATCCAATCATACATTGTAAACAGGCAAATGCTCATCACAGGAGAGATTATAGTGGTATTGAACACAAGGGATTGATTTCCTGGTCCATTGATACAAGCTTTCATATTTCTAGACTGTTATTGGCTACTTAACTAGATGTCAAGATTTCTGGTAAACAGAACCATATGGAAGCAGTGGGGAGCACCACATGCCCCCTCAATACAGCATATGCACTGTCAGCATAGGAAACAAGAATGCAAAGGCAAGGGAAACCAGCTGGCATCCCGAGGTCAGTGGCCTTGATCATGCCTATAGGGTGGTGATTGGGAGCATATATAAAAGACAGTAAGAGTTTCACTGGTACTTATGATTTTTGGAGCATCATAAAGGCACATTTCAGATACTATATAAAACTGGATATTTTACTGGAAAACTCAGAGACTATTCCAAACCCTCAGAGCTATTAGCTTCTGTTACTCATGCAAAAGTCAGTGACTCACTATGGGTTCTTCCTTGGTGTTGAAACTAAAGGAAATTCTGTAGTTCTGTGCTTTGAGAGAGTGGACACCTTTGAGAGATACCAATGTTCTATTCTGTCTATGGGCATTTAAACTCATCTGAGCCACCAAAACTAGGTGGCGGCAAGGGGTGGGAAGGGAAGTTAAAAACAGACAGGTTGAAGTGAGGTGAACCGAACAGCCAATCCCAATAAAATGACTTAGAGAAACCATGCTGGTGACTAAGAAAGGGAACTAGGAACATGAGACGATGACCAGAATCAGTTAGCATCAGTACAAGAACTGCCTTTGATAATACATGGTCCCAGGTTTTCAATGACCAGCATGTAGCTGAAAGGGCCCTTCTCAGTGGTGTCCTTCCACAGATTGAGTATATGTGCAGAGTAGCTACTCTTTTTTGAGCCATATTAGCTGACATTTTTAGAACAATTCAAGGCCTGCCGTGTACATTATCTGATTTTGAGCCTCAGAACAACCCTATGAAATTAATCTCATTTTATACTTGAGGAAGCAGAGGCTCAAGGAGATTAAGGAACCTATTCTTGAGCATACGACTAATATATTTGTGAGTCAGAATTCTAACTCAGGCCTTATTGACTCCAAATTCACTACTCTGTGCTGCACTGCTCATCAGCTGGTTTGCCCATGATGCAAAATAATGTCTAAAATCAGGTTTCAGTGTTCAAGTAAATTGGTGTATGTAAACCCTTAATAAAAAATTCATTATGTCTTTTTCTTGACTTAATGTAAGAACCATAAAATATACCCCTAAATCAGTCAAGCTATTTTTGCAAATGGATGTTATGAATCTTTGAAAGTTTGGTAAATATGCCACCTGCCAATCCAAATCATTCACAAAAATGTTAAAACTGCACAGTACCAACCACAGATCCCTGAGACATACCACAGGTGCCCTCCATCCAGGCTGCTGACAGACTACAAATGACTTTCAGTCTAGTTATTGAAAGTTCTCAATCCACCCAGCTGTGTAATTGTGTAGCCCATATCTTGAGTTTGTCCACAAGAATAGATTGAGAATCTCATGGTGAATGGAAAGTGCAGGACTTGGAGTCAGTGGACCTAAGACTGAATTCCAGCTCTTCTACTTATTCTCTCTGTGATCTTGGGCAAGTCACTTAACCTCACAAAATCTTGGTTTTCTTATTTGTAAAAATGATGGTACTAGACTAGAGAGTGTCCAAGTTTTTTTTTTTTTTCCAAGTATAAATCTAGGGTCCTATGAACTAAGTTAAGGTATGTGTCAGCACTTCTCTCATCTAGTATGCTATTAAGATTGTTGGGGTATTTTTTGAGATTATCCTGGCATGATCTGTTCTTGATGAAGCCATGCTGACTTTTTTTAATCACTGTTTCCATTTCTAGATATTTAACCTTCCCTTTAATAAAATTTTCTAGAATTTTACTAAGAACCAAAGTCAAAATTACTGCCTACGGTTTTCAGACTCCATTTTCTTTCTTTTTGTTTTTATTTTTCCCCAAGGCTAGGAAATCTGTCTTTTTCACATTCTTTCTTATAACCTATTAAAATATACTCACCTAAAATATAGGGTACATATCAAACTATAGCTAGAATTCTTTCCTTTCCCAATTATACATTTTATGATGACCCCAGATCCCTTTATCTAGGGATTCCCATAATTTTCATCATACTGATTTTTGTTCAGTGGGTTCTTGTTTGGTTGTGGGTTGGTCTATATGATTTATGAGGTCCCTTCCAACTCTGAGATTCTGTGATTCTTGCATGCTTTTGAATCCATACCTTGGATTTTGTTTCCACCATTACTAATGCAGTTCCTCATTTCTACCAATTTGAATTATTGGGATGGCCTCCTGCAGGAGTATCCTGTCTTTAGTCTCTCTTTCCTCCCATACCTTCATGCATAGGATAATAAGATTTAGAGAAAAAATGGAACATAAAAGTCATCTAGTTCAAATACTTCATTTTAAAGAAGAAGAAATGAAAATCTAGAAAGGATATGACTTGCCCAAGGTAAAATAGGTAGCAAGTAGTAGGGTTATGGCCTAGGTCACCTGACTAAATGTAGCATTTTTCCTATTGGATTAATTTTCCACACACACGTACATATCCAATCATCACCAATTTATTCAAAACTCTCTTGGCTCACTCTTTGATGGGGAGTTACATTCTTCACCTCCTATAACCTTTCCCTTTGCTATGAGCTACAGAACTCTTTTCAGCTAGAGTGGTATAAGTATTTTTTTCATCAAGAGCAATAGATATTTGCTAGAATTGGCAGAAGCTTTTGTTCCTTGGTGTTTAATCTCTGAAATTGGTCGTCTTCAGGAAGGAGGTAGGAAAGGTCTAAGCCCTCTTTGTTTGATAAACTTTCCAGTGTTCTGCCTAAATTCCCTCAAGGAAGGACCTCACCCTTACTTATGATAATAAGCCAGATAGATTTCCTGAGGTCTCCTGCAGAAGTGTGGTTGTTGACAAAGGTATAGAGGCAATCTAAGCTCTAGGGGCTCCATTGTCTCAGTTGACCTTTTCACATGCAATTGAGTTATTTAAACCTCTGACACTTTCTAAAGTCTACAGTATTTCCTTGACAATGGAAAGGGCTTACCCTTTAAGGAGGGAAGTAGAAGGGAATAAGTATTCATACAGAATAGAGCCAGGCACTGTTCTAAGTGCTTTACAATTATTATCTCATTTGATCCTCAAAATAACTTTGTGAGGTGACTACTTTTATTATCCACATTTTACAGGTGAGAGAAATGAAGCAAACCTCCGAGTTTCACAGCTCATAAGCGTTATGGGCCAGAAAATTCCAATCTATAACAAAAGTCATTGAGAGCTCCAAGCATGATTAATCAATTTATTTGGGAGACCAGGGTCCCAAATTAATTGGATCCAAGATCTTCCTCATGATCAGGGACCCCTACTGCTTAAGGGTAGACAGTATTTACACAGATTGAGAGCGCACTAAAAATAGAATAAGGTAATACAATTTCATGATTAATATCAGGATTGGAGAAAATTCTATGATAGGTTGAGGGACATGTCCATCAATCATATCCACTTTGTCAACAGGCCTTTCACTTCTACCCGCTACCAACTCTAGGTTCTCTCAGCTGGGGCTTTTCAAAGGTTCTGTTGAGGTCAGGGAACCATATGTTGAGGTTTGGGGCTTAGGGGTGCTCAGGACCCTAAATACAGATGTGCCAGGTCCTGCTCAAATGAATTTAGCCCAAGCCTTCTTATAGCCAAAGAGAAAAATTTATTAGAGATTGGCCATATTGGGGGGAGTCTTAAGAAATCTCACCATTTGTAATGCTCATATTGACAAGTGGGCCAGATTCAATCTGCTCAGCTAGATTGAATCTGATCATCTTCATGGAGGCAAGATGGATCTTATATACAGAAAGACTGTAGGAGGGATCTAGGGGTGGTTCTGGTGGATGGAATGAGGGTTTTAGGGAGAGTCTTGAGGAGGAGTCTAAGGACATCTTGATGGGACTGGGATGACTAGAGGTCAGACTTCAGGAATCAAAAAAATGGTATTTATTTGAGATTGAAGGTGGGAAATTGCCAGAGGCAATCCAGAGGTAACAGACAATGGAGTGCTAGACTAGGTTAAAAGTAATTAGAGATTTGGGCGTGGGGTAATGAAGGGCTTACGGCCTCAGGCAAACTCCCCAACAAGTAGGAAGATTCAAGGAGACTTCAAGGGGGCTCCCAGAGACTGTCAGTCCTAAGACTCTTTTAACAACATCTCAGGGCCTTCCATAAGTCATAAGATCCTAGTAGGGTATAAGGTGTATTCAGGGAAGACTAGTACCTGTGGTTTGAGGGCTTCCAAGCCCTTTTCAGACTGCTTTCAGAGCTGCTTTGGCATCCACCTGATTCACCTAATTCTCACAGTTCCAAAAAGCTCCACAGTGGCCACACCCCAGTAAACCATTTCAGTAGATCTGCTAAACTAGGTTGAGATTAACTAAAGTCTCAAACTTGTCAGTGAGTTAAGGGAGTGTCTACTCCAAGCATGTGAAGACTTCCCCTAGTGGAATGGGCATATTTGTTCCAATGGCCCTGAAGGCAGATGAAGCAGGCATCGTGGAGTGCTTAGAGCTTGGTTAGACATAGAAGACACCAAGGTCATGCACTGCATCTCAAGCCATCACCAGTCATCTTGACTCTGTCTTGCCAATGGACTATGATGACTCTGGAAGAGAGTGAGGCTGTTGACTTTGTGCAATTCTACTTCACTTAAATATAATTTATGCACAAATCAAAAGACATCACTCATACCATTTTACCATTTTACCTAACTCCTATAGCAACAGGTAAGTGACAAAGTAGCAGGTACAGATACACTGGGAGCTTTAGTCACAACCTTGTACACAGGCAGCCCAGGGCATAAGGTCATCTTCTCACTGGAAGCAGAAGTGTGATTCAGCAGTCCTTGAGTGTCTGAGCAGCCTTTTAAGGATCACACTGCTCACCTCCTGCTGTGAGGAAAGGACTAAAAAAGATGCCCTAAAAATAGTCTGCTTACCCAACTCTGGCCTGATTACCATGACAAGTGGGGATCCCAGCCTGTAGTCAAAACACAAAAAAGTGTACAAAAACTTCTGCAAACATGATTTCACTCACCATCGGCACATGGAACATGCACACACTTATAGACAACACAAAATTCAGTAGACTTGAAAGAAGAACAGCTCTTGTTGTGGGAGAACTCAGCAAGTATCACATCCAAATAGCATCACTGAGTGAAACAAGGCAAATGAAGGCCACTTTACTGAATTCAGGGCTGGATATGCATTTTTCTGGAGTGGCCATACTGAAAGGGAGCATGTAAAGCTGGTGTAGTTTTTCCAATAAAAACTAACCTAGTAAACAAACTTGTATGCCTATTAAAAGCAGTGAATGACAGACCCATGATAATGCAATTGTCACTTGCAGGAAAATGTCACACCACCATCATCAGTGCCTGTGCTCCCACCAAGACAAGCTCTCATGAGGTCAAAGAAAAATTTTTTAAAGACCTGGAGACTCTTATCAGCAGTGTGCCAAAAGAGAACAAGCTTATAGAGTAGGCTCAGACTACCAGACATGGCAGGGGGTCCTGGGAGGAATGGAGTTGGAACAGCAACAACAATGGTCACTTACTACTGAAGACTTCTGTATCTCATGACCTTCTCAATTCCAACAGTGTTTCATTTACCTAAGTGCAATAAAACTTCATGGATGCACCCTCACAGCAAATTGGCATTTAATAGATTCGCAATTGTTAGGAGAAGGAACAAACAGGATGTGAGTGTAATGAAGTCATTGTGTGGTATAGAGTGCTGGACCAGTCATAGACTTATCTTCTCCAAACTATATATTCACATTCAACAAAAGCAGCAGTCCCAAGGCAAAATGACCACCGGAAGAATGAACGTCAACACGTTAGAACACTTCTCCATGTATTAACAGTTTATTGCTAACTTGGAAGGAAAATTGAGACAGCACACTGAGGCAACAGTGAAACAGGAAAGCAATGGCCAACTTTCAGAGATGTGGTCTACAGCCCTGCATTTGCTCACCTTGGTCAGAACACTCACAAACATCAAGACTGGTTTGATGAAAATGTTGGGGAAATTCAGAAGCTGTTAAATGAAAAACAAGAACTCCACAGGGTTTATCTGCAGGATAGTTCAAACAACTCTAAGAAAGCATAATTTAGTTCCCTCAAAAGTAAAGCATAAGCAAAGCTTAGAGAGGTGCAGGATTCTTGGCTCAGTAAGAAGGCTGATGAAATTCAGTTTTATGCTAACACTAACAATCCAAAGTGCATTTACAATGCCCTAAAGGCTATTTATAGGCCAACCTACAATGCATCTCAACCACTCAGTGCTGATGGATCTACATTGATTAGTGATAAGGACAACTAAACACTTCTAAGGTGCTCTCAACAGATAACTTGAACTTAATCCTATTCTGCTTAATTCACTAATACAATCACTGTTACCCATGAAATCACAAAGAACTGAATAGTTGCTGATTAATTTGAATAGGGAGTATCAAAGTTATCATCACAGTGTCTGATGTTGGATTTAAACTCAGATCTCCCTGACTGCAGGCTCCAATAATCTATCCACTGTACCACATCTGTACATCTTAAGGTCTTCTGACCCTTCCAAACTTTAGCTTAGTTTTTCTGAAGTCCAAAAAGGCACCCTGAAAATTTCATCTTAGTACTATTAGCACAGTTCTTTGCCCATAGAAGATGCTTATGGATTAATCGTTGTTGAATGGAAGAGTGATTGAACATAACAATGGGACATCCTGAATCTTTTTTCAGATATCTAGGCTTGGACATTGTAAGACAAGCTGAATCAACGTGAAATGGAACGGCACAGGTGATGATGGGGAACTTAATTGTGAGAAATGTTAGTATAAACAAGGGGACTAAGTTTCTAAAGTTAGTGTGTCTTTGTGTTGCTTATTAAGGTGCTCTACACCAGTACTTCTCATAGCATGGGATCGAAGACTCTTACACAGGAAATCCACAAAGTCGAAACTACTACCATAAAATATTGAGAAGTTATTTGCTTTAAAACTCATTGTTTTTTCTAACTACATATCTATGTGAGCCTGCACTTTCTTCATATACTTCAACCATGACAACATATCTTAATAGAGTAAATTTGGAAGTAGACACAAGAATCTCTCTTCCATCAAGCCAGACATTAAAAAGATTTGCAGAAATAAATAAAATAAGGGGGCAGAGCCAAGATGACTTCTGGAAAGCAGGGACTGACCTAAAGTTCTCCCCCAGGACCCTTCAAATACCTATAAAAATGGCTCTGAAAAATTCTAGAACAGCAGAACCCATGGAATAGCAGAGGGAAGCAGGGTTCCAGCCCAGGAAAGCCTGGATTGTCATTGGATAAGGTCTATTGCACAGAGCTGGGAGCAGAGTGGAGCAGAGCCCAGCATAGGCTGCGCCCAGACCAACCAGATTGGGAGCCAGGTGGAACAGGTCCTAGTGCCCTGAATCAGTGAGCTGTGACAGTTACCAGACTTCTCAACCCACAAACACCAAAGAGAACAGAAAAGGTTAGTGGGAAAAAACTGCGTGGAAAGAATGAAAAGAGTTTGTAGTTTGGCTACTGCCCCAGGGGCAGTGGAGGTGGTGCAGCTACAAAACTACAGCTGCAGTTGCTTCTGGACCCAGGCCCACCCAGTGGAAGGAATTTAGTGGCAGATCAGAGCTGGAGTGCAGAACCTGCTCAGATCTCAGTCATGATCTGGGTTGGCAGTTCTTGGGAAAGTAGTAGGGCTGGTGTGGCAGAGCTTGCTGTGTAGAAAAAGTTCTGAAAACAACAGCACAGCCCATCAAGCTTGGGACAAAATATTCTGTACTCTACAAGCAGTCATACCCCAACGAGAAACTCAAGAGTCAAGTAGTTACCTGGGAACATGGCCAGGCAGCAAAAATGAACTCATATTCAGATTCAGACTTTGGAATCTTCCTTTGGTGACAAAGAAGACTAAAACATACAGCTAGAAAAAGTCAACAAAGTCAAAGAGCCTACATCAAAAGCCTCCAAGAAAAACATGAACTGGGTCTCAGGCCATGGAAGAGCTCAAAAAGCATTTGGAAAACCAAGTTAGAGAAGTAGAGGAAAAATTGGGAAGAGAAATGAGAGTGATGTGAGAAAACCATGAAAAAAAAAGTCAAGGACTGGCTAAAGGAGACCCCAAAAAATACTGAAGAAAACAACACCTTAAAAAATAGACTAACTCAAAAGGCAAAAGAGTTCCAAAAAGCCAATGAGGAGAAGAATGTCTTGAAAGGCAAGAATTAGACAAATGGAAAAGGAGGGCCAAAAGACCACTGAAGAAAATACTACCTTAAAAATTAGATTGGAGCAAGTAGAAGCTAGTGACTTGATGAGAAATCAAGATATTATCAAACAGAACCAAAGGAATGAAAAAATGGAAGATAATGTGACATATCTCATTGGAAAAACCACTGACCTGGAAAATAGATCCAGGAGAGATAATATAAAAATTATTGGACTACCTGAAAGCCATGATCAAAAAAAAAAAAAGAGTTCAAGAAATTATCAAGGAGAACTGCCCCAATATTCTAGAGCCACAGGGCAAAATAGAAATTGAAAGAATCCACCCATCACCTCCTCAAAAAGATCCCAAAAAGAAAACTCCTAGGAATATTGTCGCCAAATTCCAGAGCTCCCAGATCAAGGAGAAAATATTGCAAGCAGCCAGAAAGAAGAAATTCAAGTATTGTGGAAACACAATCAGGATAACACAAGATCAAGCAGCTTCCACACTAAGGGATCGAAAGGCTTACAATATGATATTTTGGAGGTCAAAGGAGCTAGGATTAAAACCAAGAATCACCTACCCAGCAAAACTGAGTACAATACTTCAGGGCAAAATATGGATTTTCAATGAAATAGAGGACTTTCAAGCATTCTTGATGAAAAGACCAGAGCTAAATAGAAAATTTGAGTTTCAAACACAAGAATCAAGAGAAGCATGAAAAGGTAAACAACAAAAAGAAATTGCGAGGGACTTACTAAAGTTGAACTGTTTTGTTTACATTCCTATGTGGAATGATGATGTGTATAATTCATGAGACCTCAGTATTAGGGTAGCTGAAGGGAATATACATACATACATACATATATATGTGTATACACACACACACACACACACACACAGAGGGCACAGGGTGAGTTGAATTTGAAGGGAAGATATCTAAAAATATAAAATCAAATTAAGGGATGAGAGAGGAATACATTGAGAGAGGGAGAAGGGGAGAGATAGAATGGGGTAAATTATCTCACATAAAAGTGGCAAGAAAAAAGCAGTTCTGTAGGAAGGGAAGAGGGGGCAGGTGAGGGGGAATGAGTGAATCTTGTTCTCATAGGATTTGACCTGAAGAGAGAATAACATACACACTCAATTGGGTATCTTACCCTCAGGAAAGAAGGAGGAAGGAGATAAAAAGGGGGGGATGATAGAAGGGGTGGGGGAAGAAGTAAT
>CM053622.1:95289492-95360884 GCA_028646595.1 Phalanger gymnotis
GCCTTCTTAGGGAGGGTGGGTGGGGAGGGAAGAGGGGAGAGAATTTGGAACTCAAAGTTTTAAAAGCAGATGTTCAAAAAAAAAGTTTTTGCATGCAACTAGGAAATAAAATATACAGGCATTGGTGCCTGTACAAGGTAAGGGAAAAGGGGATGGGGAGGAGTGGGGTGAGAAGAGAGGGCTGACTGGGGAATGGGGCAATCAGAATATATGACATCTTGGAGTGGTGGTGGGGGGTAGAAATGGGGGAAAAATTTGTAATTCAAACTCTTGTGAAAATCAATGCTGAAAACTCAAAATATTAAATTTTTAAAAAAAGGAAAAAAATAAATAATGCCATTATTCTCATTAATGTTTTCATTTTGGAAAATATATCTATTTTCATAAAAATGTAGTTTATATTAACATGTAATAGGTTTATTATTATTTAATTAATTTTTTTTAATTTTTTAAAATTTTATCAGTTTTAATTTCTAATATGAAAAATATTGATGAAGCCCACATAAACCTAAACTTTTTGAAGGGGACTCCAATAATTTTTAAAAATGTAAAAGGGTCCTGAGATCAAAAAAGTTTGAGAATCACTCATTTAAATATTTAAAGAGGGCTATTAATGAATACTCACTTGGGTATTTTACTACAAACATCAACAATAATAAAATAACTATTACAGATTCTGAAATGATAGCACAAAGAGGAAATATGGAAATTTGGGAAGAGTTCTAGATTTGGAATCAGAGAATCTAGGCTCAAACCTCTGTTCTGTCATCTGGGCTACTTTATTACTTAAGTTGAGTCCTCTGAGGTGGCAGGTGCAATGTAGACTGGGTTGGACTTGGTGTGAGAAAGACCTGGGTTTAAAGTTGTGTGAACTTAGTGAACGAATGTAATCCCTATGAGCTTCAGATTTCTTGTCTGTAAAAATGGGGTATATGTGAAGATCAAGTGAGTTAACATACATTATATAACTTACATATAAAGAATTTTGTAAGACTTGAGGAACTATATAATTTTGAGCTACTGTTAACAGTTTTATCAACAATAAAAATGAGTTGAACTAGATAACCTTGAAGATCCCTTCCAACTCTAAATCTAAGGTAATACGGTAATACAATTCTACATGTTGAATTTGTTATTTCAGTCATACCTGACTCTGCATGATTCTATACGGGGTTTTCTTGGCAGAGATATGGAATGGTTTGCCATTTCCTTCTCTAGGTCATTTTACAAATGAGGAACTGAGGCAAACAAAGTTAAGCCACTTGCCCAGAGTCACACAGCTGGTAAGTGTCTGAGTCCAGATTAAACTCATGAAAATGAGTCTTCCTGACTTCAGGCCTGGAACTTTATTCACTGGTTTTTAGCAAAACTCTGGAGATACCTTCCCTGGTCTTTCTTGCTTCCCCTGATTTAGCTGAACTTAACTCCTTGCTTGGCTTAGATCTATATTGTTCTCCTGCATCCCTCCTATTTATCTTTCTGGTCAACCTTCTCCCTAGTGCTATGACACTGAGTTGGTGCTCGTTTGGCCAGCAGCTTAGCATGATAAATGAACTCAGCAAATGGTTCTTTTTTTATTTCTACTTCAGAATCCCAGAGTAGGTAGGAACCACACAAGTCACTGAAGTGACTCAGGAAGATGTGAGTTTGAATTCCACCTCAGATACTTAGTAGCAGTGCATCCCTGGGTGAGTCACAGCTTCTCTCAGCCTATTTACTCATCTACAAAATGGGTAAAATCATAACACTTCTTCACAGAGGCAGTTTGGTGCAATGAGCTTAGAGTTTCAATCCTGGCTCTGCTACTTTTTACCTGTCTGATATTAGAGAACTTTTGGGGGCCTCAATGTTTTTATTTGTGAAATGAGGACAATAGAACAGATGATTCACTGGAAGGAAGTCACATCTAGCTTTTAATACATATGATCCTATGCCTTTTAAAGTCTCAGTGAGGATAAAATGAGATAACGTGTGCAAACTACTTTGTAAACCATAGAGAACAATAGAAATGGCAGCTGTTGGCCTCTTCCTTCTCCATACCTAAATATCCCTCAATTCATCATCCTCAACAGAGAAACATCCAGCCTTCACTCAAAGGCCTCCAGGAAAGGGAGATTCACTACTTTCCAATGTAACCTATCCTACTTTGAGATTATAAAGGTTTTTCTTACGTCCAACCAAAATCTGTCTCTTTAAATTTTCATTGATTGTTTCTAATTCTGATCTGTGACCTCAAGCATAACAATTCAATCCTTCTACTGTGGTTTGCACACAGAAAAGTGGTTAATAAAGATTTCTTTTTTTATTCATTGCTTCTTTAATCCATTTATTATATGTGAACACCCTTCAAAATCTTCTCTCAACCTTTATCTCAAGTCTTCTTTTCTTTAGGTTAAATATTCCCAATTCTTTCAACTGATCATCTATAGCCCATTCTATAGCAGAGAAAGAAAGCTATATTAAGGCCCTATACCGACTCTGAACAGACAGGAACCATAACTGGATTTTCAGTAGATAAGGATTCAGTCAAGAACAGTTCCTTGTATTTCTATCATTCCTCTACAACTAAGCATAAATTCTCCAAGTACATTGACAAAAATACTTAGGGAAGGTGTGCTAGTATTTCAGTCTGGAGGTCTACAGCATGACTAAATCTCTTATGATGTAATTCAAATTAGTAAATGTACTTGAAAACCTCAAAAATAAAGCATTAGAAAACATTCAAAGTATTGTTATTAGTACTCATTTCTAAGGAGACCTTTTAAAGTCAGTTTAGAGCTGGGGAGGGAAGAAGTATGAAGAGTATGGTATGTGTCGATCTGCATGGTGGTGACTCACTCCTGGAGTTTCTAAGACAATGGGAGAGCACCTTGGCAGCCTCTGAGTAAATGACTTTGCTTCACCTCCCACTGTCTCTGACAAATTGGCCTGGAAATCTTATTTCTGAGAAAGGAATGGAAAATGCCATCTTACACTTAAAAACAAATATAGATCCAAGCCCTAATTAGAGAAAAGGTTTCATGTCTAGTTTCAAATACTTGCAGTTAATGCCCTCTTAAGGCATTCTATTTATAGTATCTAGTTGGAAGCATCACAGAAGTCATTTAGTCCAATTTTTCATACCATAGAGCAGGGGTGGGGGGACCTGCAGCCTCAAGCCATGTGTAGCCCTCTTGGTCCTCAAATGCAGTCATTTGACTGAATCCAAACTTCCAGAACAAAGCCCCTTAATTAAAGGATTTGTTCTGTAAAATTTGGCCTTAGTTAAAAGGCCACACTCAGGGACCTAGAAGGCCACATGTGGCCTCACAGCCTCAGGTTTCCCTACCCTTGCCTTGTAGGAATGCACTGTTCCTCCAACATTCCCAAGTGGTCCTTCAGTCTTCATTTGAACAACTTCATTGACGGAAATCTTACTACATCATGGAGCAATGCATCTTATACTAAGTCAAGCTCATCTAAGTTATAAGTAATTCCTTGGCAGATATACTGAGTCTCACAGTTTGTGGAATAGGCAGTGGCCAGGGGGGTGTGATTTGGGCAGGAACCACTTACACCAAATCCTCAGCCTGTTATTACTGTCATTTTAATCCCTTGGCTCTAGAAGGCTTAGTAGGGCAACTTTTATCTCCTGCAAATCTATTTATCTAGCTCACCCAGACCACTCAGACCTCTAGCTTTCTTCTCCTACTTTCTGCTCAGCATTTTAGTGCCCCATTGTTCACTAGTAGCTCTCCCTTTATCCTCCCCTCCAAAAGAAACCTAAGTAAAAAGGGGAAATGAAGGGCAGTAACACTTTTCCTTAATTTGATGCTTCAATGGATTTGTCTTCTTATCAGCATGTCTATTCTCTCCAGTGATGCAGTTGCAACCTGCTTTTCAACCTCTGTGATGCTTCAGTTTTTTTCCATGGCAATCAACCCAAAAGGCTGGGGGCCTTCCGGTTCTTTTAATATTCTGTGGATAAAAGTACTGAACTTGAGCTATCAGCTGTCCCTCAATCTTTTGATAATACTGACCCACCTCCTTTAGCAGTCACGTGTACATCTTCATTCTAAGCAGACTGCACAATGGAAACAGCCAGACATCTACAAAACAACAACAAAAACACTCTGCCATGAGAGGCCTAGAGGCAAACATGACTGATGCTTGAGGAAAGAGAAGTATGAAATATTAGTTTTACATTTTTATGAATTTCAAGCCAACATCTTATCATTGTCCCACAGGCGCCAAGAGCTAGCTGTGCTTTAATTTGTATTTCCTAATCATTTGCCTGAGTGCACTCTTTTCTCCAAATGACCTCATGTCCATCTTGTGTATATTATCTGTATGTTTACATGTGTATATCGTAGTTTCTCTATCAGAATTTAAATTCCAGAGAGATGGCTCAATTTTGCCTTTGTATTCCCAACATTTAGCATAAGTGCTTGACACATAGCGAATGCTTAATTAATCTTTCCTTGCTTATTTGATTTCATTGGAATAATTAGAATTTATGTAGCACTTCAAAGTTGTCAAAGCACATTACCTATGTTTTCTCATCTTATCCTTACAACAACCTTGTGAAGTAGATACTATTACTATTTCCATTTTACAGATGTGGAAATTGAGGCTGAAAGAGGTTAAGTTACTTGCCTATTGTCACACAGCTTAGGAAGTGCCTGAAGCAGTATTCAAATTTAGGTCTTCCTGATTTGTAGTTTAATACTCTATCCCTGCACCAAGTAGTATTCTGTCTTGATTTCTATATACCCTAGTTCATGTTTACTTCTTTCTAAGCTACTCAAAAATGGGAATCCAAGAAGGGGAGGTATTCAAATGATTGGAGAACATGCCTGAGATGTAGAACACCTAACTTCTACTATCAGTACTTATACTTAAAACATTCTGGGTCTCAATTCCTCATGTGTTAAGTGAGAGGAAGTAGGCTAGGTAATCTCTAAATTCCTGTACGAAGTTCTTCATGACCTGACCTCCTCCTACTTTTCCAATCTTTTTAAACCTTATTTTGCCAACTTACCCCATTTATTTCACAATCTAATGCCACTAACCTCTGACCTCCTTGCTGTTAATTCAACAACATACTCCAATTCCAGGCATTTTCACTAGCTGTCCCTTATTCATGGAATGCTCTTCCTTATCTCTGCCTCTTGGCTTCTCTTGTTTCCTTCAACTCCCAGCAAATCTAACCTTCTATAAGAAACTTTTCCTGGTACCCCTTAATGCCCATGCCATCCTTCTATTGATTGCCTCCAATTTATCTTCTACATGGCTTATTTGTACAGGGGTTTTCGTGGTGTCACCCCCATTAGACTGAGAGCTTGTTGAGAACAAGGACTGTTTTTTGCCTTTCTTGGTCTCCCTAGCACTTGGTATGGTTGATAGCACATAGTTGGTGCTTAATAAATACTTGTTGACTGTTGATTAAGTGTCTAGCTTTCACATTGTGACATCTCTCCTAACTCTGGCAATCTATGCCACTTGCATCTGTTCTTTTGCATAAACTGGAATGGGTCTTAGAGATCATCTGGTACAAATTCCCTCATTTTACAGATGAGGAAAAGTGACCTACTAAAGGTTACATAGCTAGTGTTAGAATTGAGACTCTAACCCTTATAAAAGGCACAAACACATCTAGTGATGCCTGGACAGAGCCTTTGCTCCTTATGCATATGCATGAAACGATACCGAATAAGTTTTTATGTTGTATGAGTATCATCCTCATGAACTCATCCTGTGAGACAGGTGTCCTGGAAGCTCAGATACTAAGCCAGGAGAGCATTATATCTGTCAGCTTCTACTGAGCCAGCAAGGCTCTGCTTATATGGTCTCGGGGATAGAATGATTTCATGTGCATTGTTGAAAATAGGCTTTAATAAGCCTGTAGGAGTTCACCACCAAATTTACCACAGGGTGATTCATCTTTTGACCATAGCAAGATTAAATTACACAGAATCTGTCATCTGCATAGCACAGGGAGTACCCACACCCAACTAAGTGACAGGTCCTGGAAGCATAGAAATATAGATGACTTTTGGTTATGACAATGAGTTCTCTAGAGGGAAATCTCTATGCATATTTGTGGTGTTTGGAGAATGGGGTTCTTACAATCTCATGGGGTATCATCTTTCTTCCACCTGCAAATCATAGAGCTTCTTTCCCTGGTCCTTTTTCTGGTTGGTATCTTTCCGCAACTATTGTCTTGTCTGAATGGGGTTTCTTATGTCCTGGATTCGGACTCAAGAGGGAACATAGTTATTTTCCTTTGTCCTGATGGATCATTACAGATGATGATGATAATGATGATTGTTATTATTTTTATTGTTTTAGATTGGACCTATGATTTCATTGATATGAAAAACTGTTAGTGCCAGTGCTGGTCAGTACCTTGTCTGCAACTTGTGATCACATAATAACAGACTTTAAGCTGCAAGAGACCTTGAGGTTATCCTATCTAAGCCTCCCATTTTACAGATGAGAAAACTGAGGCCAAGGAATTTAGGTGACTTGCTCAGGGTCACACAGTGAATAAGTATCTGAGGCATGACTGAAACTCACATCTTTCTGACTCCAAGCCTAGCACTCTGACCACAACATCACATTACCTCATAGAGGGGATACAATAATAAATTACAAAAGAAATTTACAGTCTTCAATGAATGATCTTCAAAATTAAGCCTAGTTCTACATATCACCATCACCTTGTCCTTCTTAGCTTTGTTCTCAGATGTTTTCTTGTATTCTCCATTGGTAGATATAATTTGACAAAGTCATAGGGATGAATGCTTCAGCCTCTTGGAATTTATTTCTACTATTCCTCAGGTCTAAATGTGGGAACTTAGCACCTTGGTTTAGGCATCTCTCCTAGAGACTAAACTGTTCAATATTTTCTCATGGGCTTCAGAGTTCTGCTCTCTTCAAACTAGATCTATTAGGGTTAGACTTGGAAAGATACCGCTTTCTCTTTTCCTTGCCTTCCAGATGAAAAAGGTCTTTGTCATTTTCTCTCATATATGTCCAATCTATGGTTAAAGACTGTCAATTGTACCTCCATTACATTTCACATATGTACTCCTTTTTTCTTCTGACACTGTCATTTCCCTGGTGCAGGCCACCAACACGTTTTGCTTGGACAATTTATTGTAATAGCCTGCTGGTTTATCTACCTGTCTCGAGTCTCTTCCCTACTCCAGTCTATCCTCCACTGAGCTAGATAGATTATCCTATCTAAAACAAAAGTCTGACCATATCACACACACATATTCAATAAAGTCCATTGGTTCCCTATCACGTACACGATCAAATATAAAATCTTGTTAAGCTTTCAAAGTCCTTTAAACCTGGCCCCTCCTACCTGACCAGTCTCTTTCCACCTCACTCCTCACCACATAATCTGCAGTCCAGTGACTCTGGCCTCACAGAAGATACACCATCTTCTAATCCTATGCCTTTTTATTGACTGTCCTCCATGTCTGTAATTCTCTTTCTCCTTTTTTCTTCTTCTTGGCTTCCTCTGGCCTCCTTCAATCTTAGCTAAAACCTCACTTTCTGTAGGAAGCCTTCTCTGATTCCAATTGATGCTAATGGCTTCCATCTGTTGATTATGTCCAATTTAGCCTATTCATATCTTGTTTGTATATATGAACATCCTGTTCATATCTTGTTTGTTTTCATGTTGTTTCCCCCTATTAGACCGAGCTTCTTGACAGCAAGGCCTGCCTTTTGACTTTTTTTGTATCCCCAGCATCTACCACAGTATCTGGAATATAGTAGGTGTTTAATAAATGCTCAATAACTAACTGCTGACTGATGCAAAATCATTGTTCCAGTAGACAGAGAAAACAGGATAGCAAGAGTCATATCCTCCATAATAACAGGCACTATAGACAGCTAGTAGTGCCTCAATTCTCAAATGATGAACATCTGTTTAGTTTTGGAATAGTCCATGACCCCAATTTTATAGATAAATATCCATCAAAGTAAAGATAAGGTAAAGATAAAGGTAAAGATAAAATATCCATCAAGTGACTTATGCAGCAATTCCAGGGTCGGTATGATACCAGAATTTTCAACTCAAAAGAGTTATAACTTCTCTCCATGAGGACATACATAGGACTTACAGGATTTGTAGTTACTAGAAACCTTGGGGACCATCTGGTTCAACATTTTAATTTTACAAATGAGAAAACCAAGGTTCACAGTCTTCAGTTACTTATTCAAGGTTACACACAGATTTGGTGGCAGAGATTAGATTCAAACCTAAGAGTTCAGACTGCAAAACCCCTGCTCTTTCCACCACAACTCCACTGTTGTATGCAAGATGATTGCTTGGAAGCGATATAGATGCATAGATCCTCATTCTTTCTCTACCACCACCACCACCACCACCACCACCCCCTAAAAAGAAAAAAAAAAGCTTGGACCATTAAGTGACTGATATAACCTTTCAAGCAGGTGACATTTCAGGAAGGGCTGTCACTTCCTAAATGAAAAAAAAACAAACTCTGTGGCTTCTGAAAATACTAACACACAAAAGCCCAGTTCAAAGAAATGGAATTGTTTTCTGTAGTATGGTTTGGTGATCTGAATAAAGGCTCTTAATGCTAATCTTAGCTTTCTCACCACTCTAGGGATGGAGGGGAGGGGGAAGAGTTGAGGTGATTGAGTACTATATTCTATGTCATTCTACCTTTTCCTCCAATCCATAAAATATTAAAATATCTTAAAGATATTTTTTTCTTAGGAGCATATTAACATATTTGACCTCCCCTAATTTTCTTCTGTTCTATTAAAAACATATTTTTAAGCATGTATTATATACAATACCAGGGATTGAGGGAACAAAGATAGAAACCCCAGACTGAAGGAGCATTTGATTCTCAAACAGGAAGGTGGAATAGGGATAATTATGTCTATTTTACAGATGAGGAAACTGAGACTTGAAAAGTTCAAAAATGACTTGGCCAAGGGTGCAGAACTTCAGTGGACAGAGCTGAGGCTCCTCAGTGGATTATAAGATCCCTCAAGGCAGAGGCTGTTTTGTTATTTATGTTATTGTCTAGTCATTTTGCTGTTGTCTTTGTATCATTTCGTCCTTGGCATCTAACACAATGAGATATAGTGCTCAGTAAGTCCTTGTTGAATAAATCCAAGAAAACAAGTCCCTTATACTCAATTCAATACTCTTTGTGCTATATCATGCAATAGAAAAGTTGGGATGCAGGCTCTGGTGGTACAAAGTCAGGGAATGAATGATAATAGTTAATAACAGATAATATTTATATAGCACTTATTAGGCACCAGGCACTGTGCTAAGTGCTTTACCATTATTAATTCATTCGGTCTTCACAACAACTCTGAAAAGGAGGTGCTACTATTTTCCCTATTTGACAGGTGAGAAAACTGAGGCAAACAGTGACTTGCTCAGTCACATAGCTTGTAAATGTCTAAGACTGATCTGTTCCTGACATCAGACGCAGTGCTCCATCCACTACACCTGGAAACCTCTCTCTTACTAACAGAATCATAGAATCTCAGAGTTGGAAAAGGAACCTCAGAAGTCACGGACAGAGCACACGTTCAATTGTTTCACATCCTATCTCGGCTTTATCTTTTAAAGGCAGAAGTCAAAAACAGTTGGTTCAGTTTGTTTTGCACAATCTAAGTCCCCACCCATTGGAGAAATGAGCAAGGAATGAGACATAGAATATATGTCTGGCACAAGCTTGGAATCTAATGCTGAATATCTGTGGAAGAAAAGAGTCTCTTGCTAAAGACCTCTTATAGAAGTAAAATAAGAATTTGAATTAGGATAAAATATAAAGTCTCACACAGCTTTAAAAATTCAACTGCACATTTTGATCAAAGTGGATAGACATGAATATATATGTAAAAGACTTAGGGTATTTCATGGAATTCAAGTTTAAGGTGAGTCAACAATGTGATATTTTAGCCACCAAAGCTATTATATACATATATATGTATAATATGTAATTATTATTATCTTATTATATTATTATCTATTATTATCTTGCATGAATAGAGCTGTAGTTGACTGGAATAAGATGGTGATAGTCTAATGGAAGTCTTTTCTGATCAAAACAAATTCAGAGTATTATGTTCAGTTCTGTATACTGTAGTTTTGAAAGAGTGTTACTGATAAGTTTGAACTCATCCCGACAATACAGTCTGGAATTGAGGAAGGTCATGCCACATGAGAATCTTTTGAAGGACCTGGTGTTGTTTAGCCAGAAGAAGAGAAGACTTATAGTAGGTATGATAGCTGTCTTCAAATATCTCAAGGTGGATGGGATTTATTTTTGCTTCAACCCAGAGAACAAGACTCAAAGTGATGGATGGAAAATTTTTTAAAGGGAAATTTCAGCCCAACAAAGCTATCGAAAAGTGTACTCGTTTTCAGTAGAAAAGTGGAGAATTCTCCATCATTAGAATTCTTCAACTGGGTGGTTGGATAACTGCATCTTAAGTATCAAAGAATCATTGAACTACACCTAGAAAAGATCTGAGAAGTCATCTAGTTCAACAACCTTATCTTATAGATGAAGAAACTGAGGGGACGTCAAGGTTAAATCAGTTGCCCAAGGTCTCAGAGATAGTAAACACCCAATAGTCAAATGTGACCTTATCAGAATACATAGTTAACTTCCCTGTTGTTCTCTATCAAGGGTTAATCTCTAGGTCCAAGACCAAGTCCTAGATGAGACTGACTCTCTCTCTCTCTCTCTCTCTCTCTCACACACACACACACACACACACACACTCATACATACATGTATATACCATGTTAATGATATGACCCTTATCACTTCATGACTGGACTATTGAAATGGCCTAATGGTTGATCTCCCTGCCTTGAGTCTCTCCTCTACTGAACTGTAAAATTGATATACCTGAAGTGCAGGTCTGACCATGTCACCCCAACCCTATTCAGTATACACTAATGGATCATTATTATCTCCTGAATCGAGGAAAAAATAGTTTGGCTTTCGAAGTTATTTGTAATAGTCCCTCCCTATGTTTTCAGTCTTCTCCTAACTTACTCCCTTCCACATACCCTAACATCCAGTGACCCTGACCTCCTTGCTCTTCCTTACATAGGACACTCTGTCTCCTAGTTCTGTGTATTTTTACTTGCTGCCCCACTGTGCTGAATATATCCTTCCTCAACTCTACCTCCTGACTTCCCCAACTTCCTTCAAGTTCAACCTTTTGCAAAAAGCCTTAAACAATCCTCCTTAACCTGACTTTCTTCCCTTTGAAATTCTCTCCAATTGTTTGTAAATAGGTGGTTGCATGTGGTCTCTGTCATTAAATTGTCATCCTTAAAAGCCAAGATTGTTTTCTGCTTTAATTTGTATCCTTAGTACTTAGGACACACACTCAAAACAAAACAAACCTCTCCACTGGCATTCTCAAATGATAAATGATTGCTTCTGGAGAAAAGATTTGGATGAAGCATAGTACTTAATTTGAAAGGTATAAAGTGTTTCTTATTGATAAACATGTTTTCTCTGCTTCTTGAAGATTGAACTAGGGTCAAAGGGTGAAAGCGATATGGAGGCAGATTTTGAATATGTATAAGAAAGATCTTTTTACAACTAAATTTAGTTAAGAACTAGTAAAAAAAAAAAGGGCTGCCTTGAACAATTGTTAACTATCACTTACTTCAGGTCTGTCCAACCTTAGGTTATCTTAGAGCTGCATCGAAATAAAGTAATTATTCAAGGGCTTCACCCAGAATAAAAAATACAGTACACTAATAGAAAGTGGGAGAACTCGAGTCATCAATATGACAGGCAAAGGCGTGAAGAGCGAAAGCAAACACAAAACAAGAAAGTGACAGCACAACAGTATAAAGCTAGGTGCATACTGACTAGTCTGCATCATACAGACGGAATGCATCCCACAGTTCGATTGAAAATTCCACGCAATATGTTGCGTCTGTAATACTGCTTAAAAACACTAAAGAAAATTAACATCAATGAGATTATTTATTAGTGATGGAATTAAAAAATGTAATACGCATTCCACACAAATGCTTATTTTATTTTTTCACTCATGAAAATTAAAACCCACAGGCAGACCACATAAAATTGCACTGCGGGCCTCATGCAGCTCATGGGCCGTATTTTGGACAGCCCTGACTTACTTTATTCAATCATGGGGCTGACTGATCAGTATTCAGGCATCTTTTAGAAGGATTTCCTCCATTAAGGAGGAAGATGAACCAGAAGGCCTTGAAAGGTCCCTTTTAATTTGAAGGCGCAATAAGCTATTATCCCATCTCTGGTACTCATCCTGGAACATCTATCTGCTGACAATGTTTATTGAGGAATCTCAGTGTTCAGAGAACTGTACTATAAGCTATGAACTGTGAGAAATCATAGCAGGAGTAGAAAACATGGTTGCCAAGTTCAGAGGCCTTGCAATCTGATGCAGGGATAAAGTATGAACGCAGATATCTCTAGCCACAAGCAACCGTAACAGAAAAACATATATATATTATATATATATAAACATATATATATACATATATATACATATATATATATATATAAATATGCAAGGTTGTTCATTTATGCAACCACCAATTATTAAGTGCATCCCTACATGTAATAGACATTCTAGGGAACCCAAAGAAGAAAAAGACATTTCCCCTGTCTTTGGTAAGCTTGTAGCCACTGAAATGCAGTGTAAAAAATAATGTATCAGGTTAATTATGTAATTAAGAAGGTAAGAGGAAAAACAGTAGAGGAGGCATGTAATCTATCGAAAACATCTCTTCCATAAAAACTCAACAATTGCCCTGAATTTCTTTTTTTTTTTTCATAATGCTGTTCTGTCTGGGTTATGAAATAAAAATATCCATCTGTGCGCATAATAGTACAAACTTGGTGCTTCAAAGTTTGCAAAGCACTTGGTATACACTATCTTATTTGATCCTCTGACTAGGTCTTCGATGGTTGATGCTGATACTGTTAAAGAGCAGCTAGGTAGCACAGTGGATAGAGTGCTGGAATTAGGAAGATTCATCTTTCTGAGTTCAAATCCAGCCTCAGACACTTCCTAGCTGTGTGACCCTGGACACGCAGTCACTTAACCCTGTTTGCCTCAGTTTCCTCTTCTGTAAAATGAGCTGGAGAAGAAAATGGCAGCATCTTTGCCAATAAAACCTTAAATGGGGTCATGAACAGTCAGACAGAACTAAAAGATGATTGAACAACAACAAGCTGTTATTATCCCAATTTGACAGATAATGAAACTAAAGCTTTAGCAAAGTCAAAAGCATATTGGAGAAAAACACAGCAGATGAATGTAAGCTGAGATTCGAACCCAGGTCTTTTCGATTCAGAGTCCACTCTATCCAATGGACCATGGTGCCTCTAAGTTGAACAAGTAGACAGACAGCCACGGAAAACCTAAGAGTTTTCTTTCTTTATATCTTTACTACTCTCAAAAGTACTGGAAATAATACACACACACACACACACACACACACACACACACAAACATTTTAAAATGTCAGACAGAACAGATAAAGATAAGAGAACATAGGTCTTCAGTCATTTCCTAGAAAGGTATACACACACACACACACACACACACACACACACACACATGCACTCACACACACACAACACACACGAGTATGTGGGGGTGTCAGGAAGCACTCCAGATGTTCTGAGGTTTATTTGGCCTTGCATTCTTCCGCAAATACTCACCACTGCCTATGGTATAAAGGGAAGTTGTGGAGGGCATATTTATTATAGGCTGATGATGACAAAGTGAAAGAAAGTCCAACCCTGGCTCCTTAGATAGATGCTGTCACACTGAAGAAAAGGTGCTGAGTACCGTTAGAGGACAATATCACCATTGCTACTATATTTATATCATATACTATTGTCCTATCATGTTCCCTGGGGCAGGGAGGGAATGCTGTTGCTGACACCTGCAAGAGAGACAGGGGAATGAGGCTTTTGGAGGTCTCCTGAGATGTGCCTTTTAACAGCCTCTATGTCATGAGGAAGAGATTCCTACCCGGCTTCATCTTGGACAAGATAACTTCTTGTTTCTTTTCCAACAAGGAAATTTTTTTGTTCTGCTTGGCAGAATCTGAAGAGACTTTGCTCTAGATATCAGGAAGGTCTAAGTACTCATCTGAGTTGCTATATTGCATAAGTAAGCAACAAAGGATAGTAGCAGAGAGTGAGGTGATGAGACTCCAAAGCAGTTAACAAGAGAATTAATGACAGAGTAGACATATAATAAATGCCAATAAACCAGAAAATTAGGAACAGAAGCATTATATTTACATGCTAGAGTAGAAGCTGGTGCCTAGAGAAGGCAAGCTAGATCAGTCCACTGGAGTAGGAGTCAAGAATAGGAGTCAAGCTGAGGAATCAGTCAGGATTGTATTAAGTTTACATTGGTCATTGTACTTTTTCCTCGAAGAGGACCAAAATGACATCACCATGTTAGAGTCAAGTGACAGTGCCTCCAACTGTGACTGATTGGACCAACATGAGCTCAGAACGCTGTACTACAGGTTGGGCACAAATATTCCATGAGGACATTTGGGATGGATTCTCTAAATTTGTGCATCTCACATTCCTTTTTTAGGTACTTCAATTCTGCTTTGCTCATAGAGCAGAGCATCTTCTCTGATGAGGGCCATGTTGGATGGTCCTGTGCCAGTGTATCCCATGTCACACAATCAGTTCCAAAGTTCTTAAGAGAAACCTTGAGTGTCCTTGTATTGCTTCTTCTGACCACCATGTGAGCCCTTGCCTGAGTGAGTTATCCATAAAAGTCTTTTTGGCATTTGAACAACCAGCCAGCCCATCATAGTTGAGCTCTCTTCTTTAGAGTTTAAATGCTTGGCAGTTTATTTAGAGAAAAGACCTCAATGTCTGGTATACAAAGAAAGATAAAAAGCTCAACCCCCCCCCCAAAGGAGCTCATATTCTAATGAGAAAATCAATATGCATATAAATAAGTATTTAGAAGATGTAAAGAGTGTTTGTGAAAGGTAATCCCGGAAAGAAAACATTAAGAGTGAAAGGAAGTAGAAAATGTCACTTTGCAATTGGAAAGAATTGAGGCCAATCTCGCATCCTGTGCCTTTACATATGCTGTTCTCCAAGTTTGGAATGCAATCCTTTCTCAATCACTGCTTCTTAGAATCCTTATTGTTCTTGTTCAGTCATCTTCAGTTGTAACTGATGCTTCATGATCCCATTTTGGGGTCTTCTAGGCAAAAATAATGGAGTGGTTTGCCATTTCCTTCTCCAGCCAATTTTACAGATGAGGAAACTAGGGCAAACAGGGTTAAGTGTCTTACCTAGGTTCATACAGCCAGTAAATGTCTGAGGCCAGATTTGAACTCAGATCTTCCTGACTGTAGGCTAGGTGCTCTATTTCACCACCTAGCTGCCCCTTTTTTTAGCATCCTTTGCTCTCTTCAAGATTCAACCGAGGGTGCCACATGCTATTGGAGGCCTTTCCTATTACCCCTAGTTGGTTGTTTATACCCTGTCCTCAAAAAGTTTACTTTGCATTTACTCTGTATATATTTTATCTGGCCTTATCAGTGTTATGGTTTTTCCCAGGAGAGTGTAAGTTACTTGAGGCATTGGCGGTTTTACTTTATTTCTATGTATGTTCCAGGGCCTGGCATAGTACTTAGCAGGTGTTGAATAAATGTTTCTTGAATTAATTAACTTTTGCAGGGATGGGTAGATGGATGGGTGGATGGATAGATGAATGAATGGATGAAAGGATGGCTGGCTGGATAGATGGATGGATGGCTGGCTGGCTGGATGAATGGATGGATGGAAGGACTGCTAAAGATTTATCCAGTACAGTTAAGCAATTAGGGGTGTGGGGGAGACATTTATTAGCCAGGGCCCCTAATGACATTTTATTCCCACCTTTTGTAGTTTATAGTGGATGCTCAAGTTGAAGAACATGTATGTAGGTGATCCACAGGGCAAAAAGAACATATACTGTGATGTTAAGTGAAACATTAGCTGATAAGAATCTTACTATTTATCATCGAAATTCATTTAATGTGATTAATTTAGAAAGTACAGTTACCCAACTGCCATGAGCCTTGCTTGCTGCTTTTAACAGTTAGTAGCAGAATGATTTCTTGTGACACTTGCAGAATGACCAAGAAGCTAAGATGAAATTACCATTAGCACTATGTATCACCAGGAAAGGCACTGAAACCAGGCTAAGTAAATATGAAAGTTCTCTGGTTCTTTAGTTTTGAAAAATCTATTAACTTTATCACTGATCAATAGCTCTTTGGTTACTGATTTTCAGACCTGAGGTTAGAGAAGTATGAGAATTTTTGGCAGGCGCTGATTATATAGTAATATTACATGTTGGGTGGGTTCTCAGAATCCACAGAGAAACAGTTTGACCTAATAAAACAAGCACTATAATGAGAAGTTCAATAAGTAAATAATCAAATAAATGAATGGATAACGAACAAATTGATAAAGAAATAAATAGATAAATGAATGAATGGAGGGATAGACAAATAAATAAGTAAATAAGTAAGCATACAAGTAAATAAAGTGAGTTATGAATAGGTTAATAAATAGATAAATTAACAAAGGAACACATTGTTGTATATGTATGAATGAATGAAAACAAGGCTCAATATTGGAGGGTTGTCTACAGGACTCGGATGTCTACAAATTCACTAATCCAGTTATGATGTACAGTAAAAGAAACCACGATCTAACCAATCAATATCAATCAATTGATTAACATTTATTAGGCAATTACCATGTGCCAGGTACTATGCTAGTGAAGTAGAAAGACCAATAACACTCCAGTCAAAAGCCTGAGTTAATGCCCCAGACCTCTCTCTTACCAATTTCACAACCTTGGACTTGTTTTTTATCTTTCCTGGCCCTTGGTTTCTTAATAATTAAAATGGAAAACATATTGGCACTCTCTAATTTATGAGTCAATCATAGGTCTCAAAGGAGATATTTGTAAAGGAATTTGATAGCCCTAAAGTATTATAAAAACATAAGCTATTATTTCACTATTATTTATTCATTTTAATAATAAGTGGAGTTCTGGGGGAATATAAAGACAATACCTGCTCTCATAACTCCTTCGGTTGCGTAGGTGATTTAAGGCATATATACAAATGCCTACCAACAGAAGCAAAATATTTGTGTGTCATGAGAATGTTATGTACCAGTAAAGATTTGAGGCATTCAGAAGAAGGAAAGATCATTTCTGCTCAGAGTGATTTAGGAAATCTTCTTGGCATTAGCAGAGGAGTTGTAGGCCTTCATTTGAGTCTTTTAAGGACACAAAGGTTGACAAGCAAAGAAGCATTGGAGCTATCCAACTCTTCTCCCTCAATTTTGCTGCCTGCCACATCTCCTTCTCTAACTATGCCTCTTTTATAGGACATCTCTTATGTTCTTTCTTCAAGAAAATTTGCATTTATTAAGTACTTGAAATATATCAAGTGCTATTCCAGTTACTGGGAATTCAAAAACAAAAACTAAACATTTCTTGCACCCAAAGACCCTACATTCTACTTTATGCAAAAGCCATTGTCAGTAATGTACTTTACCCAGATTGCACCCTTCATTCATCTCTCCATTGCCATTTGGACCACCCCAAATTTTGATGCTCCAGAGATTACATGGTAGATAAACTTCAAAGGGAATAATGGCAGTTTATGCATAGGTCATGTCTAAGTTCCACTTACCTAAGTTTTTGGTTTGGGTTTGGGTTTGGGCTTGTTTTTAATTTTGTTTTGTTTTGCACCAATAGGGTTCTTTTTGTTTGTTTTTTTTAATCTAGTTCTGATAGAAGACATTATTTTAAATTGGTGTTATTTGATCTTTTTTAATAGGAAAATGACCTAGTATACAAAGACAACTGATTCAGAAAGAATCCCCATCAATACCTAATCATTTCTTGTCTATTAAGATGTTATTAATTTTATTTTTATGTGATGTTGTTTAGAATTCACTATATGCCATGCCTTCTACCACATAACAACAATATCTTACCTTAATATAGCCATGTAAGACACACAAAAATCTTTCCTCACAACAATCTTGTAAGGCAAGTACTGCAAATATTATTAGCTTCATTTTTGAGATGAGGAAACTGAAGCTCTGAGAAGTTGAATTATTTGACAGCAGTCACAGCAACCTGAGGTCAGGTTCAATATAAGTTCCAAGTCAAGAATTTATATGGATATGTGACTGTATGATCAAAAAAAGCCTCTTTCTTTTCTTAATCCTGAATATTTTCTGACCAATTTTCCCTTGTCTTCCTCTATACTAAAGTCAACAAGTATTAAAATACAAGTTGGTTTTCTTCAGAAGATTCATAATTTCTTTACCTCTTTAACGTTAATAAACTGAGTTAGTACCTAAGCACCATGAGTAGTTTGAGGCAATAAGAATACTTGTGTCATGAAGTTATGTTTCTCATTGTGTGTGAGCACAGGATACAACCCATTGTGACAACTACTCGCCTCTCTAGGAATCACCCTTCCAATTAGCTAGCACTTCCTTATGTCTTCTGACTTCATTTATAGTAAGAATGTCAGGGCAGCTAGGTGGCACAGTGGGTAGAGCCCCAGCCCTGGAATCGGGAGGACCTGAGTTCAAATCCGACCTCATTCCAAATTGATACACTAGCTGTGTGACTTTGGGCAAGTCACTTAACCTGCCCCCAAAAAAACAAACAAAAAAAGAATGTCAATATTCATATGATTCAAATCTCCCAATTAATTCAGTGATGACTGGATGAAGATCCTATGTTTGGGACAACACTGGTCAGATTCATATTTATAGACTCTAAAAACTGATTTTTTTCATCTTCTGTCCGTTTCTTTTTTTTTAACCACGTTACCACTATTATTATAGAAGGGAGATTTTTTAGAACTGAGGGTCATTTGTTTCCTTTATTCTTTTGGTTACCATGGCCAAAAGAATTCATCCCCTAAGAGCTAGCCTGCTGCTACTGACTCTCTGGATAGTGACCTAGTCTGGCCTTCAACAACAGACTATTTCCAGGACTATATCTGAAACCTTGAGATTTCTTCATTTCAAAAAATATGCAGGAAAAATAATATTCAAATCTAAAATAACATGATTTAGATTACCATGGGGGTAGAAAGAAAGGATTAGTAAAATATTCTGATTCACAATACTTGGTAAAATGCCAAATTGAGCAAAAATTCAAATGTACAGAGAGAATGTATCCTCACCTGACTTACGTAACTGCTGTTTATTATCCCGGCTCATTGATGAAGGGAATTAGCTTTGGTTGGAACAGAAGCATCAAAGAGGCAATTTGTATCAAGGTCAAGGATCAATTACTAAACTTACTGAGGCATGCATTCTTCCTGGCTTCCAGTTTATTTTCCACCTTAAGATGAAAATGTATGCCATGCATTGCGGTGTATGTGACAAATTTTCTAGACTTCAATGCTGGCTACAAGCTAGCTGAAAAAAATAAATATGTGCTTATATACATATCAAGGATGACTTGTTTTAGTCAAAATTTGGACTAAATAACTATATTTTCAACTCCAATATTATTTTATGAACTAGAAATAAATACATGTACATTTATGTGTCGGTACATATATGACTACAAGAAAAATCTGTGGTTTTGTCAGCATGGGGAACTTCTATTGTGAGAACTCTCTCCAGCAACAGATATCCTAACCTGTCTATGAATCAATGGATAAATCCTAATCAGTATCCTTCAGCTGACACCTTTGCTGGTCCATCCGTTGTTAGTCATTGCCTTCCCCCTGAGATCATCTCTAGTTTATGCTGTATGTAGTTTTTTGTTTACATGTCATATCCCTTCTTAGACTGTGCATTCCTTGAGAACAGGGACCATCTTTTGCCTCTTTTCATATCCCTAGCATTTAGAATAGTGCCTAGAACATAATAGGCACTTAATAAATGTTGATTGACTAATTAACCCATTCAATATTTGTTGAATGGGTTGACTGACTTGTTATTGACTGACCTGTGTCTAGCGATGAAGAAGAGGGAATTTGAATCCATAGCTTCTGATTTTAAGCCCAGCACCGTATAGACTAAACTGTATTGTAATGAAAAATATGCATTTGTGTGCACGCATGTGTGTGCATGTTCATGAATATGCATGCATGAGTATGTATATGTGTGTGTGTCTGTGTATAATTTTTCTAAAATTTTACTCTGATGACTCACTATTATATGGAGGTGGCCCAGCTTCTTGGAAGGCTAAGCCACAAGTTCAAGATTTGGTAGAGATTTTGAGAATGGAAGCAGTAGGGTGCCGTCATTCAAAAACCAAAATAGTTTGGGAGGGTTCCTTACCAGAAAATTGACCATCTAATAATAAACAACAACATACAGTTTAAAATAACAACACTACTGAGAAAGTGTTGAGGGGATGTCCACACTGCTTGATTGATTATGTTTTTCATAACCATTGAAATGAATTGTTGGTTGGTTGTTGTCCATTCTAAAAGAGGACCAAAATGACATCACTATGTGAAAGTCTAGTTATAGCATGTCCCACTGTGGCTGATTAGACCAATATGGACTCAGAATGTTCTACCACAGGTTAGGCAAAAATAGTTCATGTGAACATTTGGGGTGGGTTCTCTGGATTTGTGTATCTCATGTTTCCTTTGAGCTACTTTAATTTTGCTTTGCTTATAGAGCACAGGACCTTCTCTGATGAGGACATGCCATGCTGGGTGGTTCTGTGCTAGTGTCTCCCAGATCACACAATCAATTCCAAAGTTCTTATGAGAGACCCTGAGAGTGCCTTTTTATTTCTTCTTCTGACCTCCTTGTGAGTACTTGCCTTGTGTGAGTTGTCTGTAAAATAGTCTTTTAGGCAACATGGCCAGCCCATAGTGGTTGCACTCTCTGCATTAGAGTTTGAATACTTAGCAGTTCAGCTTGAGAAAGGCCCTCAGTATCCAGTACCTTATCCTGCCAGGTGATCTTTAGAATCTTCCTAAGACAATTCAAATGGAAGCGATTCAGTTTCCTGGCATGGCGCTGGTAGACTGTCCAGGTTTCACAGGCCTACAACAATGAGGTCAACACAATGGCTCTGTAGACCTTCGGTTTGGTAGGCAATTTAATACCTCTTCTCTCATACACTTTACTTCAGAGGCTCCAAAACACTAAGCTAGCTCTTGCTATGCATTTGTCAACCTCATCATCTATGTGAATGCCCCTGGAAAGTATACTACCAAGATAAGTGAACTCATCTACAGCATTCAAAATCTCTCCATTCGCTGTAACCAATAGTTCCACATATGGATGGTGGTGGTGGCTGGAGAGGACTTCTGGTGGTAATTGTTAGGTCAAAATTAGTAAAGTGCCTGGGACAAAATAAGCATAATAATAAATGTTAGCTACATAAGATACAGGTTGTAAAAGAAATGACAGAGACTAGAGGCTAAGTTTAACGTCTGGTATTCTTAACTCTGCATTATGTAGAATGCCCAAGTATTCTAGTTATAATAAAAGTTTTTTTGCTCTAGAGGGTACTGTCTCATGTACTTTTATTTTTTCCAGCAATAATTTAAGAGTGTGGCTCTAACTAATTTAGATCCTGTCTACGTACAGTGATCTCCCTAGGGCAGAACTTGGATCAATGGATGGGAGGTACTGGGAAGCAGATTTATTCTCAATATAAACAGTAGTTTTGTTGACAAATAAGAATGCTTAAAGGTAGAACGAGCTGACTCATGAGGGAATGAGTTTCCTGTTAATTGCGATCTTCAAGACTAGGCTGGATGACCACTTGCATGACCTGTTGTAGAGGGGATTCATAATTCAAACAGCACATTAGACTTGGTGACATCTGTCCTTCCATCTTGGACATTTTGTGCCTTTTTGATATTTATCTTTCATCTTTTCCAGCAATGAAAGCAGCATTCACATTGCAGGGTAGAAAAAAATTTTAAAGAAAGAATTTGAAGCCCCAGATAGGGTATAAGATGTTAAAAATGTGCCTAGTCATTAAACTAATGTAGTCATCAAGTCCAGACAAATTACCTTCCAGGGTGTTGAAAGAATTGTAGCATGATCTCATATTGATTATCAGGATTCTTTGAGAAATCATGATTATAGTAGAGTTAACACCTGGGTAACAAAAGGCGAATGTTATTCTAATTTTCAAAATGAAAAGGTGAGGACAGTATGTTATTAGGTTAAATTATATCACTGAAAAAAAATTTGGAATGTACTACTAAATATGTGGTTCATCAGAATTTAGAGGAAAATGCAGTTATCACTAAATGTGATTGTTGAATCCTTGACAGTTGTCTTTGAAATATTATAGAAAACAGGAAGGAAACCATAGATCTGGAGAAGGGTGAAAGAACTGATTTTTCAAAGAAGGAGATGAGTAGAGACAGCTTGAGATTGTGAGCTCCTTGAGATTACGGGCTTGTTTTTGCCTTTCTTTGTATCCCTCATACTTAGCACAATGCCTGACACATGGTAAGCTTTTAATAAATGATTGTTTTCTTGACTTAGATTTATGACAACATTCTGTAACTAGTTATTAAAGTGAAGGTTAGTGATTACTTAGGAAGGGATGAAGTGCCAACCTGAATTCATCAAGAATAGGTCATGCTCATTTCCTTTTTTTATTAGTTTAATAGGTCTGGATATCAGTCAATAGGTCTGATATTGTCATTAAATATATCTAGAATTCAATGAATCATCTATCCAAGTTATTCATGTCTTTCTTGTGGACATGATGGAGTGATACTGTATGATCTGTATGTGGTAAGAACACTGATTCTGGAGTCAGAAGGACCAAGTTCAAATACTGGTTTTGTTTCTTACTGCTTGTGTGACCTAAGAAATAGTTGGGTGATGCAGTGAATAGAGCACTGGGCCCAAAGTAAGGAAGATCTGAATTCAAATCTGACATCAGACATTAACTTGCTTGGCAAGTCTGGGAAAGTTGCTTAGCCTCTGTCTGTCTCAGTTTCTTCTCCTGTAAAATAGGGATAATAACAGCACCTATCTAACAAAATTGTCGTAGGGTCAAGTGAGGTGGTATTGTGAAACCCTTAGCACACTGCCTGGCACTTAGTAGGCATTATATAAATGCTTATTCTTTTCCCATTCTCAATTTGTTTAACCTCCCTTGGCCTCAGTTTCCTCATCAGTAAAATATTTGGCTTGGGTTAGATGGCATCTGAGGTCCCTCTCAACTCTGGATCTGTGTTCTTATGAATATGATAGGTACAATCAGAATTGCCTAAAGGACTCAATCAAAAGTATAGCTACTGATGGATCAATGCCAAATGGCAGGAATCAGAATTGCCTAAAGGACTCGATCAAAAGTATAGCTGCTGATGGATCAATGCCAAATGGCAGGAAACTTGCTAGTCGAGTTTCACAAAGATTAGTCTGTGGCTTTAAACTAGTAAATATGTTGATGATGATGGTGGTGGTGATGATGTATTTTTTGTAAATGACATAGATAAAGTCTGGGGAATTAGATTTTTCGACTGATGATTTGTAAAACAATCTCTATGATCTCACGAAAAAAAAAACCTACCACTTCACCAGTACATATAAATGTAGATATGCAGGCACATGCATATATACAAATACAGCATGTTAATTTACAGAAAAGATGTGGAATGTGGGTGTGGTTATGTCAGGAAAGCCTTATTCTAGTGGTAGAGGCCCTTCTGTGAGTAACATAGAAAGAACTACAAGGGTCGCTTGAAAAACTCGTTGGACCTGTTGCCTTCTGAATCATTGCCCATGAATGACAGTTCTAGGGGCCCCCTGGTTAAGCGAGTGGCCTCCCAGCTAAGAGTTCATGGACCTTTTCAGAGAAAGCAGGAAGCTGTGTTTTACTCTAGAAATTAACTTGAAAGCACAGTCTATATTTAGTGTCCCATTTAAATAAAAAAGAAATTTAAAAAGAAAAAAAAGGAAGTCCTAAACATTCCCACTGACTCTCTCATAAGCATTTGTTGTTTTCCCTGGACACAGAATAGTTATTAGCTCAAATTCTACTAAGCAATCTTTTGGTAACATGCGTTGTTATGAACTGTGGCTGATCACCATGCTCAATGTAGAAATTCCAAAGACCTATCTTATGGACCAGACTGGAGAGACTAGAACACAGCTTGATGAAGCTGGAGAGCTTTGTCAATGTTTGCTTGGGTTCCAGAAACAAAGACATAACCTAATGTCACTTCTCAAGTACTTGTTCAGCATTGAGGGTCTAAACACAAAACACAAAATGGTCTCTGCTCTCAAAAAGTTTCATTCAACCAGGGAACAAACATGATTTTCAAAAATGAGTAAATATAAAATAAATATAGTACAATATTATGAGTAGTGTGGGGAGAGCATTGTTTTTTTCTGGTCCAGTGCCTCTCTGGTGTCAATTCAGCTCCCCAAACTGAATGGCTGTTTCCCAAAGCAATCACCTTCACATAGGGCTTCCAGGTCCAGTGGTGGAGAACGACTTGGTTGGGAAACTTCAGGGGCATAGTGAAGGGGCTTCCTCCAGTAGAGGAATCAATTAGAGAGATTCAAAGGGAGAAAAGACAGAGAAGACAAAGGGTGAAGGGTGGATCAGAATAAAGAATAGCAGTCCTTCCTCACTGCTGCTTTGTCTTCCACCTCTCAGCTCCACCCCTTCCCACCCCTGTGGGTGTTACAACCCAGGAAGCCAATTACCAAGTTCCTGGGTGATATTAGATATTATCTCTATTCTCTCCACACACACCCCAGTCTTCCTGATACATTTTGATCTCCATTTTCCCTAAAAAGCTAGTTCTTAAACATTGTACCTCTCCCTGTCCATCCCTAATACTCTACAAGGTATTTCCCCTATGTCATGGATTTACCCAACCTTTCCTTGTTTTCCATAAAAATCTACTGGTTTTGTGTATCTGTCAAAGGAAAGCCAGGATGTTGCTCTGAGGGAAAAGGTACCAGATTGGAAAGCAGAACACTTGAGTTTGACAAAGAATCATTAAGATTTGCAAGATTTTTAAAAGAGATTTGCTGAATGACAGGTCAGTGCTCATTCAGAAATCATCTCTATAATATCTCTGAGAAGTTGTCATCCAAACTTGGTTTGAAAACATCTGGCAGTGGAGAACCCACTCCCCAGCATGGTGTCCCATTCTACTTTTGAATGTCTCTGATGGTTAGGATGTTCTCCCTTGGGATTATAGATACAATGAAAAGAGCACTGAATTTGGGGTCAAAGGACCTAAGTTCAAATCTGGCTCAGTCACTTACAGACTGCATGACATTGCCTGAGACCAGATGTCTAAGTAAATCAGAGTCACTAGGACTTCTCCTCAGGGCAGGAACACTGAAGAGGGAAGAACATACTTCCTCTTCATTGTGGTCAGAAACTACTATCTCCACATCTGGTGTTACCATTCAAAGGAAATGATGGTCTACACCAAAGAACAAAAGTAGAAGAAATAAGGGTTAGAGCCAGACTTTAGCTGGTGAATGTTATTTGCATTTGATCCTATCTACAGTGGTCTCCAAATTTGGTTTATGCACACCTATCAATTAAATTTTTAAAATTGTCCCCATACCTCTTTATTTATATATAAATTATACTCATATACTCCTCTGTAACTAGTTCTGTCTTAGCTCAAAATAAAACAGCAGCAAGAGTCTTACTCAATGATCAGTGGTCCTTAGTGTGGAGGAGTGGCTGCTGCAGCCATGAAGTGATGAGGAAGAAAGAGTTGGATATTCAGGGAGGGAGCAGGGAAAGTGCTGGATAAGGATGGTTATTGGTCAGTCAGTCAACATTTATTAAGTAATCTGTTATGTGCCAGGCACAGTGCTGAGCACTAGGAATACAAAGAAAGGCAAAAGACAGGATCTGTCCTCAAGGACCTCACAATCTAATGGAGGAAGATAGCCATGAAAAGAAGCCGAGAAGTGACAGGGTTGGGGTAGGGGAGAAAAGGGGAGGGAGGGTACCTGCCTCAGGGGTACATTGAAGTCTGGAGGAGTCCAGTGAGTGGGAAATAGGGAGGTGGTTGCCCAGGAGTCCTCCTTAAAGGGAGGTTATAGGAGAAGCTCTCCACTGTCTATCCTTTCCAGTTAGAGGGAGGGAGGGAGGAGCTTCAAGGCCTGTGGGAACTTGCAGAATGAGGTGGGGGCAAGGGTGGAGGTAAGGATTTGCATTGGAGGTAAGGGGCAGTGTGTGTATGATAGGGTCAGGGTTTGAGATGATCCTGTGAAAGGAAGATGAGGTTATGTTGTAGACAAACCCCATAACTGGCTGTTATAGAAAGGGTGGGATTCAATTCATCTTACTGCCTTTTCATTGGTTGATTATAACCTCTGGTAATGATATCTCTGCTTGTGAAGAGGACCTAGCCTCCACTTTGAAGATGATTACTATAGGCAATAGGTAGCACTAAAGGTTTCTGATAGTGGACAGTGATATGATGAGCACCATGCACTAGACTTACTATTCTGCTACCTGCTATATCTGAAGTGGGGTCTGGAGAGAGAAGACACCAGACGTAGGAATTGCAATTAGGAGACTGTAACAGTAGTTCCGGTAAATGGTGATGTGATTACACTAGGATGGAAGCAGTGGGTATGGAGACAAAAGGACAAAAATCAATCATTACCTTGGTGGTGACTTAAGAACAGTCAGAATGTGGCAATTAAAGTGAGGGAGAGAGAAGAGATAAAGGTGATTGCAATTTCAAGTCTATCTGGCCAGGAAGATGGGAGCTACCAACCAAAAAGAGGAAAGTTGAGAGAAAGGACAGGTTTGGAGGAAAGATGATGAGTCAGCCTTGTTTTGGACAGGTTGGGTTTGAGATATGAGAAGGACACTCAGGAGGAGATGCCCTCTAGGAATTTGGAAAGGAAAACTGACTAAGAGGCAAGAGGATGTCTGGATGTACAGATCTGTAAGATATCTTCATAGAAATTGCTATGGAAGTTATGACACTGCCTATAATCATTAAAGGAGAGGACAGATGGAATAAAAAGAACAAAATTGAACACAGAGGCCTGGAAACATATATTTGAAGGAGAAAAAGGATAAAGATGAACCAGGTAGGATAATGAGAAGGGAGCAGTGTCATGGAAACCAAATGAAGAGGGAAGAAAATCAAATTTTGTAATACTACAAGGGCTTTATAAAAGTCAAGGAAGAATGGCAAAACAAATCATGATACATGAATGTAATCAAATATTATTGCATTATTAAAGGGATAAATATGAGGAATTTGTAGAAACATAGGGAGACATGAACAGATGCTCATTTCATTGAGTGACATCAAGAAAATAATAGGCACAATGATTTCAACAATGTAAAAGGAAAGAAAACGAAAACTAGCAGCTCTTTACAGTTGGCAAAGCACTTTATATATGTTGTATCATTGATTCTCAGAACCATCCTGGGATATAGGGGCTATTATTATCCCATTTTTCCAGAAGAGGAAACTGAAGCACAGAGAGGACAAGTGACTTGCCCAGGGTCATATAGCTAGTACATATCTGAAGCTCTAATTGAACCCAAGTCTTCCTAATTTCAAGTCCATACCCTTCACCACCTAGCTGCCCAAATCTAAATGTTGTGTAATTTTAATAACCAATCTTGCCCCTGGAAAAGAGAAGTAAAAAGAACTGTACCTCCCTTCTTTCACTGGAAGAGCTGAGGGACTATGGATATGGAATGCTACAGATGTCTTCAGGCATGGTGGATATGTTTTTTGGTTTTACTTAACTAATTTTTGTAATGTTCATTATAAGGTAAGATAAACTGAGTAGTCCTGTGAGGAATAGTATATTCAAAAAAAGAATATACTATGTAAACAAAAGGTATCAATAAAACTTCTTTTTTAAAGTAGAGATTTTGTAGCTGTGAAGGAGGGGTCCACAGATGTAGAATACTGCATATAAAGTCAGACTTATTTTTGGATGTATTGATCAGTTTTACTGAGTTTTCCCCTATTTTTCTTCTTTTTAATTTTTAAAAATCTTTATGAAGAATAGTTCTCTGGGAGGGAGAGGAGGAGGAATGGAGGGAGAGAATCTAGGGATTTTAAAACAAAAGATAGCAACAAAAATCTTTTTAAGTCAAGGAGTTTGAAGATTGGGAAAAGGTCATTCTGATGAATTGAATTTGGAAATTAAGAGGTCATTTGTTACTTTGGAATTCCCTGTCTACCCATCTCTTCCCCTTCTCTACTAAAATAAAAGTTTACTTCTAAAAATTTACGAATAAAGGAAGACAAAAGATAGAACATTTGCGTGAACCACTGCTAATGCCCCCCCCCACTCCTTTTTGTGGAGTATTGGAATAGTTTATAAAATCGATGTTAATTGGAATCATTCAATCATCGAATTTTTACTGCACAAACATCCAATATTCTGTTACTTACTGGGGAAAACAGGGAGAGATAAAGGAAATAGAGACTGGATCTCAGAACTTCCTTGGAGAAGAAATGTTCAGCCCTTTTTCTGAAACTCATAGTCTTAGAAAGTTTCCCAGAATACTGAGAGTTTAAGAGGCTTGCCCAGAATCACACAGTTTATGTCAAATGCAGGCCTTGAAGCTAGGTTTTCCTGGTTCTGAGGTCCATTCTGCCCATTGTACCACATAGCCTCTTATCAGGGAAGATATAATGGAAAACAAGACAATCCAACCTGTCTAAGAAATAGCTTACAGTCTTCTAGGGGTAGCTATGACTTAAATTTTGTATTTCAGCAAATCCGAGAACTTTTTTCCAACAAGGAAGTTTAAAATTTGGCTTTAATTTTCAGTATAATGTGGAAGCACAAAAGATTCATGTAATAAAGGGGAAGCATTAATTAAGCACCTACTATGTGACATGCACTCTGAAAATTGCTTCACAAATATTTACAAATATTATCTCTAATAAGATGGCTAAACATTGATAATGCCATGCATAGCCTTCTCTTCTTGCACCTTTCTCCCAGAATAACTTCTCTTCCCTTTATTCTCAGTGATTTTCACCCACATGGGATTAGGAACAATCCAACTTCATTCATTAAGCATATTCAGGGCATAAAGGTCATCCTATATGACCCCCTCATATAACAGAAAATGCAACTGAGAGTCAGAAAGGAACAATTGTTTGCTGTAGATTTCATAGCTACCCAGTGGCAAAGCCAGGGCTAGAATCCACATCTTTGGACTTTCAAAGCTTTTTCTACTACACAGTAGTCAAGAGCATTCTGTTTTTGTAGTGTTACTTACCACAAAGAGATATGAGAATAATAAAACCTTAGACTCTCAGATATGGAAAGGATTTCAGAAGCTATTTAGTATAGCCAATACCTGAAAAACCATTCCTTCTACAATATGCCCTGCAAATGGTCATCTTATTCTTGGCAATCCATTCCACTTTGTAGTAATTAATAATTTTATAACTAGTTCAAAATTCTCAAAAATTTACATAGATCCTCAATTGCCTTTTTGGCAACTTCCACTTATTACTTCTCATTCTGTTCTCTAGACCCCAGAAGGATGCTGATAATGATGATGACAATGGGGTGAGATGAATAGTATCATGGAAACAGCAAATGTGAAATTGGACAGACTTTGAGAGACAGTGGAGGATAGAAGGGCTTGGTGTTCTATGGACCATGGGGTCACAAGGAGTCAGATGTAATTAAATGACTGAACAACAATAAGAGTTCACAGTGGATAGAGTGCTAGGTCTGGAAATAGGAAGACCTGAGCTCAAATCTAACCTTTGACATTTACTAGATGTATGATGCTGGGCAAGTCACTTAACTTCTGTCTGTTTCATTTTCATTAACTGTAAAACTGGAGATAATAATAGTGCCTACCTCACAGAGTTGTGACAAACAAACAAGATAATATTTGCAAAGTGGTTAATATAGTTCCTGGCAAATAGCAGGCACTTAATAAATGCTCCTCCCTTCCTTTCCTTTAAGGTTTGCAAAGCACCTTATATATTTTATGTCATTTGACAAGTCTAATCCCACTTTAACATGATATCCTTTCAAATACTTGAAGGCAGATGACATCGCCTCCCCATCCCCATACGGCACCTCCCTCCCTCCCCCCCTTCCCCGCCACCCAGCCCCAATCTTTTCATCACTAAATTCCCCCTGTTGTTTTAGCCAGTCTTCACATAGAATAAACTCAAAGTTCTTGAAAAAATATATTATCTCATGATCTATTTTTTTTTTATGGGCCTAGTCCCAGGAAGCCAATTAATCTTAAAATTTTAGCTTACCAATTTTACGAAATAGCCCTAGTTCATAACGTAGGGAAAATTAGAAAGACTTAAGTGGGGAAAATACTGGTAATGGAGTCCTGACTTCGAATTTTGGCTCCCACTCTTAGCTCATACCTTGACTGGACAAGTCACTTTGTGGTCTGGCCCTCAGTGGTTTTATCTGCCCGACTGGGAGAAGTATTAGGGGCACGTTGGAACCAGATCTAACCAGTTTGCTTGGGAGAACCAATTGCTAAATTTTCACTGTAAGTACTTAGATCTCAGAAACCAACACGATTGCTACAAATCAAGGCTTTGTTTATGTTTTGTTGATTATCGAGAATTGAGTTTAATGCATATCAAGCTTAAAAGTGTGTATGCATACTGGTGTTTTTGTTTTTTTTCTGTTTTTTCTTAAATCTTTAAACAAATTCAGATGATTCATCAGCATACATCTAGATAATAATACCCACTTTACAGTATTTTAAATAGGAAATTTCTATGCAAACAATAAAGAGTTATGAAAATGTAAATTATTAATAACCCCAATAAATTTCAAAGTCTCTTTGTGAGGCTAAGTTAACCTGTATTATAGGAGATTTTATCAATGAGGCCCATGTTCTGGCTTTTTTGACAAAGTTAGAAGTTTGAATACAAGCCCAGTGAAGGAATCTATTCTTATAAGAAGGTAAAAATCTATTTGTCCTTAGAGAGTCTAATCACCAGAACTTTAGCTTCCAGTGGATGATATTTTTTTTTGGTGGGAGGGGGAAGAGATTGACCATAGCAATTATTGAAACTATCCACACTGGTAAAAGGACCAATTCTTAAGTAATAACTACAGAAGTTAAATTAATTCTGCAGGTGAGAAAGAAATTAATGGGTCTATGAAAATTACTCAGCAGAATATTGTATTTTGTAACACAGACTTAATTACCTAGAATGCTTGGGGGGGGGGGTACAGCTGATCTGATTTTCTGGTTAAGTGTATGAGAATAATAGCTCGTATTGTTATAATGTTGTAAGTTCTACAGAGAACCTCTCCTACAGTAAATCTGTGAACTATATAATCCATATATTATTATTCCCTTTTATGAGATAGGGAAACTGAGGTTCCAAGAAACAAAGTGACTTGCCCATGGTTAAACAGGTGCCAGAAATGTCTGTACCAGAAATCAAACATAGATGTTCCACTTCTAAGTTCAATGTTCTTTTCCCATTAGTTGAAAACCTCTTCAGGGCAAACAGTAAGTGCTTCCTCAACAAATTTTTGTTGATTGAATAACAAAACATCAAACAAAAAACAACTCCTTTCTTTACTGAAGGTATTTCAGCCATCTTTGCTGAAAGACTACCTAAAATGTATGAGTCCCTTTTCCTGCTTTTGTGAGTAGAGTTTAGCAAATACTATTATATCTCTGATGATGGGTACATTAAGGCCTCAGGGCTCATCATTAAACATATTAGTGCTGAGTATCCAATGGATATGGAAAATTAGATAGAACGTGTCCAATGATATGGGTGGAAGGTGTGTGTTTGATAATTAAATCTATGACCTGAGTTTGTTTCCTTGGGTTGTGTTTCTGTCCAAAGTAGAATGTTGGGCCTTAACCATACAAGAGTCCTGGTTAATGGAGCTCATACCATATACTACAAAGTATAAATGCTTTTGGTGATTTTTTTTAACGGTTTGGTGTACCCTGAGAGAAAAGCAGAAGTGGAAACTGAGAAATTACCTGACCACCCAAGGAAGTAAGTACCTTCTTAGCTGTCCAATTCAGGTGCCAGAAAGTTTCATCTGAAAACAGGAGTTGAAATGCATGAGCCACTTGTAAAGACACCTCCTCAAGGCAAGGGAGCACCTGCCTACTTAACATAAAAACCCCCTTGCTCAGCTCCTCCCACTTGGGGTGCGGGTTGGGAGGTAGAGCTATTGGTAAAGCCAGATTTGGAAAGAAAAATACCATAGTCTTTTTCCTTGATTTTTAGATACTTGGGGCTAAAGTCCCTCACTCCTCCAACCTTTTCCCCTTTATTACATTCCACTTTAGTGTGATTCATTTGATAGAACCAATAAGTTCCTAAAAAAAATTCCAAAGAAAACAGACACTTGAATGTACTGAGGAATCCTCATTTATTCATTCATTCAATTAATATTTATTAAATGCTTATTGGTGGAAGCAGAAAATGACTGTGTTATAGCAGTGGGATATACAGGCATATACATCATACAGCTCCTGCCCTCAAGGAGCTTACTATCTATTACAGGAGAGGAGATAAATACATTAATACAAAGAATTCTTAGTATCATTTTTTTTGAATTTATATTATGAAAAATCTCCCTACTTTATCTGATCATGACAATAATGATAGACATTTACATGATATTTTCTCATTATTTCAAATGCTTTTCACCATAAAAGAAAAAAAAATACTGAGACTCAGAGAGAGCAAATGATTAACCCAGGGTCTACCAGCTAATAAATGGTGTTCAGGGAACTTGAACTCGGGTCATCTGGCATAAAGCTTGCTTAAGCTCTGACCTATGCCACACTGTTTTGTAAATGTGGATTTTTGTATGATGATTTTAAAAACAAAGTCAAGGTAATGAAAATTTATTAATTGCCTCTAACATGACAGGCTAATTACGCTAAGTGCTGAGGCAAAAAATGGCAAAAATAGCCCTTACCCTCGAGGAGCTCATAATCCATAGGGAAAAGCCCTGCAAATAACTAGTATAAATTAGACATAGACAGGAGAATTTGGAGATAATCTCACAGAATATGCATTAGCATTAAGGGCAACCAGAGCATGCTTCTTGCAAAAGGTGGGATTTTAACTGGGACCTGAAAGAAGCCCAGAAAGCTAGGACTAGAGGTGAGGAGGGAGAGAATGCCAGCCATGTGAAAAGGCAAGGCATCCAAAGGGAAAGGTGTCACATACAAGGAAAAGCAAGATCAGACTCATCAAATTACCTAGCATGTGGAAAGGAATAGAGTGTAAAAAGAGTGGAAAGGCGAGAAGAGACCAGATTCGGATGGTGTTGCAACAATTCGGCTAGCAGCTAATGTGGGGGTGAAAGACCAACACAAGCCCAACAACAAGAATGCTGCCAGCACAGGTTCTTTGGATCTGCTTTACTAAGGAAAGTAACATTAAGGGTTTAACAATCTTACTTTAATCCAACATACACATATAAACTCACTTAGTTCAGGAGGAAAAGCCAGCAGCTTGAACTTCAGAGCAAATACAAACAAATTACAAACATACCAATATAAACAGACCAAATCACAATTCATAGTTAACAAAAAAAAATCAACATCTGGGTTGACCAGCCAGGAGGCACTTAGAGCAGCTGCCCAGAGTCCCACACCAACACTCCTTCAGGAGTAAGAGCCTCTAGCAAATAGCTCTGTTCTCTCTTTTTATACAGTCTTTGGAAGTCATCAAATGTCATTTGAATGACCAGAACTTAGGAGCATACTTTTGGCTCTGGTCTTAGCAACTCCCCTTAGGGCCCTGGGGGCTCCACACCCACATTTGCTTAGCATCTACTAATTAGGGCTTTGGGCCTGGGGCTTTGTACCTAGTAAGACATAATCAAAGACACTTAGATAGTTTAGCATTCTAAAACAGTAAAAAAAAAAAGTCCCAACTTAATTAATATCACAGATAGGCTCTGAATGTCAGAGAATTGTGTATCTGATGTTGGAGGTGATAGGGGACCATTAAATGGTGTAAGAGAGAAGGGATATAACATAGTATAATGGTAAGAAGAGTGGGACTTTTTTTTTTTTTTTTACTGTTTTCTCTTTTGGAATGCTAATCCAGTACCTTTGAATCTTGCCTTTCAAATGTAATGGCAAGCCAAGTGGAACTTTTTGCTGTTTTTTTGTTTGTGTTTCTCAGCACTGAGATAATCAAGTGCCTTCGATGAGTCTTGCCTTTGTTTCTTTGATTGAATCAAAAGTCCTTGATGACCTGCTCAAGAAACAAGAAAGCCTAGTTCACATGGCTTTGAGTAGCATGGTTGTGGTGCCCTCTGATCCTGAAGAAGGGTATATAAGATCTAAGATTGGCATTTTGTTTTGGGGATCTCATTCACTAGAAGAGAGTCATGTGAATTGACCAGACAAGACTCTGAGTAGCTCAGATGTTGGTGCTTTTCTCTCTCTGGTAACTGTATGTATTGCTATAGTTAGACAGTTTGTAGCCTGTCTACTGATTTGTGTTTATTTGTTCTATTTATATAATGTATGCTTATAATTTCTGTTTGTATTCTCTCTGAAGTTCAAGGGGTGGTTTTTCCCCCCAAATTAAGTGAATGATATATGTATGTTTAATTAAAGTAAGGTTATTAACCCCTTAAAGTTGCTTTCTTTACAAAAGCAGATCAAAGAATCTGTGGCAGCAGTCCTCCTGTATGCTGGTGTTATTGGTCTTACATAGCCACAGTTGTGGCAAGTAGAAACATTGTTGTTATACTTGGTCAAGCATATACTTTAGAAAAATCACTTTGATAGTTGAATGGAGCATGTATTGGAGTGAGGAGAGACTTGAGGCCAAGAGAGAAATCAAAAGGCTATTGCTGAGTGGCTCCTATGTGTACGGCCTTATGGTAGTCACTCAAGGATCATGTCCAGCTCTGCCCACATGATTCTTGTGGCAGGAAACCTAAGAGAACAAAATCAAGAATATGGGATGATGAAGACTTAGATCTGGAGGAAAACCAGCTTTATTTAAATTATACTTTTTCCGCAATGTTATTGTGAAGATCAAAAGAGAGAACATAAAAGCCTTTGCTACCCATAAAGCTCTATAGAAATGTCAGCTTTTATTTAAACTACTAGAATTGTTTTTTTACCTTGATGGGCTCAGTTGACCTGGTGTGGAGCATTTCCTCTGACTCTACTCTTTCTGCTCAGTTTACCTTTGCCCCATAGCCCTAATCTCCTTACTGGGTTTTTCCCAGGCTTCTATTCTGCTGAATTGTATCTTTGTGCTTGAGAAAGGAAAAGAAAGCAAGATGAGCAAGATCTTTCCTATCTCTGCTGCCAACAGCATCTTTTCAACCTGAGAACTTTCTTATTGAACTTTTTTTTTTAAGGCAGAATATGATGTTGCATCTTAGGCAAAAGAGACAATTCAAGGAGCACACAGTCAGTGAGGAAGCATGGTCTATAGGAGGAAAGTTTGGACTGGAATGCAGGAACTTTACTTCTCATTCAAATCCACGAGGTCACTGTGTAGGCTTCAGTGATTTATCTAACTTTTTTGAGGCAGTTAGATAGTGTAGCAGGTAGGGTGTTAGGCCTGAAGTCACAAAGTTGTTGCTATTCAATTGTGTCTGTCATGTCCAATTCTTCGTTACACTATTTGGGGCATTCTTGGCAAAGATTCTAGAGTGGTTTGCCATTTGCTTCTCCAGCTCATTTTACAGATGAGGAAACTGTGAGGCAAACAGGGTGAAGTGACTCGCCCAGAGTCACACAGATAGCAAGTGTTTGAGGCCAGATTTGAACTCAGGAAGATGAGTCTTCTTAATTCCAGGCCTGGCACTCTATCCACTGTGCCACCTAGCTGCCCATCTCTAAACAGATACCACACCAATCTACGTATCTATCTCTAATCTTTCTTCTAAACTTCAGTCCCACATCTCCATTTTCCCACTGGATATCTCCAGCTTTATGTCCCATAAGCACATCAGATCCAGCATGGCCAAAACAGAACTCAATGGGTTTTTTTTTGTCATTTTCCCCCCTCAAAAGCCATGCCTGCTGTTAATTTTGGCATTTGTATTGACAGTACCCCCATTACTTTTAGTCATTTAGGTTTGTAACCCTAGGAATCTTCCTTGACTCTTCACTCTCACTTACTTTCCTCTCATATCCAATTAATTGCCAAGTCTCAGTGATTCCAACTTCTAAATATCTCATGCATCTGTTCTTTCTCTCTACTTGGATTTGAACCCAAGCTATCTTGGTTCTGAGTCTAGCTAGCTATCTGGTATTTATACTAATATTGCCTTAATTCAGGCCTTCATTACTTCTCTCACTTGGGCTTTTGCAATAGCCTCCTAATCGGTCTCCCTGACAACTCTTCAGCATCCAACCCATCTTCCACAAAGCTGCCAGTCTGATATTACTAAAGTGCAGGTCTGACTATGTCACACCTCCCTTCAAGAAGCTTTAGTAGATCCCCACTGCTCTTAGATTAAAATACAAATTATTCTGTCAATTAAAATTCTTTATAATCTGTATACAGTGTATCTTATCAGAATGATTATATATTGTTCTGCATGTTGTAACATTCTTCACATTATAGCTAAAATGACTAATTTGTTGTTCCCAGTAAATGATATTCTATCCTCTATCCATGTGCCTGTTTAAATGATGGCTCCACATGTCTGCGATAATACTCTCTCTTCTCATCCCTGACTCATAGACACCCTTATTTCCTTCAAAACTAAGCTCAAGGTCCTCTTCTTTCACAAGGCCATCCTTTTCCCCATTTCTCTTGGTATTACTGCCCTCTCACAACAATAATCAAGTTGTGGTGCTTTCATTGTATGTGTGTGTGGGGGAGGATAAATATTCTATATTAATCTGAAAACATGCTATCTCCCTCTCAGGTAAACATGTGGGGTCATAGACTGGCTCAGTTTTGTATTTTTTCCCCAATGCCTATCAAAGTTCTTGGCACATGGTAAGAGATTAATAAATACTTGCTCACAGATCATTCGATTGAATCTTAGTTCCCACATCTCTAAGAGACTAATAGTATTTGTATGACCTACCAGGCAGGATGATTATGAGGAAAGTATTTTGTAAGCCTTGACATGCTATAATGTGAGTCATGTCTATTGTTGCTGTTGGGAAGCAGGGGGACATAGTAGAAAAAATCATGAGAAGCCTGGTTTGGAATCTTACTTCTGACTCTTACTAGCTTTGTATGACCTTGGACAAATCTCTAAACTACTCTGAACCTCACTTTCCTCATCTATAAAGTGAGGATGGTAATACCTGTGCTACCCATCTCACAGGGCTGTGGAGAGGGTAATAGGTACATTTGAAACACTTTATGAACATTAAAACATTATATGTTGTCATTCAGTCATTTCAGTCATATCCAATTCTTCATGACTCCATTTGGAATTTTCTTGGCAAAGATACCAGAGTGGTTTATCATTTCCTTCCCCAGCTCATTTTACAGATGAGGAAACTGAGGCAAACAATGCTAAGCGACTTGCCCAGGGTCACACAGCTACTCTGTGATCAGATTTGAACTTAGTAAAATGAGTCTTCAGGAAAATGACTCCAGCCCCCTATCCACTGCAAAACCTAACTGCCTATTATCATTTACCCTCACTCAATTCAATAACCTATGCTATCACACCACAAGGCATCATAGTGGGCACTGTAGAAAAAACAAAGATGAAGATGGCACAGTCTCTCATGAAGCTTACAGTTTAATTAGGGAGATAAGATGCAGAGAGATAAAATACAGAACTATGATAAGTGTATAGGAGAGCTAGAAAATACTATTGAAGATCTGGCTGGAAAGAATTAAGAAAGGTTTGTAGGGGAAGATAGTTTGGGAGTTATGTCTTGAGGGGTATATACTATGTCAACATGTGGTGTGAGGAATTCCAGGCATAGAGGATAGAGTGATTAAAAGTGTAATGTCAAGGGAGGTCAGGAGTTTGAACATCATCATCTCTAAGGTTCATTACAGTGTGTAAATTCTTTAAGGCAGGGATGTGTCAGACGAATTTTTGTATCCCATATAATGTTTTATACATGGAAGACTTAACTACTCTGACAAATGGCTGGTAAAGGAATGGATGAAGGAGAGCTAAAAACTCAGTTATATAAATACTGAGTAAGCAACACTGAGCTAAGCACCATGCTATGCTAGATGAAAACGACATAGTTATGACATGCAAGAAGAATCTGGCAAGTGAGGCAGAATGGAAAGAAATAGAAAAATAGGAGTAATCTGTAAATGTTTGTGATATAAAAACAAGATGCATCAGTGAAACTTAAAAGAAAGAGTAAATACATGAATGGATGGATAGTTAAATAAATGAATAATAAAATAAATCAATGAAGAAATCAATGTACTATATATCTACATTACCCCGTAGCATGTAAGCTCCTTGAAGGCAGAGTCTGTTTTTCATTTTCATTATCTCCAGCCTTAAATAGTAGATAATTAATGACTATTTGTTGAGTTGAACTCAACTCAGATCTCACAGTGAGGTGAGCTCATAAACTTAATAGAACCTAAAGTGAATCCAAGATAAGATTAAAATTAGGTCTCATTCAATGCATAAGGCAAATTATCCACGTACCAGCAAACGAATGAAGAGTTACCATTGCTAACTCAATCAAAAAGCATTTTAAGCACTTACTATGTGCCAGCACTTATTAAGGACCCACTATGTGCTAGGAAGGTACTTTGGGAGACACTGAGAGAAGAGTGGGAGACTAAATTAGAGTGGTGGGTCTGAGTAACAGGCAAAGAAGCCATGGAATGGTTGTAAGAAGTTTCAATAATCCACTAAGAAGCATTTGTATAACCCTGGGCAAGTCACTTAAGTTTGGTTTGTTCAATTTCCTCATCTATAAAATAGTGATAATAATAGCACCTTCCTTGCAGGGTTATTGTGAAGATCAAATTAGATAATAATTGCAAAATGCTTTAGCAGAAAACCTGGCACATAGTAGGTGTGTTATATGGTAGCTATGATGATGATGATGATGATGATGGTGCTGTGCTAGTAAGTAGGGAAGGATTAAGAAAAAATGAAACAGTCCTTGTCCTCATGGAACTTACTTATCAAGGGAGATAACATTTACATTAATGAGTACATACAGATAAATACACGCCGTACAATATAAATACAATCTAGTTAGGGTGAAGAGCAGGGATGAGTGGGATCCAGCTCAAACTGGCTCCTAAAAGCATATTATTAAATTTTCAGTGTGAGCACTTACACCTCAGAAATAGGTAAATGCTGTAAAGCAGGTCTCAATGTATTAATTTGTTGATTATCTAGACATAAGAAAGGGATGTAGAAAATATGAATCATGCAAATTAAAGTTATAAATGTGTCATGCATTAAACATTGACCAGTGCACACGCCCCTGGAAAGAAAGCAGTAGTTACTGGGGGGAAGAGCTAACAATTTTTTTTTTTTATAAAAGATGACACTTGAGTGGAATCTTAAAGAAAGCAAGGGATTCTGAGACATAGAGATGAAGAAAGCAATTATTCCAAGCATGAGAGACAGAAGTCATTTATCTTTCTGTGTTTTATACCTCATCCCTAAAATGGTCAATAGGTTTAAAATGGGTATGGTCAGAACGAGAGGCAACATGGACAAGAGGGTAAATTTAGAGGCAGAAAGTATGTCATATGCGGATCAAAGATATGATGAAAATAATAATACCAAAATTAGTGTGACAGTGTTGTGTATAATGGATTGGGAAGGACTGGCTTATGATTGAAATCAAGAAAGTCAATTGGTCAACTATAATAACTATATATATGGTAATGAGAGACTGGACTAGAGGTTAGTAGAGATGAAAATATATGAAAAACATTGTAAGATAACAACAGTTGACAGTACTTGCCAACTGATTGTGTTAGTGAGGGAAGGAAAGAATTAAAGATGAGCCCCAAAGTCAACATCCTAGATGCCATCCACATGATGGGTGTTTAATATTTTAATTGGATGCTTACTATAATGTTTACTTCAGAAATACGTGATTTCTTCCACGTGATTATTACCTTCTCCAATGCAAGGTACAACCCAGGCATATCTTTAGCAGACAATCTATGTGAGTTATGGAGGCCAAAAAGAAGCAAAATCACAAAAATATATCACCTTGTGTCCAACATCCTAGCGATAAGCCTCTCCATCCTTAGTTAGGCTCATCTTTTGATGACACATTGTGCCCATACAAAAAGTCTTTCTATCTTAATGGTAATGACTAAATCTGACTCTGACGGCATGGTTTTAAGTCAGGGTCACAACAAAGTATCAGAGTAATGGAAACTGGAAAAATAGTGGGAAAAAAGGAAAAAGATGGAACCTAATTTCAAATAGATGGCTAGCTTTAAAGAAGAGGAATACCTTGCCCCTTGATACTGACATTAAAGACAAAAGGTTAGATATAAATATAAAAATATGTGAGTTAAGATTAGCTAAATACATTCTAAATTCCTTAACTTGATATTCAAGGACCTCCATAATCTGGTACCTACATATAAATACAGATGTACACAAAGGTAAAGGAATTAGCCAAAATATTTTAGATTCCTTTGTCTGGCATTCAAGATCCTCCCTAATCTGTTATATTTGCTGCCATTCACTTATTCTATGTTCCATTCGGATTGCATTACTCACTGTTTCCCTTACATACCAACCTGCATTTTCCAACTTGTTTCCCTGTGTTTGTGTCATTACCTATAATAATTAAAACTCAAGATTACAGAGCAGTTAATGAATGCCTTAATGGTGCTAGTTAATATGGTACCTTCTCTCTTCTTTATTTTACCTACTTTCATTTCAAGATGTACTTTACCCCCTTAGAATACTCAAAGAGCTATGCTTTGGCACAAAAGTTTTAGGTGAATAATGACAATATTGTAAAAATAAATGATTTTTAGAGACCTAAGAAGTCTGACCAATGCAGTGATCAACCATGATTCCAAAGGACCAATGATGAAGAATGCTACATAACTCCTTTCAAAGGGGTGATGAACCAATATGAAGAATGAGGCATCTTAAGGGGTAGAAATTTGTTTTTCTTGATTTAAGAGGGTTTTCTTTTCTTTTTTCTTTTTTTTCTAGTGCTAGGGAGGTTTTGGGGTGAAGGGAGAAAAGGGGAAAGGGAATAAGCATTTTATATAGTGCCTACTATGTGCCTGGCACTGTGCTAAGTGCTTTAAAAACATCTCATTTGATTCACAAAGCAACTCTGCAACAATGCTGTCATTATCCCCATTTTACAGTTGAAGAAACTGAGGAAAACAGGGGTTATGACTTGCCCGGAGTTACATAGCTTGTAAGTATATCAGACTTGATTTGAATTCAGGTCTTCCTGACTCCAGGCCCAGGTCTCTTTCCACTTTGCCTGATAATTGAAAAAAAAAAGCATAGTTAAAAAAATTAGAAAGGACCAAAAAAAACCAGTTTAGCAAAACTAAGCAAAATATTAAGAGTGAGACAATACATGACTTATTCATAGGCTTACAGACATAGAAATCAAAGAGACTTTATAAGCCATCAAGTCCAGCCCCCTTTTTACAGATCAGGAAACTAAGTTTGACACAGGTGAAGTGATAAATCCTAGAATGTTATACAACTAGCAAGTTTCTGAGGCAAGACTTGAACATGTATTTGTTACTATAGGTCCAGCTCTCTATCCATTATGTCACTCAGTTTCATCTGCTCTCCTACCTCTGCGATAAAGGTTGAAAGGTCCCTTTTCTCAACTTTTCTTTTTTTGGGGCCAAGCTTGGTCATTAAAATTGTAGAAGGTATAGTTTTGGGTTGTTATTTGTTTTACTAATTTTATCTATGTTGTGGAAGTCATTTAAGTATGTTGTTTTCCTGATTTACTTCACTTTATATCATGTCTGATAAGGTTTTTTCCCCCTCTAAATTTCTTCTTGGGAAATGTCATCCCAGAATTCTTTATGTTCTTAACTTCTCCTCATGTATTAATATTCCATCATATTCATGTATGAGAATTTGCTTAGAAACCCTTTGGATGATGAGCATTTACTTGGTTTCTAGTCTTCTGATGCCACAAAAAAGTGCTTCTATGAACCTTTGTGTATATATTATCCTTTTCTTTTTTACTGTTGACCTTCTTGGAGTTGGTGACTAACCAGGCTGTCTCTGGGTTGGACTTTTTGACTACATGATTTTTAAGGGCCTATCTGGTTCTAAACAATATGATTCCATTTTGTTTTATGTTTTTATTAATGATGTGGGCAGTAATACAAGAATTGCCTAGGTTTGAGTTCTCACTTGATCATTTCCCAAATTAACTTCTCTTTTAGTCTCCAATTTTACCTATGGGACATATAAAATTGTATGTCTCCTAGTATTTTAAACTTAGCGTGTCCAAAATCGAGCTGATTATTTTCCCACAAACCATCCCTTCTTCCAAATCTCCTTATTACTTCTAAAGGTACCACCATGTTCCCAGTCACACAGGATCATAACCTCACTTTTTCAACTCCTCACCATCTTTCACACACCCCCACATACAATCAGCTGCTAAGTTTCATCATTTCTATCTTTGTAACATCTGTCATATGTGTGCCCTTCTCTTCTCTGACATTGCTACCACCCTGGTAACTGTCCTCAACACCTCACCCCAGACTATTGTAATAGCAATATTGGTCTTCCTGCCTCCTGCTTTCCTTCTCCAATCCATCCTCTATTTAGAAGTAAAATTGATCTCCTTTGCAAGTCTGAGATGATATCACAACTCCTGTTTCCATTCAGCAAACTCCCTTGAAATCCTTCTTATTTCTAAAATAACATACAATATCCTCTATTTGGATTTTAAAGCTCTTTATAACCTGGCCCTTTCCTACCTTTCTGATATTTTTATACATTCTGTGCTTCATGTATTCTGTCTATGATTCAATGACCCTAAAATGAGACAGGCAGCACAGTGGATAGAAGGCCAGGCCTTGAGTCAGAAAAACTCATCTTCCTGATGTGACCTCAGACACTTACTAACTGTATGACCTTGGGAAAGTCACTTAAATCTCTTTGCTTCACTTTCCTCATCTATAAAATGAGCTGGAGAAGGAAATGGAAAACCACACTAGAGCCAGACAACCTGGAGAATGAAGTCACTGGGCCTTAAGAAGCATTTCTAACAATAAGACTAGTGGATATGATAGAATTCCAACTGAGCTATTTAAAACCCTAAAAGATGATGCTGATAAAGTGCTCAATATGCCAGCGAATTTGGAAAACTCAAGAGTGGCTGCTGGATTGGAAAAGATCATGTACGCGCCAGTCCTAAAGAAGGGCAATGCCAAGGAGTGTTCAAATTACTGATGAATTCCATGCATTTCACATGCCAGCAAGGTTATACTTAAGATTCTGCAAATTAGGCTTCAGGAATATGTGAACCTAGAATTACCAGAATAGGCTGGTTTTCAAACAGAACAACTAAAGACCCAATTGCCAATATTCATTGGAATATGGAGAAAGCAAGGTAGTAAAACAAGTAGAAAAAATATTTCCCTCCACTTGATTAATTACACTAAAGCTTTTGAATGTGTGGATCACAACAAAATAAGGCAAATATTCAAGGAGACAGACGTACCAGATCATCTTAGTTGTCTCCTAAGGAACCTGTACACAGGTCAAGAAGCAACAGTTAACACTGGACGTGGAACAACTGATTGATTTAAGATTGGAGGAGTACAACGGTATGTTGTCACCTTTGGTTATTTAACTTAGATGCAAAATCCATCATGCAAAATACCAGACTGGATGAATCAAAAGTTGGAATTAAGGTTGTTGCGAGAAATATCAACAGATGATACCAGAATTAAGAAGCTTCTTGATGAGGGTGAAGTAGGAGACAGTAAAAGCTGGCTTGAAGCAAATCTGGACAGCACACTAGAAAGCAGAGACATCACCATGATAACAAAGGTCCATAAAGTCAAAGCTATGGTTTTTCCAGTAGCAAAATATCGCTAGGAGAGTTAGACTGTAAGGAAAGAGGAGCATCACAGAATAGATGCTTTTGAATTATGGTGCTGGAAAAGACTTTTGAGAGTCCCTTGGATGTCAAGGAGATCAAATCAGTCAATACTTAAAGAATTTAATTTGGGCTATTCACTGGAAGGTCAAACACTGAAGTTAAAGCTTAAATAATTTGGCCACATGATGAGAAGGCAGGAATTATTGGAAAAGACTCTGCTTTTGGAAAAGATTGAAGGCAAAAGGAAAGAGGGACAGCAGAGGATGAGATGGATAGTGTCATGGAAACAATGAATATGAACTTCAACAGTCTTCAAGAGATAGTGGAGGATAAAAGGGCCTGGAGTGCTATGACACATGGAGTCATGAAGAATTGGGCACCAATGAATGACTGAACAACAACAACAAACAACAAAACAAAACACTTCACTTGATTCTGGGAATTTTCACCGACTCTCCCCAATGCCTGAAATGCTCTCCGTTCTCCTCTCCACATCTTGGATTCTTTCTAGTCCCAGCTTAAGAAGCCTTAGTTTTTCTTAAGGGTAGTGTTTTTTCTCTATTAGTTATCTCCTATTCATCCTGTGTCTTATTTGTTTGAACAAAGTTGCTACCATGATGTCTCCCCAACTAGACTGTAGAGTTGTTAAAGGCAGGGACCACACTTTGCCTTTTTTTGTATCCCCAATTCATAGCACAGTATGTGGCACATGGTAGGAGTTTAATATACGTTTCTTTAGGATTCAACTTGGACATGTCATGACTTCTTGAAATTGAAACTGAACTTCAGTTTCACTATCTATAAAATGAAGCTAACAATATTTTAACCATCTACCTTAAAGATGAAGAAAGTGCTTTATGGTCTTTAGAAGCCTGCATGAAAATGAGGTATTAGTATAGTCATGTAAAGGCATGGCTCAAATCTGGCTGCCATAGAAATTACATAAGTGGATGATTGGGGAAGAACTGGTTTGGCTATAATTCTAACAAAGGAGATCTTGAGGTTTTAGCTACTCATAAACTTTTTATAGGGTGGTTAGGTGGTGAAGTGGATAGAGCACTGGACCTGGGGTCAAGAAGATTCCTCTTCCTGAGTTCAAATCTGGCTTCAGACACTGACTAGTTGTGTGACCCTGGCCAAGTCACTAAATCCTGTCGGCCTCATTTTCCTCATCTGTAAAATGAGCTAGAGAAGAAAATGGGAAACCACTGAAGTATCTTTGCCAAGAAAACCCCAAATGGAGTCATGAATAGTTGGACATAACTGAACAAGAAACTTATTATAACCCTACAGTTTGCTGCCAAATAATCTAACACAAACTTATGCTGTAGTTTCAGAAGTGTACTGTCCAGACCAAAGAAAACACTAGTCCAACTGATTTCTGTGACAAAATCTACAATATTGGCTTTTTTAAAAAAGAAAGAAATAAAGAAAGTTACATGATAAATTTATTATACATTTAAAAGTAATAGCAAGTTGTACACAACAGATTTTCAGTTTTGTGTTCTGTCATCTTTTTTTTATTCTATTATGTTATGGAAATGCTTGTTTTGTTTCATAAATTAAATTTAAAAAGAAAAATGGGTAAACTGTGGTGGGTTTGTAGAAGAGTAACTAGGATTGTGATAGGTTTGGAGACCAGGTGGTATAAGGAACAACTAGAAGTAGGCACCTAGGAATATTCCATTGAATATTGAAGAGAAGATTGAGGAACAGGGAGCTAGAAGACATGATAACTATCTCCAAATAGTTTTCTCTTGTCAAAAGGAGATCATACTTACTCTGTTTACATTTATTCAGGTGACTCTCTGTCCACTTTCTATCAGCAGCTCTGCTTGGTTCTGACTGCATGGAACATCATACCTCTCAATGTCTCCAAGCCCCACCCTGATTTTCAGGTTCCTTCACTCTCTTCCCTCATTTAGTTGTAAGCTACTTTTAAGAGCACAGATTGTCTTTCTTTTTCTTTTTGTATCTCTGGCACTTAGCACAGTGCCTGGCACATAGTAGGTGTTTAATAAATGTCTGCTATATTGCTGATCTCCAAAAGCAGAAATAGAAGTAAATGCTAGGGAATATTGGGAGGGAGCTCTTGGTTTAATATGGGGGGGGGGCGAAGGGGAATGGAGCTATCCAACAATAGAACGGGTATACTGGGATAATTAACCTCACACTAGTGGAGGTATACAAGTAGTGGCTAGAGGACTATATATATTAGGGATGCCAGAGAAGCGATTCCAGTATTGGGTGGAACATTAGATGGGATAGCCTCTAGCTCTTTGATTCTCTGATTTTATAGTATTGCAACATTGCTAAGAAATAAGGCATATTTAATTATACTTCTAGTATTCTCTGATTCTGTAAGTTACTACAAGGCAGGATGTGTTAGTTGACTAAATCTGTCATGTAGACCTCCAATGTTGTATGGACTCAGGGAATAGGGAGTAGTCAAGGTGGCTTGGGGCTGTTAAGAAAAAGGGAGGAGGTGATTCGTGATGGGGTATTTAGAGAATAGCAATTCTTAGAAGTTAGAGAGAGGAAGTGTATGGTATGAATGTGATATAATAGAAAAATGCCAGATTTCAAGTCAGAAGAGATATGAGTTCGAATTCTATCTCCAGCATTCACAAGCTATGTGACTATAGGCAAGTTCCTTAGCTTTTCAGAGTCCATTTTCTCTCTTTTTTTGAGGGGAGAAGATAGGGCAATTGGGGTTAAGTGACTTGCCCAAGGTCACACAGCTAGTAAGTGTGTCAGGTGTCTGAGGGTGGATTTGAACTCAGGTCCTCCTGACTCCAGGGCTGGTGCTCTACTCACTGCACCACCTAGCTTCCCCCAGAGCACATTTTCTCATTTTTAAAATGGAGATAATCATAATAAAAGTAGGCTGACACAGTGGATAGAGAGTCAGATTCAGAGTCAGAAAGTCCTAAGTCAAATACTGCATCTGACATATCCTGGCTGTGTATCCCTGGGCAAGCAACCTAGTTTCTCAGTGACTGGAGAGCTCGGAAAGAATACAGATTGAAAAATAATTGCCAACCTGCCATGATGTAGTAGGAAGGCAGAATTTATGATCTCAAAAAGGATCATATATATAACTGAATGGTTCGAAATCGTTGGGTATATAGAATTCTCCAAGCAGAAGGCATCCAAAAATTTATTCAGGGCCCACAGCGACAAATTAGCAAACCAACCTCCCCATTCCAATATTGTGATCACAAGCCTCCAGGCCCAGTAGGCCCGCCTCACAAGAGTAGCCAGGAGGCCACAGAAAAACAAGATGGCATAAATCATATTCACTGGCCTCAAGTCCTCACTCGAACTCCTGGGTCCACACAGGTTTCGGCTCTGCTTCGGCTTTTTTCAGCTGTAGTTTCTCGCCTCTCCTCCCAGCCAAGCCTTTGGCATTCTCAAGCCCCGCCTCAACAACCAGAGACCAGAGACCAGAGAGAGCCATTGGTTCCCGAGTTGGCCCCTCTTAAGTCATCAATCTACACCCACACAGGTTTCACACCTGATAGGGCTTTGGGCCTGGGGCTTAGCACTTAACAGGTGAAAGTACTTTCAAGGTGAACAAAAGCCAAACTCCTCAAGGGCACCCCCAAACTAAGTACTAAGGAGCACTATCTTGCCTTAAGGACACACATGACAGAGAGAGTCTCCAATACCAAGAAAATTACAGGGAGAAGAGGAGAGAAGAAAAGAGGAACATTTACCTCAGAAGACTGTTACAAAGATAAAATGAGATGATATATGAATATGCTTTATAAACCTTAAAAGATATTTAAGTATTAGAGACGCATTGTGGGACAGTGAAATTTACACTGGGCTTGAAGTAAAAAACATGGGTTCAAATTCAAGATGTGATCTCATTTGGCAAGAACAAACACTTGATTTCTTTTATACCCCAGTGTTCTCATCTACAAAATGAGAATGTAATATCTGTGTAGCCTACCAAACAGGGTTTTCACAATGAGTTCTGTGGAAATGAGTAATCATTTTCTTTTCTCCAGATATTAGTGCCCCTCCCCAAAATAAAATCACCTTTATTTTATTTATTTAGCAAAGGTTTCTATATTTTTGTATTGTGGTAGCCTAGATCAATGGGCCTGGAGTCAGGAAGACAAGTTGTATGATTTAAAAACATGCAAACAGTTGTATGATTTAACCTCTTTCTAAATTCCTCCACATGTAATATGGGGATAATTAAAGCACCCATTGCCTCGGGTTTCCGTGAGGAGAAAGTGAGGTGATATTTGTAAAGAACTTTACAAACCTTAAGGCACTAGATAAATGTTAACTTAGTATGAGTATGCTCATGATTATGTTGTTATCTCTACCGATAGAATCTAAGTCCCATGATGATAGAGAATATTTTATTTTTGCCATTATAATCCTAGGCCTAGCATAGTGGCTCGGTATATAGTAGGTGCTTAAGAAATATTTGTTTGATATTATTATGCAGGTGTTTACTAATAGCCTCTCTGGAAGGATAATAGCAGCAGATTATAACTTTATGGAAAACTTTGCATTACATTGGAACCCAGTTGCATGTGCAGTCAAATTAAGGCACCGGTTGGATTATATTTAGTGCCTCTCAGCAATCACTTTTGCCTTGTTGAAATCATTTTCCTTCTGTAATCCCTGGATCAGAATTTTTGTCAAGACATTGTTCAGCCCAAGAAACTTCACTAATTGGATGAATTTGCCCAATTCCTAATCCAGGGCTTTCAAATATTTACTCTTGAAGCCCAAGCAGAGCTACTGAAGGCCAGTCATAGCTGTTACTTCTCTCATGCCCCATCTTCATTTGCAATAACTTACTTAATCCTGACACTATCTCATGCCAGACATTTGAGAATTTACATCTCTCTCTCCCCTAATACCTCCCTAGTTGTCTTAGAATTCGGGGTAAATGTAGGGCATATGTGTCTGGTAGGTGTTGCAAACCCTTGTTCCAACACAACCTAAATGCCTTGTTCTCTTGAAATAATAAAATACAAAACTGGAGTACTCACATTCTGAAAGTGACCTTTGCATTTTTCTCTCTAAAAATTAACTTCATAGTTTGTGAGGTATGTGACAAACAAGCATATTACAAAAAGGACAAGAATTTTTTTTTTTTTTATGCAAGGTCTTTCTCTAAGGATCTGATAAGGGATGATGAGATTTTTGTCAAGTTTTTGAGAGTGAAGGGATCTTTGCTAAGTAGATTTTCTTGAAAGAGGCAATCAAAAAGAGAACAACAATTTTTAAATATTTCAGTTCATCCCCGGGCATTGCCACCTGCCCTGACATACCCCTCTCTGGACCACCTGGCCTTACCATCTGCCCTGTCATTGAACCCTCCAGCCACCAGGATTTACCATCTGCCTTGCCACTGCACCCTAAGGACTCCTGGGCCTTGGCATTCATTCAGCTGAAGCATTGTAAGGACTATTGGGCCTTTCCAGCAGCCCTACAGATGAACCCTCCTATAGGTTTTGACTACCTAATTAGAGTATGAGCCCTTTGAGAGAAAGGACTGTCTTCTATTTCTATTCATGTCCCTAGAAATTAACACAGTACTTGGCACATAATGAGTTCTTAAAATTGGAAATGCTTTATCACTCATTCATTCATACTCAACGTTAGTTTGATTGGGCATGTGTATTATAGTCACAATCATACAGTTGTCAACTCTCAGTTACTTTAGACCTAATTAGTCAGGCATCAAAATATTTTTAATTTGTCTTTTTTTTGCCTCCCCTCTCCATTGCATCTACCTACTGCCTATTTTATTGTTCCTTTGTCCTTCAAAAGTCCACGAAGTTCATTAATGCCAGTGCCACTCTTGACGAATGTTACTACTGAACTTTAAATGGGGAATAGGCTAGATTTTAGTGACAGAAAAGATATTTGTTTGTGGCTAAAATGTGGATTGTAATGGTACAAGATATTCCTGTTAGATGAATGATGAGTGGGGATTAATTTTACTATATTTAGGGGCAGTTGAGTAATGTAAATAATGCTAGGTTTAGAGGCAACAGACTTGGGTTTGGGTCCAGAACACCTGTGTGTCCTTGAACAAATAACTTTAAGTCTTTGTATTCCAGTTTGACTATTTGTAAAAAGAAAAAAGTTATGATAGGTATCCACTAAGGTCCTTTTTAACTTTAGTAGCCTATGTGCTCTGTCCTTTCTGTCACCCACTTTTATTCTCTTCCCTTTTATCTCTTGTGTGACCTTTTCCCTGATCCAATTCAATTCAATAAAGGGTTATTAAGTGTCTACTATGGGCCGGTGGGGATCCAGAAAGAGTCAAAAGATAGTCCCTGCTCTTGTAGCGCTTACAATATAATGGGGAAGACAACAGGCAAACAAATTTACACAAAGCAAGCTGTTATTGTTTGCCCTTCATTTTGAAAAGGACTAATGACCTCGTGGAGTGATGTCTTGACTTGCACGTGAATTGGATTTAAGTAAAGCAGACTCACTCTCTCTTCCAGAGTCATCAAAGTCCAGGGCAAGACAAAAGTCAAGACAATGGGCAATAGCCTTAGATTCAGTGGATGACCATCTCAACACACCCTTGCACCAGAGGTACTAGTCCTCCCTGAATAACCCATACACTAAAAGCAAGCTAAATACAGGATAAATAGTAAATAATTAACAGTGGGAGGCACTGGAATCAAGACAGTTTGGAAAGGCTTCCTATAGGAGGTGGGATTTTTAGTTGAGCCTTAAAGGAAGCCAGGGAGGTCAGTATTCAAAATAGGGGATCTCCTTAGCTGATTCTCTTTTGATTATTCTCAAATATTCTCAAATTATCTCTTTTATCCCTATCCATCTTGAAATATATTCATGTTGAATCTCTTCCCCCTTTCACCAGAATCTAAGAATGGCAATACAGTGCTTTATCTCCAGAAGATCCAGTGTTTTTCATGGTCAAGGTCAATAAACAACAGTATCATAGGACAGTTCAAAAAAATTCAATATTGAGCATGAAGAGGGGCCCAGAGTACAGAATGAGGAGGGCATTGGACCTGTTGCATTTTGCCCTAATGAGAAGACATATGGAATATTTTGTTAATTTTAGGGAACATTTTAGGAAGAATAAAAAAGTCAGAGAAAATCTAATATAGAGAAGCCAGGAAAAGGAAGGGCATCAAAAGGTTTATCATGGAAGACTCAGCTGAAGGAACTTTGCTTTCAGAAGAAATGACTTACAGGAGGCATGCCAACTAGCTTCGAGTGTTTTCAGTGTCTATCTGTCACGAGAAGGCAGGATTTGTTCTGCTTTGCCCCAGACAGAAAAGCTAAGGTAAGTGTCCAAGTGGCAGAATGGCAAATTTTGTTCCAGATTACAGAAAAAAAAATACTGGCAAATAATTACAGCTGGAGTGAACATCTTTGAGAATCTATGAATATGTAATAATAACAACTAAAATGTATATATATATATATATATATATATCTCTTTAAAATTTGCAAAGAACTTTATAATGTCAGGTAAGGGCTATTATTCACCTCACCTTTACAGATGAAGAAACTAAAGTTGACACAGGTTAGATGTAATGCTTAGGGTCATGTTAGTAGTAAATATCTGAGGCAGGATTCAAATTCAGGTCTTCCTGATTTTAAGTCCAGCATACCATCCATTCTGCTCCTCACCTAGCTATTTACTTTGAAGTCTTCAAATGAAGTGAGAAAAATCAGTTGTTGGAGGTGCTGTTGGTGGATGTTGCTCCGGCATAGACTGGACTAGATGGCCTCTGAGATAAGTTTTAATTCTTGAAGGCGAGGATAATTTTATTTTTATCTTAGTCTTACTGGAGTCTCACATAGTGGCTTGTACATAGTAGGTCTTCAATTGATGTTGTTGAATCGTATTTGACTAATTACATGCCAGAGAATTTATGCTATGGTACAAACTATTTCAGCATATTACTAATGGAAAATTAGTAGTAAAATCCTCACTGTGATTGGATTGGCCTAGGAAGACATCTTGTAGTTCTCCGAAGTGCCTGAATTCTTCCCTGAGAGTAGTTTATATTCTAGAAAAAATATGGCTTAAATGTTAAGGTCACATGCAAATGCTTTTTTGATTGATGTAAAGCATATTTTGAAGCTGTGTTAATGAAATGAGACCTGAAAAGTCTTCATGCTTACAACCATTGGGGCATCAGAAGATCAAGGAAACACATTGAGTGCTTAGAGAATAGGGTGGTAAAATATTTCTCTTCTCTCCTCCACCTCTTAACCTCAGGAGCCTCCCCTCAGTCAGAATGAGAACAATTAGTCTCTATCCTACTTTTCATTATCAACCTCTTGACATTCTCACCACCATCTCACCCAACTCTCAAAACCACTTCCATTTCCTATTATCTGCCAAGTAAAATGGAGTGGAAATCCTTAAAAATATAGACACCCCCTATGTTCTGTTTAAACAAAAAAAAAAACCCTGCCTGTTGAGTTACTTAATTTCTTCTTTCAGTCTTCTCTCCATGTTTAGCCATTACAATGTATCCTTTAACACAAAATTCAAAGGGCCAAGTGATACGAGATATTGGTTGAGTAGTTTTCCAATCCTTCTTATCATGGTCTCTAAGGACCAAGGAGTATGCATCATTATCAAGACTACTCTCATTACCATTATCATCATCATCATTGTCATCATCATCATCATCACCGACCTTCATATAGCCCTGAAAGTGTGCAAAGTGTTTTATAGACGTTGTCTCATCTAAGCCTTAATAGCAGTCTTGTAATGGAGGTATCCACACAAATTATTTTCCCTATTTTAGAGATGAAGAAACTGAGGTTCAGAGCAACAAGCTCATTTGTAGTTATATAAGCTAGTGACTTCTGATGGCAGGCGTTGAAGATGCCAACATCATCCACTAAACCCTGGAGTATTCTATCTTACCACTGGACTTTGGTGACTCTAGAAGAGAGAGTAAGCTGATAACTCTATGCAACTCTACATTGCTTAAATCCAATTCATGCATACGTCAAGATGTCACCCTGTGACATCATTGGTCTTTGAAATGAAGAACAAACAACAAGTACTATGTTGGTTTCTGGGTACCACATTTTAGAGATATATTTACAAGCAGGAGAATATGCAAAGGAGAGCAATCAGAGTGCTGAGGGGACTCAAAAATCAAGGAACTCTGCAAAATAGGCATGTAATAAAAGTGTTGTTTAATCAATAAAAATTACAGAAATCCTTTATGTTACTGTTAATATTGCATCATCTCTCTGTACCCTAGTACAGAAGAACTGTGTGAAAGTTTTTCTTATGAGAACCTAACATGTAAAGCAAAAAAAAAAAAAAAAAACCCAAAAAACACCCAACATGGCTGCTTGCCAAATGGAACCGGAAGAGGAGATTGAGGGACTTGATAAAATCACCTTCAAAGATCAGTCTGAAGAACTTCAAAGCAGGGCAGGCTTTCTGCAGTACAACATGCCTTTCTATTTAAAATGCTCTTTCAAAGTTTCCCAAGTTTACACCCAATGTCTTATAGGGGCCACTATTATCTCCTTGCAGGTCATTCCTACATGATCCTTAATCTGAAAGAATGCTTTTAATTATAGGAAATAAAAAGAAAAGGAAAAGTCTCAGCCATTTGTTACCTTGGTTGGAAATTTCCCCTCAGTTGCGTGTCCATACCTACCTCTTTCATCATTAGCTGGCCACAATCACAAAGCAGCCACTATTTAATGATCAGTGGTAGTCTTTGATAGGTGGTCAGTGCTGACAGGGTTTCCCACACACGGCCTCATTTTGCAGTAGATTTCATGAATGAAGATTGGAAAGTTTTCAGACTCCATCTGATGGTCTATTAGTCAGAAGAGCCTTCAATAAGAGATGACTGGAAAGTAGCTACTAGTGGAAAGAGTCCTGAATTTATTGTCAGAGGTACTGAGTTGAAATTCTGGATCTGCCATTTACTTCCTATGTGACCTTCAATAATTCATTTAACCTCTATGGGCTTTGTTCATCTGTAAAATGAAGGCTTAGACTTGATGGTCTCTGAGTTCTCTTCCAGATATATATCTTTGATGTGAGGCTTTCAGTAAGTCAGAAAACCCAGTATTTCACCATGTGGACATTCACTCAACTGATTTAGATTATAAATCCTCCATACCTTAAAATATAACAATTCATGAGTTGCTGAACCAAATAAAGGTTAATTCCCTGGAGACCAACATTCTGTCAATGAACCTCTCTGAACTTATCAAGGTTGGTCAACAGACATAGAATCCATTTCTGAATCAAAACTGGTATTTACTTCGAATCAAGAAAAATATTTAAGTAGCTACTATGTCTATGCGTAAGACATTCTACTAGATGCTCTGGGGAAATGGGGTGGGAAGAAAATAAATATTCCCTAACGTCAAGGACCTTACATTTTATTTGAAGCTTTGTAGGATCTGCCAGCAATTGGCATCTGTGTACATGTCCTTGGGGAAACCCAAATCCTTCCTAATCCATAAAGCAATCTGAGTAAGAGTATAGTGGAGGAATTAAAAATAATGAAGATTAAATTAAAGGTTGAGAAAATAAAACCAACTTCTCTCATAGTTCATTCGCCTTCCTTCCTTCCTTCCTTCCTTCCTTCCTTCCTTCCTTCCTTCCTTCCTTCCTTCCTTCCTTCCTTCCTTCTTTCCCTTCCTTCTTTCCTTCCCTTCCTTCCTTTCTTCCTCCTTCCCTTCCTTTCCTAACTTTCCATGATGATACCTTCTTCTCAAAGGGACCTTTGAGAACAAAACCTCTCATTTGGCAGTGAAGGAAACTGAGGTTCAGAGAGAAGCTATTTGCCCAAAGTCATCTAATTAAAGAACTAGAATTCTAACCCAAGTCCATTTTTCCAACTAGTTAACAAGTATGACTTGAGTATCTGTTGTAGATTACACACTTTATTATTTTATGGGTCAGTATTGCTGCCAACAGTGGCCTTATAAACCTGTTCATGTTTAGCTCCAAGGATGCAAATAGTATTTTTATAAACTTAGAACAAAGAATCTGAAATACATAGGGTGAAGGGGAGTTCAACTGAGAGAGGGGATAAGGATATTCATCAGATTAAGGGTAAAAATCAATTTATCATGGCATCATAAACCTGCTTCTAGAAGGATAGGGAGTAGGGAGCTCACCTGAGTTACAACCACTAGGTGAGGAAAGCTATTGGCCTTCTGATCTTAACTAATATTTCTTGTTAACTATATGCTAAATCCAGTTGTTTCTTTCTTTCTGAAAGACTACAAGTGCAGTTAGCAATCCTTTTTTTTCTTTTTTTTGCTTCTAAGTTTCAATACTCTGCTGCAAAGATCCAACCACTCTACCTCAGCTATGACTCTGCTTAGCCAGGCTGGTTCTTGGGCAACAGGCCAAGTTTGTCACTGTGGCTGTACTTAAAATCTTTGAACCTTGGTAAGACTTGTAAAAACATGGACTCCACTGGTATAATCCTTGAGAACCCATGGTATAAACACTTTCCATTAAATCAATACTCTGAGGACTCAGCATGTAAGTGAGCATAGAGATAGGTAATATATCTCTTATCTGTGAGCCAACTTAGTTAAATTCAAAATGACCCTCATCAGAATTTTGGCATATACAAGTATATATATTCATATCCAAATCTATACTCATATCTATATCTATGTTTCTCTGTATACACACAAATACAGAAATGTGGCATGTGCATATATGATACACACACATATTATACATATATGCACACATGTATACATGTATGCATATACGTATATGCATACATACATATATGTAAATAAATATACATTGTGAGGAGTATGTATGTCTACACATATGTGTACTTCTTAAATATGCATGTCTTTCTATACCTTCATAACATGTATATATGCTATATATGAAATATATTCATGTGTTTGTATATGTACATTTATTTCATATATACATGTTCATATATTTATGTGTGAATGCATGTGCATATGTATACATATATATGTATACATCATCTGTGTCTGTGTAAATCAGATCATTTGCCATTCTCTAATCCTAAATTTATATAGATTGGGAAGGAGACAGAGAGGAGAGGGAGGGAGAGAGAGAAAAGGAGAGAGAAAGAGAGAGAGAGAGAGACAGAGACAGAGAGAGACAGAGAGAGAGAGAGAAAGGAAGGAATGGAGGAAGGAAGGAAGGAAGGAAGGAAAGAAGGAAGGAAGGAAGGAAGGAAGGAAGGAAGGAAGGAAGGAAGGAAGGAAGGAAGGAAGGAAGGAAGGAAGAAAGGAAGGAAGGGAAGAAGAGAATTCACTTTACTAACATTGTTAAAGTTGAGAGGAGCCTCAAGTCCAATTCATTTTTTAGGCATAGCCCAGAGTACTGTGACCAATGTCAGAACATGAATCAATGGTGATACTGAATTCACATGACTATTGATCAGAAATTCAACTTATTTGGTTCTGAATTATGTTACCTTTACTTCAAAGTTCCAGGGATCCCAGTAATGTGTAAACTCTTTGAGAACAAAGCGTAGTTGTTTGCTTGGCCTTTTTAATCTCCATATGCTCTACATTTTCATTAAACAGAGTTGGAGATTAAAAAATTGTTGTTTAATTGAGTCTTTACACAACATATCAGCACCTAATGACCTAAGTAATCATGAAACCCCTTTCATTCAAAGAAACTCTCAACCTCATCTTCTGTTGATAGAGATTCCTATATTGTATTCCTATACGTACTGTAAAATAATTTCTATTGGAGTGTGGAGCTTGGGCTCCAAGCATGATAACACACACAGTTTTCTTTATTTACATATCCCAACAATGTTGCCTTTAAAATTGTGTCCTATTCTTAGAGGAAGTACTTGAGGAAGGCAAGAAAGCCCTTTCCAAAAGAGGAAAGAAGACAAAAGATAAAGAACATAGGGTTAGATCTCTTCCTTCCTTCCTTCAGGATATCTTGATGCCAATTCAAGCTCAAACATTAAAACCCAAACTCCTTTATCTCCTTCTCTTTGTTATGTTCTCATCCTTCTGAAGCATCACCATCTAGTCTCCCCAACCCCCAAATTTTGACACTTCAAAGACACCTCCAATTCTTCATGGCCTTTCATCCCATTGCAAACCTCTGACATTTGCCCTGTCCTCTGACCCCTGGCCTCTGCCCATTGTCCAGATCTTGGTCATTTTTGCTTAAGCCACTGCAGCATTCTCTGAGTGGGCCTTCTTGACTCCAGGCTCTCTTCCTATCTGTCACTTTATGTGGCTGTATTTGCCAATTTCTCAAAGCTTTTGAATGCTTCCCTCTCAATCACCCTTGCATCAGGTTCAAACTCTTGACCATGGTTCCAGGAGTCTTCTTAGTTCAGCTTTATCCTAATTTACCTTTTTATCTCTCACTACCAACTAGCCTTCTAAATTGAATCCAGTTAAACTAATCTTGGAGGATATTTATACTCTGGAAATATCACTATCATCTATCTTCTGCTCCCCAAGCAGAATATCCTTCAAGATATCCTGGGATATCAAGAGATCCTGGGATCTCTTCTCATCTGTTTCTATACTCAATCTCTTGGTGGTCTCAGTCACTCTCATGGATGCAATTATCCCTACACAAATGATTCTCAAAGCTCCAATAATAAATTTGACAACTTTTTTTTGATGTGTGTGTGTTTGGGGAGAGGGATACAAAGGGAAAATCTGATGACATTTTATAAATATCACATGTAGAGAGGACTTGATAGTTATATATTTCTTTCACATGTCTGATGACAGTTGATCCTCAAAACAACTCTGTGAGATAGATACTAAATTTTAACTATCCCCTTTTTTACAAATGAGGAAATTAAGGACTAAAAAGATTTAATACTTGTTTAGAATGATGTAATAATGAGTAACCAAATCTGGACTCAAAACCAAGATATTGGAATACTGACATTCTTTAATATTTTACAATTTAATACAAGCAGGAATTGTTTTATTTATATCATTATATTCTCAATTTCTAGTGCTGTCTCATACTAGTGTCTAGCACCACTCCTTTAGACTTGTGTAACCACAATGGGAGTTGCTTAAAATATAGAAATAATGGTCCTCTGTCCAAAGATGGAATGTATAAAACAAAGTGATGTAAAATGAATTTGATTGGAGTCTTATAAATCTGATGAAAATAGCTTAAAATGAAAGTAAGTTGGAGAGAGAAAAAATGCCTATGCATCTCCAAAAAGCCTTATGCTTATCAAAGAGAGTAAAGGAAGTAAAATATCACTAAGGATATCACAAAATTGGTGAGATAAAATGCAGGAAAAGAGTTGGCAATAAAACCCATGGCTTCAGAAGTGTTTTTACAAATCCATGAAGCACAGGTATCAAGGAACGCAATGCTAATATAAGAAGACAAATTTGACCTTGTAGTTACTGTTGAGATTTGGTGAGATGAAAACCTGGGAGAAGAATATGGTTCTGGAATTGTAATCCTTTATCAAAGAAGAAAGATATGTGAAAGGATGGAGCAGAATAGTACTATATATTAAAGAGATATAGTCATATTAAGAAATTTAGGTTGGTTGTTTGGTTGTTGTCCTTCATACTCAAAGAGGACGAAAATTACATCATTATGTAAAAGATACAATATGTCTGTCTGTGGCTGATAAAGCCAATAAGAACTCAGAAGGCTCTCCCACCAGTCAGGCACAAATAATCCATATGAACATTTGGAGAGGAGATGCCTCTAAATTTGCCCATTTCATGTTTCTTTTGAGCTACTGAAATTCTGCCTCACTAGTGGAGGACAGGGCCTGCATTGATGCGTGCACATCATTCTGGGCAGTCCTGTGCCGGTATCTCCTAAGTCTCAAAATTGATTCCAAAGTTCTTCAGAGATCTTCAGAGTGTCCTTCCATTGCTTCTTCTGACCTCCATGTGATCTCCTGCCTTGTGTGACATAGAAGATGAAAGCGTAGTAGCAAGCATGTGGAGGAAGATGAGTGGAGGCAAAACCAAATGAATTTGGCACTGTATTGCAATAATGCACCACTATATCGCAATGACTTTACAAGCTTGGCATGGATATACAGAAATGAGGGATTTTAATTATCCAGATATCTAATGTCTGGTACTTTTTTCTCTACTCAAATCAGAGTGGCTAATAACTTTCTTACATACTTTAATATTTTATATCACCTTATATAACCTTAATACTTTACAATTTAACGTAAGCATGGACTGTTTCAGTTATATCATATTCTCAATATCTATGGCTATCTTGCATTAGTACTTGCTTCATATATTTGTTAAATTTAATTAAATTAATAATTTCATTATTTTCATGTTAGAAGAACCATTGAGGAGAGCTGCTATTCTGGTTTGCATTCTTTTTTTTTTTTTAATTCATTTTTTTTGGGGGGGAGAAGGCAGGGCAATTGCCCAAGATCACACAGCTAGTAAGTATGTCAAGTGTCTGAGGCTGCATTTGAACTCAGGTCTTCCTGACTCCAGAGCCAGTGCTCCACTCACTGCACCACCTAGCTGCCCTTTCATTCTTACCAATAAAGAAAAACTGGGAGGCAGGAAGAGGGAGGATAGAAATAATGATAAATTTTAAAGAGAATTATCATTCTGTTAGAACTTGTGGTAGAAAAACAGAGGAAAGCTGAGTACAGATTTATCTGTTAAGGCATCCTAGATTTTGGAAGAGCAGATTTCAAAGTCTTCAGAAAAACAGTAAGATCATATGGAAGTAAAAGTCTATAGAGGAAGCCATTCCAAGAAGGATGTCTAGCATTCAAGAATGAAATTATGAACACACTCACACACACACACACACACACACACACACACACAGAGGAGTAATAGCAGCAATTCTCTAAAGGGACAGATACAATAAATAGGGAACTCATCAACCAGCTTGCTTTAAAAAAAGTGCAGAAGATTGAAGCAGACAGGTAATGGAGACAATATAAAAGTGTGGCCTAGTTCTATGAATGTCAGGAATGTTAAAGGTCAGAACGAACTGAAGTAGGTGAAAAAAGACAACAAAACATGTGTATATGTGCAAGCATGCACAAATCTGCTATGTTAGGGAAAAGAAGAGAATCTAAAAAGGAAATGCACCACTTCATGAGATGAAGATGATACTATGATAACAGATGGTATAAAGATGGAAGAGGTACTTGATTTTAATTTATCTTCTGATCTTATTTTTGTTTTTCTGACAAGAAGGATGGTCTTTGGACTGGAAAAGACAGAAAAGAAATGGCAAAAGAAGAGATGATAGTCAAGACAAACAAAGCATGAGAATCCTTCACTGATGTCAATGAATTCCAGCCAGCAGGCCTAGATGAATTATATTCTCAAGTACTGAAAGGCATGGCTAGTATGATTGCTAAGTTGCTGTTACTGCTCTCTGAAAAATCATGGAGAGTTCTACAGGATAGGGTTGAAGAAGGGCTGCATGGTTTTGTTTTAAAAAAATTAAAGGAGGAGAATATAGTTTACCTGCTATGAGCCAATGAACTAGATCTTAATTCCCATAAAAATCATAGCATATATTTGTAATAGGGGTCAAGTCTAAAATTTATAGTATGTAAGTATGATGCATATATCCATTCAATGTGTTTTCTATGAATACACCAACCAGGAACGATAAAAAAATCAAGCATTTGTTTATTCTTTAAATGACAAATAAATAACAGAAAATTGAGCAATAGACTCAGTCTCAATATATTCCCACCACATAAAGGTATGCATTTTCCCACAAATTGACATGCTAATGGGGGAAAGGTTGTGCTTCAGTTAGAACACTGATAACTTACACTCCCTTGTGATTTCTTAGCTCTGACTTAGCTCTGAGCTCCCCTGACCACTACTATAGCAGCTAATTGAAGCAATTGTTGCCTCTAGTTGTGCCAAGTACCATTACTTTAGGCCTGCTGTTTGTTGCTTTTCAGAGGAGCAGAAGTTATAGTCCCATTCTGTTGTTTCTACTTTCTTCTAAAGCTCTCTTCTGCCAGTGCAGTGGTTTTTTCTTCCTCCAAGGACTGAATCAATCTTTTTTGAGGCTACTCCAGGGCAATATGCCTCAGGACTCATTTTTTTTTCAACCTTTTTTTTCAACCTTTTTAAAAAGTGATTTCTATATCACACCAGGCTGACGTTCAAACCCAAAAAGTGAGGTTGGGGGTGACAAAATTTTAGGAAATTTTTATAAATTGCTAAATCATTCTCAAGATCTCACTGCTATTTGTAACAAAAAAAAATTGCCTTATCTCATAACAATAAGTTACTGTGTGTTGGGGGAGAAATGGGATGCTGAGGAAGACTTTGCTTACTCACTTCTCCCAAAGGATAAAAGGTACCAGTCATCCTTCTTATCTGGGTTGAAACAAGTAAATTTCTTTCTTACCCATCCAAGAATATAGACTGTGCTCTTCCTCCTACATGGTCCAATATACATGGTCCGAGTCTTTTATAAGCTACACAATGATGAATCTTTTTGGGGCTGAGGATAAATATAAACACTGCTTTGCCTTCACCATCATCCCCCAAATACCTGTCATAAGAGCTATGCAAGTGTGGTATTAATGTGATCTAAGATCTTCCCTACACATTCAATAGGCCCCAGGTGGGCCTAGGTAGGAAAGCTTGATTATATCTTTGTTTATAAGTAGGCCTAAAGCCCCTACTTACTAGGTGCTAAGCTGATGTGGGTGTGAAGCTCTCGGGGCCCTAAGGGAAGTTGCTAAGACCAGAGCCAATGGTATGTGCACTGAGTTCTAGTCAATCATGAATTCAACCAATCAGAGACCTGAGTTCTAGACAATCACATGCCAACTAGGACTGTATAAAAGGAGAGCACAGAATTGAAGAGAAGGGAATTGAAGAAGAACAGAACTGAGAACAGCAGAACTAAGAGGAAGACTTTGAGGCAGCAGACATCAAGAGGGTACTGAAGAACAGACATTGAGAGAACTAGATCAGCCGAGCTGCAGAAGAGAGTGCTGAGCAGAGAGTTAAGACTCATGAGTGATTGTTTACAGGAAGGCCCTAGCAGGCAGGAAGGTTACAGGATGACTTGGTTCCTTGCTATAATACTATGTTATAATTTCCTTGTTACTACATTGAGGTGGGCTTACTGGTTTTGGAATATAATTGCTACTATATTGAATTAGAGGTATTGGTTCTCAGATTTGATCCTCTGGAGTTTTAATAAATGTTATACTTCTTCTGCCTTCTGCATAGAGAGTTTTTCATACTTTGTGATTGTGAACCATTCAGAAATGTTCATGGTCATCCTGGAAGTCATGAATTTTGCCTTACTGATATAGCAAGTTTTTTGAAGCTTTCACAAACTTCAAGATATGGGAATTTTAGTGGACTGTGTGTGCAGTGAGTCAACATTTTGATTTTGCTGTCTGAGAACTAATGCAAACTCAATGTGTATTAATAAAATCATCAGCGTTCAGGACTAAGGAGGTTATAATCCCACTACATATTTTTCCAGTAAGACCATTTCTGGTGTATCAGGTTCAGTTCTAGGTACCACATTTTAAGTATACTTTGCTAAATTAGAGATTGTCCAAAAGAGGGCAATAAGGAGGGTGAAGGACCTTCCTTTATATGATACCGTATGACATGATGCCATAGGAGATCTGAGAGAAGGAACTTATGATGTTTATCCCAAAGAAAAAAAGACACAGGAGTGTATGTGTATATGGCAAGAGGGGATGAGGGAGTGTAAGTGCCTTCTAATAATAGATATGATGTGACAAAGAAGAGGAATTAAACTTTACCCCCCAGAGAGCAGAGAATGAGTAGGGCAATGAGTAGAATTTGTAAATTTCTATCTATTTTTCTGTCTGTACGCATTTATGTATCACTTTTTCTATCTATCATCTATCAATATGTAGATTTGATGTAGGAAATTCTTTATTAAAATTATGCCTATGCTAAAGTGAAATGGCCTACCTGGACAGGTAGTATGTTCTCATTAATGGGCTTCAAATGAAAGTGAGATGACCATTTGTCAAGCATGTGATAAAGAAGCATTCCTGTTTGGATAAGAGTTGGCCTCAGATGTCCCTTCCAACTTGGAGATTCTGAGATGCATACTGGAAGGAACTTGACATTTCAACTCATAAAATTGCCATATACCATTTCCAAAGAATGTCCAATTTTCAAAGGACATCAGTAATTATGAAGAACTCACTACCTCAAGGTAGGGTCCATAATATGTTTAAATAGCTGTCAATGTTTGGAAATACTTCCTCATTGTGAGCCAAAATTTATTTTCCCAATATTTTTCAGACTTGGTGCTAGTTTCTCTATAGCACAAAATCAGCCTCCATCCTTTGATAGGAGACAGGCCCTTAAGCTTGATATGTATAAAGTCAGCAAGGAACCAAGGTTCGTCTAGTCCTAGTAGAACTACCTCAGTTTTACAGATAAAAGAACTGTAGCCAAGAGATTATAAGCAACCTGCCCAAGGTCTCATGGATTGTTAGATGTCAGTTATGGCTTTTAAATGTAGGTTTGTGGACTCCAAGTCCACATCTTTTCCCATTGTCCTCTTCTTCTTTTCCTCAAATACTGGAAGACAGTGAGCATGGAACAACTCTAGAGGTGAACTCCACTGGATAAAACCATACTCCAAGCCTAGGAAAGGTGCCATTAGTGTTTTCAAAACATTAAACAATGGTAGGAGTTTCTAAGTCCCTCAATCTATAAATTAAATATAAATATCCCTTTGTTTTCTCAGGTAAGATTCTTGTTCTTCATTTGCATTAAGTTGGAACTTTGTATCAGGTCAAAGGACTTGGGTTCAGTCCCACTTTTGACGTACATTAATTGCGTGTCTCAGAACAAGTCACTCAACCTCATTGTGCCTCAGTTTCTTTATCTGAAAAAGGAGAACTGTTAGATTATATGCATAGCATCTGAGATCCCTTCTAACTCTAGAATTATAATCCTAAAATCTTGTGAACTGAATGATAGAAGACACTGAGTTTGGTCTTTTCCTATAATCCTGATTTTCAAAGTGATCTTGGGCAAATCAAATTCCCTATTGCTTCACCCAAGCTGCTCCATGTAGATTATAAGCACTGTTGCTTTACAGAAATATCATTCTTAACCTAGCTGATAAGGACTTGATTTATTTTGATTCAATAAATGTTTATTAAATGCATACTATATGCAAGGCATCATGTTAGGTATTACAGAATCCAAAAGACAAATCAAAACTCCTAGCTTAAAGAACACTTTATTGTCCTAGGGAAAGTGGAAGAAGGTAGCATTAAATATGTACAGGGATATTATGAAGATGCACTGGCTTGGCTAGAGATCAATTTATGGGGTAGGAAGATGGGACAAGAACAAGCATTTAATAAATGCCTAGTATATGACAGCTACCATGCTAAGTGCTTTAGAAATATTATCTCATTTTTGATATCCTGGGTTGAGGGGGGAGAATAAATAATTATACACTATTATATAAAGGGAAAGATTTCTTCTTCTAAATTATTATATCCATATAGGAATTAGTGAAAATAGCCCAGAAGGTAGGACAAAGAATCGTGTGTGGTCCTGTGAAACCTCATATACCTTCATACATTCTAAAGGGTCAGGTTTTCATCCCCTGTGCATAAAATAAAATGCACTTCTCAGTCTTCATTTATGACATCTTTCTGTTTTCCTGTTTGTTTTTTTTCCCCTGGCTGACACACTAGCCTTTGATGTCCTTGCTTGTGAAGGTGCAAAAAGACCAGAGGAGGGCAGGCAGGGTCTGATTTAAAAAAATCAGAGACAAGAGAGTCACCCTGGAAATGTGTCACTGAAATCAGAAAGCCAGAGGACAAGAAAAACGGGAAGCCATTTTTAGTGCATCACTGATTCCATCCCCACTATCTGCCCCCTGAAGACTTACTGAGAAGGCCTCTCATTTCGTCATGGTGCATAAGAGAACTTGACTTAAAAATAAAAGTGGAACTAGTTATATACTCGTCAGCCACAGAGGTTAACGGCAAATTAACCATGAATTTTGTCCTGTTTCTTTCCTCTGCCTATGCAAGGACCATATTTTCTCCCTGAATAACCTAAGCAGAAAGCAAGTTTAACAGAATGCCTGCTAGAAAGCCAGCTGACCTACCTGGGAATCCCTGAAGGAAGGGCTAGCTTTTTGTGTCTTGAGTAGGCTTTTTTTAATTTCTATTTTTCTGTTGGCAAAAACAACAACAAACAACTGTTATCTGTCTCACCAGGGTGTGGGAGGACAGTGTTCTAGAAATGTGAAGCATTTCTATTTTAAGCTCCACTGTCACCATTGGAGAAAATGGTGGGTGAAAAAAACAGTGCGGGTTTGCAGATTCAATACCAGGCTTTTTGCCAGAGTACTCCCTTGCGCTTCCCAAGTCAAAGATGCTGAAATTGCAGTCCACTCCCAGTTATCTGCACCCAGGCATGGGGTGATCACCTCTGGCTGAAATTTAATATGGAAAATATAAGTCTTACAGTTAATTCTAAGAAATCGATTCCACACGTACAAGATTGGGGGAAACATGGATAGATGACTGTCTGAAAACGTGCTAGGGAGTTTAGCAGACTGCAAGCTCGTTATGAAGCGAAATTGTTCTATAGTAAGTTAGCAATCAAATGCATTCTAGAACTGCATAAAATGAGACATAAATTTCAAGAATAAGGAAGGGATAGTCTCATTGGAGTTTGTTCTGTTCAGACTATGTGAAGAGGAGGTGATCGGTTTGGGACACCAGGCTTTAGGAAGGACGGTGATATCTGGAGAGAATTCAGAAGACGGTAATTGGGGCTCAAGAAATGTTATTAATCTCTGCCTTACGACCATCAGTTGAAGGAACTGGGGATGTTTAGCTTGATGAGGAAAAACTGAGGGGCTACAAGACAGCTGTCTTTAAGTACTGTAGATGGGATGTTTTATTTTGCCCCACACAACAGAACCAGGAGTAATATGTGGAAACTGCAAAGAGGTCAAGACAAATCTTCTTAACAATTTTTACATAATTTTATATAATAATTTACATAATATACAATGAATAATAATATATAATATAAATAATAATTGAGCTATCTCAAAGTAGAATAGGCTGCTTTGTGAGATAATGAATTCCTGCTCACTGAAAGTCTTAGAGCAAAGACTATATGACCACCTATTTGGCAGGTTACTGAGGGGATACTTTGGAGGAGAAGACGGTGTGGTTTGGCCTAGATGGCCAATGAAGTCCTTTCAGATTCTGAAATTCTGTAATCCTGTGATCTTATGATTCTAATTGGACTGGAATGATGGCACATGATTCCTCCCTCTGATCTCTAAACAGCGTGTCATTTTATGTCTTACCTAGGCACTTTTTGTTGTTGTTTAATCACTCTGTTGTATCCTACTCCTTGTGATCCTGTACAAGGTTTTCATCGCAGAGACACCAGAGTGGCTTACAATTTCCTTCTCCAGTTCATTTTTGCAGATGAGGAAACTGAGGTAAACAAGGTTAAGTGATTTGCACAGGGTCACATAGCTAATGAGTATCTGCAGGCAGAATTAAAATCAGATCTTCCTGATTCCAGGCCCATTTCTCTTTCCAGTAAGCTGCTTATAAAATTTGTTATTTGGCAATGTACACTATTCCCCTGTAATAAGCTGAAGCATACAATCAACAATGGACTTTTTGGGTAAAAAGCATCGTAAAAGATATATTTGAAGAGATATATGACCTGAAAAGATGTGGGCTGATTGTATGCTGGGAGTAAGGCATAACAGATGGATAGTCCCTGTGTTTATTTGGTACCCAGGTAGTGTCAATGTGTTTCACTATGGCACTTACATTACTATTAGATCATAAATTCTTTAAGGTAAGAAATATTGTCTCATTTGCCTATGTCCCTAATACCTAGAATAAGGTATAGTAGGTCCTCACACATTGATAGCATAGAGGAAAAAAAGGAGGGCCTGGACCAGATGATCTCTTGGCTTTCTTGCAGCTCTAATGTTTTATGACTAGGGTTATAATGGCAAAGAAGATTAACCCTTTAGGTTATGCCAAAGGCATAGGCACAGTGAAATTGTGATGCCTTTCCATTATGCTCATGGTGATAACTTCAGTAACAAATTCTCTATTCACTTGTCTTTATTACATCACAAAAACATCATCAATGTGTGCCTCTGATTCACCACTGCTCAAAAAAAAAGAATGGGAATAATATTTCCCTTCCTGGTCTTTATAAACATTAACTCATTACCCCCTCAAATGTCCTCTCTGAACCAGATGGCAAATGCTGTTATCCACATGCTAGTGATGGAAAATGTGACACATCAAGGAGACCTGGTGAGTCACCCATCCATCAGATAACAAGTCAGTGGCAGGGCAGGGAATCTAAGTGAGTTTTCAAATAAGGTCGTCTAACAAATGGATAGATGTCTGGGCTTTTTCTGAGAAAACCAAAGAGCATCTACTGTCCCAAATTCAAACTTCATCAAGGAAGGATCATGCTTTACCCCCTTGCTTCACATTCCTTTGGGACTTGATATCCCAGAAGTGTTTATAAAGTCATGGGATTGATTTTATAAAATGCTTTACAAAACTTAAAATATTATGTGAGTGAGGTTTTAGCATCAAATTCATCACAAGTATGAATGAAGGTCAGCTTGGGACCATGCCATATGGGGATCTCACGATAAAATGAGAATGCTAAGATTTGAAAAGAGAGACTTATGGGGGGAAATGATAGTCGTCTTCAAGTATGTGAAGGAGAGTCATGTGGAAGAGGGATGGACTTGTTCTATTTGTCCCAAGAAGGCAGACCTAGGAATAGCAAGTAAAAGAGGCAAACAATGGATTTTATTTTCCTAAAAAACAAAGTTGTCCATAATCAATCAATCAGCCAACAAGTATTTGTTAAGCACCTACTATGTACCAGACAATAGGCATAGCTAAATGCTGGGAATACAAAGACAGAAGAGAGGCAGTCCTCATACTCAAGGCTCTAACACTCTAACTAGGGAGACAACTATTCATATGTAACTATATAGAGATAGAAGCAGTTAGGTGATGCAGTAGATAGAGCACAAGGCTCTATCTGAGTCAGTTCAATCTGAGTTCAAATCCAGCCTCAAGGCACTTATGATCTCTGTAATCCTGGGCAAGTCACTTAACCTCTGCCTCCATTTCCTCAACTGTAAAATGAGGATGGGGCAGGTAGGTGGCACAATGGATAAAGTGCTGAGCCTGGAGTCAGGAGGACTCATCTTTATGAGTTCAAATCTGGCCTCAGATACTTACTAGCTGTGTGACCCTGGGCAAGTCACTTTACCCTGTTTGCCTCAGTTTCCTCAGCTGTAAAATGAGTTGGAGAAGGAGCTGGCAAACCATTCTACCACCTTTGCCAAGAAAACCCCAAATGAGTCACAAAGAATCAGATATAATTAAAAAACAACTAACAACAATATCTAACAGGGTTGCTGTGAGGATAAAATGAGACAATGTTTGTAAAGTGCTTAAGATAGTATCTGCACATAGTAGGTGCTATATAAATGCTTATTTCCTCCCCAACCATACAGGAGACAAGAGTCCTCAATGAGGAAATATTCTTTATTACTATAGATCTCCACCTTTCCTGCAATGGATTCTTAGAGTTATCGAGAGATCCTTGACACCTTAGGAAACTTGCCCAGTGTCACACAATCAGTGCTAAAGGAGCGGATTGAACTCTCGTCTTCCTGGAACTAAGCAATTTTTCCTTTCCTATAAACACAAAATAAATAAAAATAAATGTAAGAGCTTTTTTGTTTGTTTTGTTTTGTTTTTTGCTATGGAGGTACTTAATCATCTGAAGCTATCAGGAAAAGCTTCCTGGATAATGTGGGGACTGAGATTTAAAGGGAAGAATGAATTCCAAGAGACAGAGGTGAGGACGGAATGCATTCTACATGTGTGGGGGAAGAGGAGTAAAGAGAACAGTAGAAAAGAGATGTAACAATTTGTGAGGAGCAGCAAGTAGAAAAATGGAATAGACAATCTTAGGGACAAAGTAGTTTGCCCTTCATTGGAGGTCTTCGAGCAGTGGCTAAATGACAGCATGGTGAGTTATTACAGAGAGGTCTCTTCAGAGGCCCTACACCTGTCTAATGATTATACTTTTGCTTAAAATGCCTTAGGTAGAACTTGAGCTTTGGGAATTCTAGCATATTCCCTTGCATGCTCTTTAAGGTAGCAAATCTTCACTCTCTGAAAGTTGATTCGGTCTTGGGAAACATCCCCAAATCATTCAGAGTCATCTAGTTAAGAATGTGGGTAGCAGACTGCTACCATTTTCCATCAAAACAAAAGTTGGGGAAGAGAGCTAAACTATGAGAAAATTAATTCTCCCCCATTTCTGTTAAGCTAAATCTATAAATAATTTTAAAAGAGTATTACAAGAGATATTTTGAGGAAAGTTAACACTATTGGAGTAAATGAATGACCCCATTTACTGATGACTTTGAAGGAAACAACCCCTATTTGGATAGATGTGTTCTAATAGGTTTTAAATCTCATTATTTCATAGTCATTTTATAATCATAGTTGTATTTAAATTCAAATACATTTGTTAAATATCTACTGTGAATGCAATCTTGTGGGAAGTATAAAAAATGATTGGCCACTCCTGTCCTCAAGGAATTTATCATTTACTGACATAGATAAAATATTTGTGTATCTTTAATACAAAATAAGGTGAGATAAGTTCATATGTAAGAGAAGAGTTACCAAAATGCTATATGAAATAAGAGGACAGAATGATGGTTATTAGCAAATGGAATCAGAGAAGGCTTCATTCTTGAGGTAGCAATTGAGTTAGGCCTTGGGGGTAGGACTTAACAGGCCAATATGTGAGGGAAGTCCATTTTGTGCAAATAGAATGGTATAGCATGAATAATGATGCAGTATGGGACATACAAGGCCATGACCAAGGAATGACAAGCAGACAGGTTTAGTTGGAGTACAGGTGGATACAAAGCAGTGAGGCAGGGGTGAAGGATGGGGTGGATGGGGAAGCTGATCCTCATTCTTTCAGGAATGACCTTGTGCCCACATATAATAGAGCTATGACTTGAATTCGTGTCTCCTAATTCCCAGTTCAGTGAGCCTCCAAGCACATTACTAATTCATCGAGCATGGTGCTGTTTATGAAGACAGGATCTCTCTCTTAAAGAACAATCCCATACTGCCATCAATTTAGACTATTTTCCAGTCCTATTGGTGTGGGAAATCCCCTGAATTTTATGTTAAAGTGAATGATGCATTATGCCCTTCTCAGGGTATATTTAAATCTAATGTTGGGCTGGGGAAAGACTCCACAAAAGGAAATTACAGGGTTTTCCGTGCCAACAATACCTATCATGCCCATTTCCCCAAGCTTTGGGAATTTGCAGTTGAGGAAAAGGAGCAAGAAGGAGAAGAATCTCCAGCTGATAATACCAAGTTAATCTCATAACCCAACTACTCCTCTTAGGCACTTGGCATACTGTAATTTATATTGTGTTCATCGATGCCTGTTTTCTCACTTCTATTGGGGTACAACTTCCCATAAGGAAATTCACTACACCCCAGAACCACTACAGGATTTCCAACAAGTTGCCAATACTCTCTGCATAAAGCCCTCCAGTGACATAGAACTCACTACCTAATGTTCTATTTTTAGACAACTCTAATTGCTAGAACGTCCTTAATCATTTTGAGCTAAAATGTGCCTCACTATGACTTTCATCCATCTGTTCTAGTTCTTTCCTCTAGGGTCAAGTAAATTTAATCCTGTAGCCCCAGAATATTCTTTCAAATACGTAATGTCATTATCATAGCATAAATAACATTTAATGCTTAAAGGAAACTTACAAGATTATCTAATAAAATGTCCCTCCTGCATTTTACAGATGAAGAAACTGAGGCCCTGTAGTAGGAAGGCCGAATTTATGATCTCAAATATAATCACGTATATGTTTGAATGGTCCGAAATCGCAAGGTATGAGAGATTCTCTAAGGAGAAAACAACAAGAAATTTATTTAGGCCCCACCGCAGAAAAAACTTGAACCAGCCTCCCCATTCCAACATCTTGACAAAAAGACTCCAGGCCCAGAAAGCCCATTTCACAAGGGCAACTAGGAGGCCACAGAAAAGCAAGAGAGTATTTAGCCAAATCACGTTCACTGGCCTCATGTTCCTGCTCGCACTCAGGTAAGCGCAGCTTCTGGCTTCCGCAGCTTCCTGCCTCCGCAGCTTCTGGCTTCCGCAGCTTCTGGCTTCCACACCTTCCGCTGCAGCCGCCACCGCTGAAGTTGTCTCCCGGCTCACCCCTCCTCGCAGCCGAGCT
>CM053622.1:95361384-95460670 GCA_028646595.1 Phalanger gymnotis
AACCAGGAGGCCACAGAAAAACAAGATAGCATTTAGCCAAATCATTTTTACTGGCCTCACGTTCCTGCTTGCACTTGGGTAAGCCCTGCTTCTGCAGCTTCCTGCCTCCGCAGCTTCTGGCTTCCGCAGCTTCCAGCTTCCGCAGCAGCAGCTTCCGCTTCCGCTGAAGTTGTCTCCCGGCTCCCCCTCCTCGCAGCCGAGCTTCTGGCATTCTCAAGCCCCGCCTCAATGACCAGAGACCATTGGTTCCCGAGCTGGCCCCTCCTAAGTCACCAATCCACACCCACACAGGTTTCACACCTGACAGGGCCCTGGGCCTGGGGCTTAGCACTTAACACCTGAAAGTACTTCCACTCAAAAGAAACAAAAGCCATGCTTAATGAGACAATTTTGCTTAACAACACAATCACCTCCTGAAATAGATCCCCAAAAGAAAACTCCTTGGAACATTGTTGCCAAATTCCAGAGCTCCCAGATCAAGAAGAAAATACTGCAAGCAATCAGAAAGAAACAATTTGAGTATTATGGAAACACAATCAGGATAACACAAGATCCATCGGCTTCTACATTAAGGGATTGAAGGGCTTGGAATATGCTATTCCAGAGGTCAATGGAGTCAGGATTAAAACTAAGAATCACCTACCCAGCAAAACTGAGTATCATGCTCCAAGGCAAAATATGGATTTTCAATAAAATAGAGGACTTTCAAGCTTTCTCAGTGAAAAGACCAGAGCTAAATAGAAAATTTGACTTTCAAACACAGGAATGGAGAGAAGCATTAAAAGGTAAACAAGAAAGAGAAATCATAAGGGACTTATTAAAGTGGAACTGTTTTGTTTACATTCCTACATGGAAAGATAATGTGTATAATTCATGAGACCTCAGTATTAGGGTAGCTGAAGAGAATATACATGCATATATATATATATATATATATATATATAGACAGAGGGCACAGGGTGAGTTGACTTTGAAGGGATAATATCTAAAAAAATCAAATTAAGGGATGAGAGAGGAATATATTGAGAGAGGGAGAAAGGGAGAGATAGAATGGGGTAAATGATCTTGCGTAAAAGTGGCAAGAAAAAGCAGTTCTATAAGAAGGGAAGAGGGGGCAGGTGAGGGGGGAATGGGTGAATCTTGCTCTCATCGGATTTGTCTTGAGGAGGGAATAACATACACACTCAATTGTGTATCCTACCTCACAGGAAAGAAGGAGGAAGGAGATAAGAAAGGGGGGACAATAGAAGGGAGGGCAGATAGGGGGAGGAGGTAATCAAAAGGAAACACTTTTGAAAAGGGACAGGGTCAAGGGAAAAAAAAATGAATAAAGGGGGAACAGGATAGGAGGGAGCAAAATATAGTTAGTCTTTCACAACATGAGTATTGTGGAAGGGTTTTACATAATGATACATGGGTGGCCTATGTTGAATTTCCTTGCCTTAGGGAGGGTGGGTGGGGAAGGAAGAGAGGAGAGAATTTGGAACTCAAAGTTTTAAAAGCAGATGTTAAAAAAAAGGTGTTTTTGCATGCAACTGGGAAATAAGATATATAGCCAACAAGGCATAGAAATCTATCTTGCCCTACAGAAAGATAGGTGAAAAGGGGATGGGCAGGAGTGGGGTGACAGACGGCAGGGCTGAGTGGCAAGTAGGGTAATCAGAATACATGCCATCTTGGAGTGGAGGGAAGTGTAGAAATGGGGAGAAAATTTGTAATTCAAAATCTTGTGGAAATCAATGCTGAAAACTAAAATATTAAATAAATTTAAAAACTATTCAAACAAGAAAAAAAAGATTCTAGGCACAAGTTATATAACTTTTACTCTTCCTGGTTGTAGATTTGCAATGCCAGGTTTTCTCCTGATAAAGAGGACTGTGGAAAGTCACAACGTATTGGTAAATTCAAGTGGTTGTTATATAAAGTAGAAACTAAGTTTTTAATCAGAATGGAGATTTGGAAGAGTACCTAGTTGAATATATTAAAAACTTAGATTTATATGAGGTTTTGAGGTTAATAATGTGCTTTCCTCACAAGAACTCTTGTAATGTTGAGAGTTTGGGTATTGTTATCCTTGTTTTATCTATGAGGGAAACTGAGATTCAGGTGAAGTGACTTGTCCTTGGTCACATAACTGCCAAGTATCTGAGGCCAGACTACTTGAACCAGATCACCATATTGCAAGTCCAGTGTTTTTTTCCACTAAACTAAACTGCCTTGATATATCAAGGCAACCTTCAGTTGGGGTAGTTTCTTGTCACAGTACACTGAGTCTATGCTATTAAGTACAATGGAAGCTCATTGAGGACAGAGACTATTTTCCTTTTCCTCTCCGTTTCTCCGGTGCCTATAAAAATTGGAAAAAATATATTTGGGTAAGAGTGCTGGACATGGAATCAGGGAAACCTGTCTTCTAGTCTCACCTCAAACATCTAATAGCTGTGTGACTCTGGACAAGCCAAGTCATTTCTCTTAGTCTCATTTTCCTAATCTGTAAAGTGACAATAATAACAGCATGTGTCCCACAGGGTTGTTGTGAGAACATGAGATAATCATGCTTTGAGAACTTAAAATGTTATAGAAATGCTAGCTAAAAGAAAAAAGGCAAAAAAAAATCTTCCCACCTATGTAATGACATTTTCAGAGAATAATGTCCACTTGATAGCATGTCAGACAAAACTCTCTATGACGTATTGTAGACTTTAGGATATACTTTTCCCCTAACTCCATGATATGTGACCTGGAGCAAATCATGTTCTGGTCATCAGATTCTTCATCTTTTAGTTGAGGCATTTCACTTAGACAACAGTTGCTGTCTCAATTTTAAATGCTAGGATTCCTAGTGAAGTCTTACATCCACTTGAGTGAGTCTAAGAGTACACTTGGGTCATTTTGAGAAAGACTTCAGAGAAAGGCAGTCTAAACAGAATGAGATCGTGCAGCTCTTGAAAAAGGTGAATATAGACCTAGAATACTTAGTCATAAAATTGTAGAACTGGAAGAAACCATTGAGGTCATCTTGTCCAAAACCCTTCACCTTTTATTGAGATGAGTTGACTTCAAAGATAACATGTAGTTCTTCTTAGAGGAAACCTCATTGTCTTTTGTGGTTGTAGACCCCAAGACAGTTGGGTGGGAAAGGAAACAGTTCATGGGTTTAAAGAGAAAATGACTGTGTGGTTTTCGGTACTTTGTTCTGGACTAGTTCCTGATTTTAGTCTTTTTTTTTGTTTCATACTGGACACCATATAAAGGAGGGGACTGCAAACTCAATCCGAATAAGATCAGGAGATAGACCCACTGCTGAGAATGAGAAATGAGATTCCTGCTGGTCTCTGAGCTGCCTGGAAAACCTATGAAAACTGTGTTATAGTTCTACATGCCACATTTTAAGAAGGGCTTCGACAATTGTAAAACTTCCAGAAGAGGGGAACCAGAATTTTGAGGGTACTAGAGACCTTGGCATGCCATGTGGGGACTGAACTCAGCCCAATTCATTTTTTTTTTTTTACTAAACTTTCACTTACAATGTATAAGGTGCTATATAGGCTTAGTACCAGGGATACAAAGGCAAAAATGGAATGATTTAAGTTCACCAAAATCCCCCAGGTTTTTTTTTTCCAGACAAATTGTCTAGTCATGTTTCCTTCATTTTCGTGCTTGTGAAATTGATTTTTTTACCTCAAGTATAAAAATTTGCATTCGTCCCTAATAAATTCTATCTTACTCAGTTCAGCACAATTTGATAGCTGATCAAGATGGAGAACAGACTGAGGTATCATATGATTGAATAGAAAGTGAAATTGTTGCAATCAAAAACCGTGAACATCATGAAGAGCCCCTCCCATCTTTCTACCCCAAGATTCCCAGGGATCTTAGTTGAAAAAGAGCAAGTTTCATGAAACACATTTTAATGAAAAAATTACTGACTCTGAACCCAGATAAATTTGTACTTCTTTCTAAGTCATTTTACATGCACACACAAAAATAAATATATACACTCATATATGCATACTTATGTGTATGCATATTTTAAAATTACGTATGTGTATATGTACACATGTATGTCCAAATTATGTACATAAATACCTGCATATGTATGTGTGTGTGATCTATACATATTTACTTGCATGGAAGTTTATGACTAAGAGCTTTAAGACTATGAGCTACAAGACTATGAGCTACTGGAGAGCAAGGACTCCATTTTGCTTTTCTTTATATCTCCAGCACTTAGCATAGTTTCTAGAACACTGTAGTCACTTAAGAAATGCTTGTTGACTGACTAAGGCTCTGAACAATGTGAACCTTAAGGATCACTTTTCCAAAAACCCAGAACCAAAATTTATGGCTACAAGCACTGATTTGCCCACTGAGACTTAAGCATATAAAAAATGAGGCTTAGGGGGAAAGGGGAGGAGCCCAGTATTTTAAAAGTTGTTTTTAAAAGTGATTATACTTTCTTTGTTTCCTCTCTGAGGTTAGAAACAAAAGCAATAGGGATAAGTTACAGAACTTTTGAACACAAACAACAACCAAAAGCTATAAAACAAGTGGAATGGGTAGCTTTCTGAAGTAGTGTGCTTCTCATAACCAGAAGTAATCAAATAAAATCATGATGACCACCTGTCGGGAACTTTTGGAGGGAATACATTTATAGCATTGGGGTTGGAGATTGGGTTAAATAACTTCTCCTAGACTAATTTCTGTCAATGTAGAATAGTAGAATCATATATCTAGAATCAGGAGACCTGAATTCAAGTATTGGTTCTAAACCCTCTGTAAGGAAATCACTTAACCTGTCAGTGCCTCAATTTCTCCTTCTATAAAAAGAGGTGGATTTTTGCAGGTAGTCTTTCAGGTTCATTCCAACTCTAACATCCTATTATTCTAATATTTTCCAGTAATGTATAATGACTTTGAAGAATAACTTTTTCTGAAGAAATGGTCATGGGCTACATTAATCTAAACAAATAGATTTAGGAAAGTTTTTGTGAAATTCAAGGTTGATAGAGTTACATCTCTATCTAAGTGTTATAAGGGAAAGTGGGTACATTTGCAGCCACTCTCAAGCTTTTGATGTTAATATCATGAAGAAGAAAGAGATGAACTAGCCTTGCAGTCACATTAAGAAGCACAATACTTGGGTCATTGGACCACTGGATGGATTCAGAGTGGTAAGTTTAACATTCCTTCAATGGAAATGCTGAAGAATAATTCAACAATTCGTGCAGACTTTTATCCTGGTACTTAAGCTCTTTGGAACAATGTGAGGAATTTGTTACTAAATTATTATTTTCAAACTAGAAAATGTTCTACTAACCTAATTACTTTCATGTTCTGGCCAATTGGTAATTCCTTATCTCAAACTGACTAAGTTTTGGAACCTTTCCACTATACCACAAACACTTGGGCTGAGTCCTGGTTCTGCCTCTTTTGTGGTACATTGTCTTAGGTGAGTCACTTAGTCACTTAGTTGAGTCACTTAACTTCTCTGTATTTCCTCATCCTTAGAATGAAAATAATAAAAGCACTGGCAATCCCCACTCGTAGAGCTGTTGTGCAGAGTCATTTCATTTCTGTATACGTTTCCACAACTGAAAAGCAAGGGGGTTGGACTTTATGTTTCTTGCTTCTTGGTGCCTTCTGTGAAAGGGCTCACCAATGTCCTACTTAAGCAGTCCAGGGCTGCATCTGTATCCACATCCTCTCATACTGAGCTTTCCAACACGAGTCAGCATGATCAAAATCTTTCAAATTACTGATGGTACTAGCTGAAATACTTGTTGGTGGGAATGTCAGCTACTCCAGCAATTTTGCTTCTGGCCCTATGGGGCAGGGTGCTAATGTAAGGACTTCAAAGGATTGATGCCAATAGGTGATATGTATTATAATTCAATTATGATATAATTAAGGTGACATGTTATATACTAACATTCAGCCTGAGACAAAAGATAATTCACGCTGGGAGTAAATTCATCCACCATGATCATCTTTAACTTCAACTTTAATGAAAAATTTTGAGTGTCTGTTATGTACCAAGTATCATGCTTGCTTTGTTCCTGTGCAGGGAACTAAAAATGCCCTAGCTCCTTTTACTCCTCATTCGTCACCTGGCTGAATTACTCTGGGACATCTCTGCCTTCTCTACCTTATTGCCATGTTCAAATAAAACTGCATTTTACAAAATTATTGATGACCTTTTATTTGCAAAATTTCATGATGTTTCTTCTGTCTTTCTCCTTTTTTTAAAAAAGTATTTTATCTTTTTCCAATTACATGTTTTTAATGTTCACTTGTATAACATTTTGAGTTCCAAACTTTTTTCTTCCTCCTTCTCCCCTTTCCCCAAAAGGGCAAGCAACCTCATAAAGATTATACATGTACAATCATATTAAACATATGTCCATATTAGTCATGTTGTGAAAGAAGAATCAGAACAAAAGGGAAAAACCAAGAGAAAGAAAAAACAAACAAAAAAGGTGAAAATTGTATGCTTCGATCTGCATTCAGATTCCGTAGTTGTTTCTCTGGACGTGAATAGCATTTTTCATCACAAGTCTTTTGGAATTGTCTTAGATAATTGTATCACTGAGAAGAATCAAGTCTATCAAAGCTGATCATTGTACAATGTTACTGTTACTGTGTGCAATGTTCTCTTGGTTTAGCTCACCTTATTTAGTATCAGTTCTTTCCAGGTTTTTTTTTTTCTGAAATCTGCATGTTCATCATTTCTTTTATAGCACAATAGTATTCTATTACATTCATATGCCACAACTTGTTCAGTCATTACCCAATTTATGGGCATCCCCCTCAATTTCTAATTGTTTGACACCACAAAAAGAACTATTATAAATATTTTTGCACATATGGGTTGTTTTCCTTTTTTTATGATCTCTTTGGGATATAGACCTAGTAGTGGTGTTGCTGGGTCAAAAGGTATGCACAATTTTATAGCTCTTTGGGCATAGTTCCAAATTGGTCTCCAGACGGGTTGGATCAATTCACAACTCCATCAACAATGTGTCAGTGTTCCAATTTTCCCCCATCTTCTCCAACACCCGTCATTTTTCTTTTCTGTTATATTCATCCTTATCCTTCTTGATGTCTTTGTAGCATTTGACACTATTGACCACTTTCTTTTTCACAATATCCTCTCTTTGGGGTTTCAAGTCTATGTTCCACCTTGGTTCTACTCTTAGCTGTCCAAATACTCCCTAAGTCTTTCGTGATGGGTTTTTACCTATGTCATACCTACTAATGTGAATATTCCCTAAGGCTATCACCTGGTCCCTTTTCTTTATATGCAATCTTTACTTTCATTTGGTAATCTTATTAGCTCCCACAGGGTTAATTATTATCTCTTTATACTTGACTCCCAAAGGTATATAGCCAGCCCTAATATCTCTCCTAAGTTCTAGGCCTATACTGTCTGTTGAACATTTGGAACTAGATTTTCTGCAGACATCACAAACTAAAGATGTCCAAAATGAATTCTCTTTCTTCCCTAACGCACTCATCTTCTGAACTTCAAGATTGTTGTTGAGGGTATCATTAGGATCTAATCTAGTAATCTAATCTAGATTACATCTAGGATCACAACTCTGCTACCATCCTTGACTTCTCATTGTCACTCACCTCACATATCCAATTAATAGCCAGATGTTATTGTTGCTATCTGTACAATGTCTCTTGAATACATCCTCTTCTCATAGCCACTACTTTGGTTCAGACTCTTATCAGCTCTCATGTGGACTATTGAAATAGCCCAGGTAGGTGGTATTGTTTATGGTGTGATGGGCCTAGAGTCAGGAAGAGCTGATTTCAAACCCAATCTCAGACACTTATCAGTTGTTTGACCCTGAGCAAGTCACTTATCCTCTGTGTCAATTTTCTCATATGTAAAATGGGGATAATAATAGCACCTCTTTCCTAGGGTTGTCTTAAGGATCAAATGAGGAGATAATCACAAAGCATTTAGTAGAGTGCTTGGAACATAACATGCATTATATAGATGTTAGCTATTATTATTAATTTATATTCCTCTCTCAACTCTCTCTCTATCCTAATCCTTCCTCTACAAAGGTGACAAGGTGATCTTCACAAAGGATAGCCTGAAGAATGTCACTCTTACTGACCCCACTCAGTAACTATAATGTCACTCCATTACCTCTAGGATCACATATAAAATGCTCTGTTTGCATTGTGTGAAGAGAAGAAGGGAAAATAACATCACTGGTTCATAGTGTACATGGTGGAGAATAAGGCATGAGGAGATTAGGAAGGTAAGGAGAGACTCAAGCTAAACAGAAGATTTTATATTTGATCTTGGTGGTACCCTTAGACAAAATAGGGTAGTTAGGAAGACAAGAAGGTTTGAGGTGAAAGATAAAGTTTAATCTTGGACATGTTGAGTTTAAGATGTCTATGAGCCATCCAGTTTGAGGTGTACAATAGGCAGTTGGAGTTGTAAGACTGGAAAATATTAGGCCTGGAAAAGGTATGTGAATCATCTGCAGAGAGAGAGTAACTGAAATCGTGGGAGCTAAGGAGATGACCAAGTGAAAGAGTATAGACTGGGAAGAGAAAAAATACCCAGGACATAGTCTTAGGAGACTATGGTTGTATATGTCACTTGGATGAAGATCATGTAAGGGAAATTAAGGAGTGGTCAAATAGGTAGGATATCAATTAGGAGAGAACAGTGGCATTAAAATCTAGAGACAAGAGAAGAGGAGAAGAGATTGATCACTAATACCAAAGGCTGCGGAGAGAGCAAGAAGGATAATGATTGGAAAAAAAAAGCTATTAGATTTGACAATGAAGATATCATTACTAACTTTGGAGAAAGTAGATTCACTGTAATGATGAGATTGAAAGTCAGACAGCAAAGAACTAGGAAGAGAGAAAATGGAGACACCTGTTGCATATGGCCTTCTCAAGGAGTTTAGCTCAAAAGAGAGATGAAATATAAGATGACAGATAGCAGAGATTCAAGGAGAATCTTTTGAGAATGAAGGATACAAGGACATATTTGTAGAGAGTAGAGAAGCAGCTAGTAATCAGGAAGGAACTGAAGATTAATGAGGGAATGGGGATGATAGAGGGTGAAATCTGTTAGAGGAGACAGAATGGAGTGGGAATCATGTATGCGAGTAGAGAGGTTCACTTTTGTAAGGAGATGGAATATTTGGGTGAAATAGGGATGAAAGAGGAAATAGTGGCAGAAAATATCAGAGTATTGTGAAGTGGGGAGGTGGAGAAAAGAGGGAGCTCTGTTAAAATGGCCTCAATTTTTTCTGGGTGAAACACGAGGTTCTCAGCTGATACTGTGGGTTCAGGAAGGGGAACTGTGGCAGGTTTAAGGAGTGGCAAAAAGATTTACAAAGCTAAGGTGGCAAGTGGGAAAGTAGACCAATTAAGGAGATGTAAAAGGATTACCTCACCAGAATGAGGTCCCAGATGGGATTTCATAACACAAATTTGTAGTAGATCCAATCGGCATGATTTTCTCTGCTTTTATTCAGTAGCAAGTGAATAGGATCAAAGGTAACGGCTCCTTTGAGTAATCGAAGACTGGGGTTTGGCAGAACAAAAGCTTTGACAGCATAAAGGAGAAAGGGAGTAAGAGAAGAGGAGAGTATAGAACTAAACTGGTTTATCCAGGAATCATGATGGTAAGGAGAAAAGAGCATAGCCAGTGAAGAGTGATGATCTAGCAAAGAGCTGAGGGGTGGAGGGGATGGAGGTCATAGTGAGATAAAGGAAAACATTTTGGAGTGCAAGAAAGCACTCAAGATGGGAGTATATATTCATACCCTGAATATGATTCATTCAATGAACATTAAGCACCTACCTAGTTTTTTAAAAGATGCCCAGATTGGTTGCCTCCGAATCCACCTTTTTATGGACAAATGAACTGATTTCCAGAGAGTGGTAATAATTCACTCAGGATTATGTAGCAAGATAGTGACAAAATTGATTTCCCAATTCATAGTCTAGTTTTTTTTCTGTTATACCTAATAGCCTCCACTTATAACATCACCTTTGTGGGAGTTCACATAGTAGATGAAAATGTCACTAGACCTTTAATCCTTATGGACCTGCTCTCAGAGAGCTCACAGTCTAATGACTATAGCTCATGCATGTAATGATTTAGCATTTACAAGGCTTTTTGCCTACCTTATCTCATTTTTTTCCTCACATGAACCAAGTAAATTAGGAAAGACCCCACAATACAGATAAAGAAACAGAGGTTCAAAGAAATTAAGTAATTTGCCCATGATCACATGATAGATTGTGAAGCCAGCTTGTGAATCTAAGTCTTCTGAATTTAAGTAGTGTTCTTTCCAGTATAATCCACTGTCCTCAAATATGAAAAACTTAAGTAATAATATTTTAAAGTATAATTGACATGGAATTTAATGCCAAATTACATAGTATGGACAATGTCAAATCTCAACTGCTCAACTTTTACTTAGAGGTATGCATGATTGTTTCTTCAAAAGTTATCAACATAGAAACTTTGCAGTCAAGAGGCTACCATCTGGATCAGAGTGAAGCTGCAGACATGAGCTCTCTTTTCCAAAATACTTAGCAAGAAGGTAATTCAATCCTCACACTACACAAGAAGTCTTTCTCCACATAAATGATGATGGTAAGGGTCTTCAAAGAAAGTTTCTATACTATTTTCTATGGATTTTTCTATGAGAGAACTTATTTGTCAGAAGAATCATTTCTCCACGAGTAATTAAAAAAAAAAACTACAGGACCAATAAATACCTTGAATAGCATGGCTCTTTTCAGTTACCTTCCTAAAGGAAAGCTAGAGAACCCTGGACAGATGAATCTTGATTGGAAAGGATTCAGATTATATTTCAATTCAGCTCAATAATTATTTATTAACCACCTAAGCACCTCCTTAGGGCAGCTAGGTGGCACAGTGGATAGACCGATGAGCCAGGAGTCAGGAAAACCTGAGTTCAAATCTAGCCTCAGACACTTACTAGCTATGCGACCCTGGACAAGTCATTTAACCCTGTTTGCATCAGTTTTCTCATCTGTAAAAGGAATTGGAGAAGGAAATGGCAAACCACTCCAGTATCTTTGTCAAGAAAACCTGAGATGAGGTCATAAAAAGTCAGACCATTGAAACAACTAAACAGCAGCAAAAAGCACCTAGTACATGCCAAAAAAGTATGCTAGATACAGGGGAGGGGGGAACAAACATTTATTGAGTGCCTACTATGTGCCAGGCATTATGCTAATCACTTTATGAATATTATCTCATTTGAACAATAACCTGTGCGGTAAGTGTCATTATTATGCTTATTTTACAGTTAAGGAAACTGAGGTAGACAGACTAAGTGATAAACCCAGGGTCACCTAGCTAGGAAGAGTCTGAAGCCAAATTTAAACTCAGGCTTTCCTGACTCCAGGCCCAATGTTCTATCCATTATACCATCTACTTGCACAAATGGTGGAAAGGTAAATACGAAAAACCCTTATCCCTTAAGGAGCTCACATTCTATCTAAGGGATACAATGTAGGTACAAATCAGAAAATAAAAAATATTGGCCAAATAATTTCAAAGCATTTCCCTTTACTCCTGTGTGAAATCCCCTACATTTTATAATCTGTCAGAAAATCACTTTTTGTTCCCTCTTTTTAAAATGTGTAAAGCAGAGTGATCCTGGAAAGATAAACTGATGGGCAGCAGGATGCCCATCTCTCCCTTAGTTAACCATTGTTTACAATTAATATATGTCTGTGTATGCATATATCATTATATATATATATATTCATTTGAAGATTATATATGTATGTTTATATATGTATATACATATACTTATACAGGAGCGGGGGAGGGAGAGAGAGAGAAGAGGAGGAGAGGAGAATAGAAGAAAAGGGAGACAGAAGAGTGAGAGAGAGAAGGCCAGTTAAAAATGACTAATTCGGTTGCTCTCTGTTATTGTCTTGACTGACTGAAGATGTCACTGCATCAGCAGCTGCCTCTACTATGTGTGAATATGGCTGGAATGTCTCTTATGAGAGCTTTGGGTACTCCCACACCAACCACATGTCAAGTCTGGCCCCCAGATAATGTCAGTGTCAGTTGCCTGCTGCTCTTTTGTGATCTTGTCTATTGGTTCCCCAGTTGGTGCATTGTTCTTGCCCATACTGAACCACCCATCTGCAGGGCTGCATGTGTGAAGGCAGTCCCAGCTTCTACCACCAGTATTACACTACTGGAAACCCCATACCACTATTCTTAGGAATGTCATCACTACTCCTATTATCTGATTGCCAGGACCAGCAACCATTATTGGATTGATTGTCATCTTTGAAAGAGTAATGACTTTTATATGTTGGAGAATATATACATCTATCTATATACATACACACATACATATATAGATTACACACACACACACACACACACACATATATATATATATATATATATATACATATGGAGAGAGACAGAGAGAGAGAGAGAGATGTATTTTATGTGTATGCCATCCTGAGCATTTGTCAGTGCTCTAGACCAAGTATTTTAAACTCAAATGGAAATTGGGAACACTAAACTATATATAAGTATCCCTGTGATTTATATAATAACAATTTAAAAATGTAATATATTCTATGCTTTATTGTACGTTTGTTTATTTTGTCAAATATCTCCCAATTACATTTTGATTTTGTTTAGGCCACACTTGAGTGTTGTAGGCCTGTGATAGCTCTTCTCTAAACCAGTGCTTCTTAAACTATGGGTCATGACCCCATAGTGGGTCGTAAACAATTCGGCATCAGTAAAAGGTTTCTGAATGCACAACAACCAAAAATTAATTAAAAGCCAAACATGTAATGAATCCAACATGTTTCTGGCAGCACTTGCCCATGTTGCATTGTACAACTTCACTACAGTCTTGGTTCTGAAGACAAAGCATGCATACCTTTCACTGTGCGTGCCCTCAGGCCATGCTAGGCCAACAAACTCTACCAAATCATGAAAAGGGGTCACTAGTGGAAAAAGTTTAAGAAGCTCTGCTCTAAATAATCCAGACTATAAACTACAGAAAAGGTACCAACTTGCATTAGTAGAGGGAGTTTACTCACCTGGGAGCTCCCTATACCAGTAAAACGATGAGCATAGTCTGTGTCCTATGTATATATGAGTGTGTGTAGAAACATGCATATACATAAACATATATCTTGTATACGCATATATATAGTATATATGCACACATTCATATGCGTATATGTATGTTTATATATGACTCTGCATGCGCGTGTATGTGCATTATAATCTAACAGATTGCACAACACATCTTGCATCTAATAATTGATACCTTTGTAAGTGGCACCATTAAGAATTGTGTCCACAGAACCTCAGAGTTCTCGGAATAGTTCATCATAGTTCTCCTAATCTAACTCATACTTATACTTGAAGAACTCCAGTGAAGGGAAAGATATTCCCTCCAGAGGCTACCCATTCCACTTTTGGATAACTCCAATTTTTAAACGTTTTCCTTTTATTGAGCCTCAATATAGTTTTCTGAAACTTCCAGCCACCGCTTCTGATTTAGTTCATTGGGACCAAAGGGAACTATTTTAATCCCTTGACCCACTTTCATGCAGGATATTGGAAGGACATCAACTCTGTTGTAACATAAGACTTCTGTTCTCTAGATCACTGCTAGAATCTATAATCTGCTATTTTATGTAAGTGAATTTTCCAAGTAATTGAAGCTTCTTTGGAATTCCCTATCACGGCAGCCATTCAGGTACAGGAATAGTGAGCACTTGTCAGAGAGATGCCATAAAGGGAATGTGTGCTTTATTTGAGAGATTGAACTAGATTACATCTGATGTCACTTCCAACACAGTGGAAATTGTCAAATCTCTTTAATTATTGTGTATTTATTAATATGTGTATATTTTGTATCTTCCCTTCCCCTCAATTATGTGTGTGTGTGTGTGTGTATGTGTGTGTGTTCATTGAAGATGGGGACTATTTAATTAGGCTTTACAGATGAAAAAAATAGGTAGATTGAAGTTAAGTGACTTGCTCAGGTTCACACAGCCAGTGAAAGTCTGAAGCTGGATTTGAACTCATGTCTTCCTGATTCCTGAGCCAGTGCTCTATCCACTATATCACCTAGATATTAAGTATATAGTCGAGGTTTAGTAAATACTCATTGATATGAATTGAATTGGAATTTGAAATTTTAGCAACAGGTTTCTAGAAACATCCACTTACTAGTCTTTTCCACCTGAGTTTCAGCTAAGGAGGGTAAGAAAATATTCCTCTAAGAAGGTTACTCAAAAGCTACATGCTATTGCTGCCGCTATACCACTCTTGGTGTCTCTAAGGCATCTCCAGTTCATGGGAAAGTGTTGCTGTAGAACTAAAGAATCTGCCACTGAAAGCTTATTTGGACCCCCTAACCTCTGCTCTTTAATGTTCCCTGAGACTGTGCATATCCAAAGTCCTTATCCAATAACTCATGGGGATGCTTCCATGGTACTAGAAAGCTAAGTCCATGGTACAAAGGCTATGTCAGGCCTGGGAAAACAGAGACTGTTTTTCATCTTTATATTTATATGCCTTGCCTCTGGCACAGTACTTTGAACAGTGTAGGTGCTTAATATTTTTTAATTGAATTGGTCTAGCCAGCTGGAAAGACTTTGAATGTGTTTCTGGTAAGAGACTGCAGGTCTGTTCCCCGAGGATTAGACTCAATAAGTTCGTAGAGGTTCATGGGAAACAGGTGATGTTTTGTTTTGCTTTGTTTTCCCTCAATGACTCATGCAACTTCTGCTAAGGCATAGAAGGGCTATGACTACATTGCTGCATGACCATTGAAGTCATGGATCTTTTAATTATAGAAACCAGTATAATTCACTTTATCATGGAAAATGATGAGATAAGCTAACTAATTGGTAAGGGCCTATTAGCACATAGTTTCTGAATACAAGTCATAAGATGAATTAAAACTTGATTATGAAGATGTAAAATCCTCCTGGAAAATGGATTACAAATGAGTCAATTCATTTTGACAAATTCATAAGCATTTATTAAGCTCCTAGTATGTACAAGGAGCTATGTTATATGCTTGAGATACAAAATGAAAAAGAGAAAAAGGCCCAGTCTTTGAAGGGCTTACATTCTACTGGTCTTAAGCTTTCCTTTGGTGGTCACTTAGTGAATTAACTCACTCTCATGGGTCACATTGTAAAGAAAAGTCACTTCTCAAAAACATCATTTTGGCACCTTTAGGATAAAACCCAGTAAACTGTCTTTACACTATGATTAATGATAGAGAAATGAAAACCACACATCATCTTATTTTTACCTTCTATTGACTTTAGTAGCAACAGAATTTTAACCTTTCCTTGACGGGGTGGGCTTGGCAGATGAGTCAAATTCTCTCATATGAATGGCAGCGAGAAACCGATTTTTGAGTGGCTGATAAGTTAATCGCTAGTAAGACACTTTTGGAAATGAAATCAGGCAAAAGGCCAAAGGCATAAACAGATGAATCAGATGAGAAAAATCATAAGAAAATAGTTCATCCTTTGGCCTGTGTAATATAATAGTCATAAAAATAATTCTCATTTGTATAATGCTTTAAGGTCTCTAAAATGCTTACCTTGTAACAAGGAGTAGTAGTATTAGTTATAGTAGTAAGTAAGTAAGTAGAAATAAGTAGTGAGAAGACAATTCTGTCCATTTTATAGATGAGGAACCTGAGCATCAGGGAAATGAACAGCCACATAGCTTATAAATGGCAAAACCTAGATTCAAATCAAGGTCTTTGGACCCCAAGTCCAGGTCTCTTACACCACACCTTATGTGGGTAACTGGAGGGCACATTAAGAAAACAGGTTGTGTCTTCAGAGGATTATTGTGAAGAGGGCAGAACAGCAGGCAAGAAGGGTAATGATAAGTAGCATTTATAAAATGCTTTAAAGTTTGCAAAGTGTTTTACATAGTTTATCTCATTTGATGGTCACAACAACCCTAGGAGGTAGGTGCTATTATTATCCTCATTGTACAGATAAGGAAACTGAGGTTAAGAGAATTGCCCTGGGGCAGCTAGGTGGTACAGTGAGTAGAACACCAGCCCTGGAGTCAGAAGGCCCTGAGTTCAAATCTGACCTCAGATATTTGACACATTTACTAGCTGTGTGACCTTGAGCAAGTCCAAAAGAGAGAGAGAGAGAGAGAGAGAGAGAGAGAGAGAGAGAGAGAGAGAGAATTTCCCAGGGATCACACAACTAGTACATGTCTGAGGAAAAATGAAGGTCAACTTTTCTTGATTTCAAGCTTGTTAGGTTCCATTATAACACCTGGATAGATGCCCAGGAGGTACTGTTCAGTTTCTCAGGTACAGAGAACTAACACAGAGATTATTCCTATGTTTAGTGAGTTTAGGGTTCCTTTGTGCAATATTATCAATAAGACAAGAAGAAAAATGTAAATTGAAACAGCTCCTGGGAGCCTTTTCTATTTCCCACTTCTCATGCTATCTGATAACATGTTGGAGCTGGAAACACCTCCTTGGTAATCTAGTTCACCTTCACTTTACAGTTGAGGCTGAGAGAAATTAACAAATATATATTAAGCAAATGCTAGAGCAAGGCATTATACTGAAGATATTATGTTCAAAAGAGATAACATGCCCTCAAAAGAGATCTTGCCTTCAAAGACCTTATCATCTATGGTGAGGATTGACATACTGCATGAACATAGAGAAAATATAGAAAAGAACAGAATTTCCTGGGCAGATAGAGTTTAATGGAGACAAGGGAAAGATATGGACAAAGTACTATGGAAATTTTTAGGGAAAACATTAACTGGGAGATTTTAGAAAAATTCATGAGTCAGGTCAAGAAGTAGAAGTTTCTGAACCCAGGCTCCTAGACAGAAAAGAAGGGATTTCCTGAAGAATATCAAATCTCTGAAAGTCATTTTCCTGGAGAGGAAGTGAGAAGTCCTAAGTTGTAATCCATGTTGCTAGTGAGAGAAGGGAATTTTTTGTGCAGCACAAACTTCCTGGAGAGACAGTAGGATACAGCATTAGTGTCCCAAAGCTAGAGGAGTAATGGGTAAAATGTCAACCATGATGCAAGGGAGTAAAAGGCTGTGCCTTCTACTATCATCATGTAATTTTTTGTACTATTCGGATTCAGTAGGAAAGGAGATTGGGGAAGAGTACAGGCCCCTTACACTACCTGGGTGACCATATAGGTCTCTGGGGCTTCTTATATTCGTTGTAATGTGATGGGTTTGCCCATCAATAAATCTCAAATGTATTTCCTTCTTGGATTTTCCTTCTAGATGCCTGTATGGATCTCTGAGGTAAATAAAGGACTCACTAGAGTTGAAGCTGCTCCACTAGAGGATTCCAAAACTGCAAACCACAGAAAATACCATTTTAGATAATTTGAGATCTTGGGCAAAGGTGGTAATCACTAAAGGAGGATAAATGGACCAGTTGTTCACAGGCCTCTCTGAGCCCTTTGTGTATTTTTTGCATTTCACTGAAATGAAATGAAGGCTGTTCTATATCTATTACAGGATGTTCAAAAGTCTTAGTGCAGTTTTAAGCTTTGACAGTTATAATAGTTAGGGGGCATCTAGGTGGAGTCAGGAAGATTCCTCTTCCTGAGTTCAAATCTGGCCTCAGACACTTGCTAGCTGTGTGACCCTGGGTAAGTCACTTAACCCTACTGGCCTCAGTGTCCTCATCTTTAAAATGAGTTAAAGAAGGAAATGGCAAACCACTCTAGTATCTTTGCCAAGAAAACCTCAAAAAGGTAATGAAGAGTTGGATGCAACTGAAAAACAACTAAACAACAACAAAGCTATAACAGCTAAAAGTTTTAATAGTTTCAAATTTAATAAAATAAAACTATACTAAGACTTTTGGAACCCCTTGTATAAGCATTTGTGACCTTGAGTGCTCATATGGGACCTGGTAACTCTCTTATTCATAGTGGAAACTAAAAAATGATCTGTATATTGATGCTATATTTTAAAATCCCCCAGAGATAGCTCTGGTAGGATTCAATATAAGCTAATGAAAGAGAGATATTTGAGGATTAGCTCTTTGGATTGAACCCAATCTGTATAAACCTAGAACACAGAATTCTGGGATATGAGTTATACTTGTATTATACCTAGAAGAGAGATTTATAAAATTTGATTAAAAAAACCCATATATCCAAACTAGTGATGTTCTGATTTTTGGGGAATGGGGGGGAAATGGGAACGTTGCGATGCTATATCTAGACCAGTAACTTTTAAATTATGATTATAAATATTTAATAGATAGGTTTCACAATGGATAGAACACTGTACTTGTAGTCAGGAAACAAATTCAGATCCTGTCTCAGTCACTTACTAGCTACGTGACACAGGGCAAGTAACCTCTGCTTGCCTCAGTTTCTTTATGAAAAAATAGAAAAATAGACTTGAGGGAATTTCAGATACTTTCTACATCTAAATCTGTGATCTTGTTAAGCATTCAATAAGGCATATGATGTTGACAATGGGCCTTGATTAAGATACAAAGATGAATATGATAGAATCCCTAGTTTCATGGAGTTTATAATATAGCATGAGGGAGATTTATAACATCTTCATTCAAATTCAAAGATTGCTGATTTTATTGGTGTAGATACTTTCTCCATTGACACTAATCAGAACACTTCTAAGTCAGAGGAAATAATGTTTGTGATGTTCAATGGTCAAAAGAAAACAAAAGATAATCACCTCGCGAACCTCTAAAAATTTCCTCAGGCTAGTTCTCAGATGATCACCACCCAAGCTATTTATCAGTAGCCATATTGAATTCTTTCTATTTTGGAATCACCCGTCAGCCTGATTTTCACCGACATAGCCTTGAAGAATGCAAATTTATCTCCTGGCACGATGAGGCATTGAAGTAAGACGCAAATAAATGGTATAAGTTAGTGTATCCTAAACACGTAAGGGGAGTACGACTTTGGGTTGCGAAAAAAATTACTTCTTACCGGAGGAAAGACATCCAAGCATGTCAGGAAGTCCTTGTCACAGACTGCTGGGTATTCACTTCACGGTGATGTTTTTTGTTCTCTGGCATTTTTCCCAGGACTCTGTAGGTGGTATAGAGAAGATGTTTAATGTAAAGGAGACAGTGGTTTTACTGAGGAAAGCACCATGGTCAGAAAACCTTCAATTCTTGCCTCTGCTAACAAGGAACCATGAGATAATTCCATGAACAGGACATAATTTTGATAGTCAACTTTCATTGTCTAATTTCATTTATAGTAATTTGTATGCATGTTATTTCTTTCTTGCCAGATAGTAACCTTCAAGGACTTCAGTATTATTTATGCCTCCTATCTCCACTCTTTTCTACCTTTCCCCCAACAGAGTAAGTTGACTGTTACTGGAAGCAATTTATACATTTCTGTTGGATTAATAAGCCAGGCATTCCTAGAGGCAACAAGGTAGTGCAGTGGATTAGGGTTGGACCTGGAGTCAGGAATGTCTGTGTTAAAATCCTGCTTCAGATACTTACTAGCTATGTGATTCCTAGGCAAGACTTTTAACCTCAATTTCCTCATCTGTAATGTGGGGATGATAATAGCACCTACATTCCACAGTTGCTTAAGGATAAAGTGAGATGATATTTCAAAGAGTTTTACAAAACTTAAAGTGCTATATAAATACTAGGGTGGTAGTGATAGTAGTAGTAGTAATAGTAGTAGTAGTAGTAGTAGTAGTAGTAGTAGTAGTAGTAGTAGTAGTAGTAGTGGGAGTCATGGTGGTGGTGGTCGTGGTGGTAGCAGTGGCAGTGATGGTGGCAGTGGTGGTGGTGGCAGTGGTGGTTGTGGTAGTTGTGGTGGTAGAATTCCCATTTTCTTCTTCCAAAGATCTTAAGGTAGCCCTTGTTTAGGCATTGCATCATTATGGAGAAAGAGGAATATAAAGACAACTAGAACTGAGACAACTTCCCCCTCATCTCACTCCTATAGATTCCTTCTCTTCTATAAAGATTTAGCTTCAGATGACACTCTTTCTGTGAAATCTTCTGTATTTCTATTCCTGAGTTCAAAGTGTTATCACCTTGTTCAAATTTTCCAGAAATAATTTAACTGGATTTTTCCTCTGCCTCTACCTCAGCATACTTTATATTACATGTGTCTGTGTACATGCAGTATACTCTACACACACACACACACACACACACATGCACACACACACATACACTCACACATACACAGAGGTAGGTATTCAAACCCGTACACATAACTGTACACATATATACTTATCCTCCTCAATATGATGTAAACTCTTTAAGTATAGTGACTGGTTTTTTTTTTTCATCTTTGAATTTCCAGTGCTTGGCTCATTACCTTAAAATTTATTGGTCCTTAATAAATGTTTGTTGAATTTAATTGATTTCTGTCTCCCTATTTCCTCATGTACTATCTCTCTCATACTTTCAAACTTCGTGTTTCTGGATTCTCTGCTTGTGTCATGCTGCTTTCATGATCTCAGGATATTACATTATCTGTTAGTTCAATTCTGATCCAGAACATATACTGACACTGTCACATTTCTACATAACCTAGCCTGAAATCACTAGCCTTTTTCTGGTGCTAGGCTCAAGTATAATTTTTAATATCTGGCTGTCCTTCCCACCCCACAGTTTGTCAGTTTTCTCTCATTCCCAGTCAGCTATCTCATCATCCATGCTTGATTGCATACATGGCATTTCATCAGAAAAAAGATACCCAATTGGTACTAAGAAAAAGAGAGAAGACCATGAAAAGGAAAGGCCGGTGGAATATCCTTTTAGAGCAATTGAGCAGAAATTTAAAAACTGTGGAACTTGAAGTCATCCTTCCAGCAATAGGCCATTTCTCCCAAGATTGTACATGCCCCTTGAGTCACAGGTTTATGGAACTGACAATTTGGAAGGGGCTTCAATGATCACATAGTTCAACATAAACTTTGACAAGAAGCCTCTCTGTGATATATGTGACAAGTGAGCATCAGCATTTGCTTGAAAATTTTTAATAAAGAGAATGCACTACCTCCCATGGCACTCCATTCTACTTTTGGACAGCTTGAAAGGTTACATCAGTCTTTTTTATCTCTTCTTTGCATTTCATTCCTTCTTCACAATTCTAAATTTGACTCTAGGAAACTTCCACTCATTGCTTCTAGTCATGCACTCTGGTGCCAAATAGAACAGGTCTAATCTCTCTTCCTTGACAGCCTTTCAGGTACTTGAAGGCAACTATTATGTAATGCCAAAGTCCTCTTTTCCAAGCAAATCTTCCCTGGTTTCTTCACCAGTTCTCACATTACATAGACTGGAGCTCCTCACCATTCTAGCTATCCTTATCAGTATGCTCTCCAAGTTACCAATGTCCTCTCTAAAATATGGCACCCAGAATGCTCCAACTAAGGCTTGTCCAAGGCAGATAACAATAGAACTATCACCTGTACCCAGCCTTGGACACTATGCCTTTCAATGGAAAACTGAGGCTAAGAGCACGTAAGAAACGAATGGCAGCAAAACCTGAACAATTCCTAACTGTGCCCTTGGGGACATTTGAGGTCAAGTTTTTGGAATGAGAGGCCACAGAGAAGATAAGAAACTAAACTGAGAAAGTGAGAGTGTCTTTGAGAAAATAAATCCATTCTAAGAAAGATCAACAGGCAGGTCATTGTGCTGGATTTAATAGAGAGCAGAGGACGACAAGGGAAGGCAAAATGACTATGGTTGAAAAGGTTAGCAGATTGCCAATGGAGACAAAAAAGCACAGGAATGAAGGGAGGAAATGGAAGGAAGGAAAACGTCATGCACAATATTACAAAACAGTCAATAAAGCATTCAGAATCTATAGGGGCTATGCAGGAACAAAGATGAAGCCCAGGATACTCCACTTTATTCTAGTTCTGGACACTTCATGACATTCAAAAATCTGGGTTTTGAAAGTAAAGACAAAGTCATTACATGTGTTGGGCTTGTTCCTATAAAAGTAGAGATGGTGGAGAGTAAGCTTGAAATTTGTAAATTGTAGGTATTTTAAATAAGCATAAGTTGTATTTAGGAATTTAAAAGCATAAGTTGTAAGTATCAAATGAGACAATAAATGGAAAATAATTTAAAACTATGTGCACACATATATTTATGATCGTAAGATGTATGCACTATAAATAAATATATGTATATATAAATATATATAGCATGATCATATAGCATATTGTATAATATGTTTGTATATGTTGCAACATCATAACTACCTGTGGTGCTAATCATGATTAAAGCTCTTCCTCATCCATTCATCCCCTTAATAGGCCTCAGCTGGAGCTAGTTAACAGAAGCTTGATTAGGGGAGGCTTGTTTTTAGGAAGGCCCACACCCTTTTGCTGATTAGATGTGAAGGCCTTGGGCTCTAAACAGGATATATACCCTTAGGGCAGCCATTAAACTCAGAATAGAATAGAGAAAGCTGAGAAGAAGAAGAAGAAAAAGAAGAAGAAGGAGGAGAAGGAGGAGGAGGAGGAGGAGAGACAAAGAACTGGAAGAGACCAGAGAGACACAGAGAGAACTGGAAGGGCTGAGAGAGAGAGAGGAGTGCAGAGATGAAAAAAAAGAGATACATAGAGACAGTAAGACATAGAGACACAGAGAGAAAGAGAACTGCAGGAGGAGAGGACATAGGCAAGCAGATAGGATTCATGAGTGAGTGTTTACAGGAGGACCCTAGCAGAAGGGAAGTTTACAGCATGTCTTGGCTCCTTGCTGTGATATTGTGTTTTAATTTCCTTGCTGTTACATTGAAGTGGGCTTACTGGTTTGGGGATACAATTGTTGCTATGTTGAATTGAAATTATTGGTTTTGGGATTTGATCATCTGGTGTCTGAATAGATGTTTTAATTCTTCTGCCTTCTGTATAGAGTCTCTTTTGCAATTCCAAACTGTACAGGAATGTTCATTGATATCATGAATCTTGTTTTACTGATGCACTCTCACCAACATCACCATCATCATCATCATCATCATCATCATCATCAGTCAAGCATGGGTTCATTTGGGTTCCCAGAAAACCTGAAATGGTTAAGATGTTCAGTCACGTCTACAAAAATGCTTAGCATTTACTAGAGCTTGGTGAAAATGTAATATTACAATCTTTTCAGGGACCTTAAAGATTCCTTGGAAACTTTTTATTTTATTTCAAATGTTTAATTGATATTTTTAATTTTTATCACTTACCAATGACTCCCTCCATCCAAATGAATAGCAAAAATGAAAAAGCACAGATAAGCAAGAGACACATAAGCTTGTGTCTAATTCAATGCCCATAGTCTGCCACCTCTGGGCTCTTGCCTCAAGAGGAAAACATGTTTCTCAAGCAATCTTCTGAAACCCCTGCATCGACCAGAGTCCTGCAGTCTTTCAATATTGCTTTCCATAGAATCTTAACAATAACAAAAGTGATGATGAATGATGTTCTTTCTGGCTACAAGTGATAGCGAAGCTTTATAACAATAGATCCAGCTCAGAAGAGGACTCTGAGAAGTGTAGGAGACCTTTCCTGGAAAAGCCTCCACTATGAAGTCTATATTATGGGAATAACATATGGGGCCCCTGAAGTGCACTTATTCTGTTCTGCTGCTTGTGAAGGAGATAATCCCACTAACATGAACAAGGATCTAGAAGTAAGAGGGGCCCTAGAGTCAATGTAGTCCACATCCCTCAGTATATATAAAGGAAGAGGGACCCAGAGAGGTTAAGTAATTTATCCAAAGTCACACTAAGTAGAAGAGTTAGAATCTTAACCCTGATTCTCTGACTCTAATTTTAATTTTTGATCCTTATGCTTAAAAGTTACCAACAAAAATAAGCATTTCTATTTACAGAGAAGAAATTTATTTAAATGATTATATAATATGAATATAATATAAAATATAAATGATTTACATAAAACCATGAATCTATTATATAGTTTATTTTTGATATATTAAATTTAAATTGGTAGTAATAACATTTATTAACTTATCTGTATGCTCTTCTGAAGTATATGATTAGCCATGCATGTGAAATAAAAGTGTGTTTCATGGGATTTGAAAAGGTGGATGAAATGCAAAGTCAGAATGTTCGAGTAGACATAGTAATATAAATCTGTTGAAGTTCCATTTATGAAGTATGGACAGGGAGACTGAGCCAGATGGTGAACTACATAAGAAAAGAGAAAGAATGACCTGGAAGTTGGGAGATCAGGGCAACCAGGAACTGCATAAGAAATATAAATATACAGAAAGAGCCTGAAAAGAGAGGTGCTAATGGAGCGATGATCTAGATGAGGGAGTGGAGAGCAATGAGTGTGCTTATTCCTCCTCCTGACTCAGTGTTTCAGGAGTGTACCAGAAGCTTCTTCCAGTACTAGAGAGAGTGGCCAGAGGTGAAGTAGCTTCTTCCTAATCCAAAATTCCATGATAACGTAAAGGTGGAATTTATGTGAGAGGAGGGGGTCCAATATAAAAGACAATTTGTTAAGGATCAATTGGAAATTCCAGAGGAGGAGATGGAATGAGAGGACAGAGCACAATAGAAATGTTGGAAGGGTAGGGCTGAGGTAGATAAGGATGAGGCAGTAGGGAATGGTAACCAAGAAATGGAGTTTTTGCCCAGGCAACCTTTGCATAGGCTGTCAGGTCCTCTGACTCCAAACCCAACATTCTTTTTCCTATGCCCTAAGCTGCCTCTAAGAGTCCGAAGTATTCCATTTTTCCCACTTTGTCCCTATCTTCAAGAGTCTGACCAGTGCATAGGGTAGGAAATGAGTCCTATTAACAATGTCAGTATTACATCCATGTCCTTAGATGCCCTAAGTAGGCATGGAACAGATTCATGCATATTATGCAGAAAAACAGGGTATATGTGAAGAGGCCTAGACAGGAAACTAGAACAGATGGCAGAACAAACAGAACAGAAATAGAATGACTCAGAAACTGTGGACCTGACTAAAAATGTAAGATCTGAATCTCAGAGCCAAGAGTACTGGCTGGTTGTTGGACAGTAGGCAAATAAATGTACACTGCCAAGTGTGGCCGCCATTTATTATAGATGCTCTGAATTTAACTCTAGCTTAGCTTGAGAACTAATAGCAGTAGTACCAATGGCTTGATTCAATTTCCTACTAGAGAGATAACAACATATAAGGCTCTATTAAGCTACTGGTAGTTCTTGGGTAAATTATTCATGACACAAAGAATAACAAAGCTCAGAGGAATCTTAGAGAATACCTAGTTCCCTAGACCCTTATTTGGCAGATGAAGAAGCAATATAGTGTAGTGAATAGAATGCTAGTCTTAGGGTTTGGAAGACCTGCCTTTGACATTTAATAGCTGTGTGATTATGGTAAAATTACAATTTATTTCTGCTTCCAATTCTCCTAAAATGGGAACTATAACACCTGTGCTAGCTACCTCACAGAGTCATTATATGGCTGAAATTGTATAAAGCACTTTGCTGCTTTTAAGTGCTATAGAAATGTACCTTATATAAACTCGGGGTGTCCTTACGCCAACTGTCTCTTGAATTGGCAATTTGGGCCCCCAGAGGGCAACTATATCTCCCTTTCCTGGTTTGAGAAATAGCCCTGGGGGTGTCTTTCCAATGCTTTTGTCTCCAGCCTCCGTTTTGGTGTGTTCTCCCCAAAAGTCAATCACCAGTTACCCAGTTATAGCCAGTATTTCACCTACATTATTGATGGGCCCAGTAATTAATACTTTACTATCAGTTTAGTGCAGGAGTCCTTACAGGACTTGGTGGCTTGGCTAGTTGGTGAATTCCATGTTGGGCTAGGTCCTGCAGGTCACTGCTCAGCGCTGAGCTGTCTACTTCTACTGGAGAACTTTACTGGCTTATCCTATTGTCTCTTCTGACCATTCAAAGCTCAGAAGATCACAGCTTAGAAAAGGAGTTTTTAACTTGTTTTTAATAATTTGAAAATTATATTTCAGAATATTTTTTTAATTCCATGTACCTTATTTTATGCCTTTTAAAAACATTTTTCTAAGGAGCCCATGTGTTTTAACATACTTCCAAATAATTCACACACACATACATACGCACACACAAAGTTGAATTTGTTCCATCTCTAATATTCCTTCTTATAAAAGCAGTAAATTTTAGCTATAACAAGGACAGATGCAACAGAGTAAGGAGTTCGTGGGTCACATGTTTGCAATCATGGTGGTTTGCAATCAACAATGTCTCAGGGTCATTCTTTTTTCCCCTCGAAGGCTTATAGCATTTTGTCCTCATTGATGCAGCCAAGAAAAAGAGAGATCGGTTTTACCAATTAATGCTTTTTAACATACTATATTTCAGTTCAGCAGCCATCTTCACTTTTTTTTCTTCACTAGGTTGTAAGCGTACAGAAAAATAATCAGCAAATACCCAGACGCATATGGAATTGGAAAGCCAGACTCCACCATTCCGTCCTGAACTTTTAGAAGCAGGCTCACCAAATGTCCATGTGGGGATTGCATCAGGGAGAGAACATTAAAATGCTGCTAAGGACTGGGCTCTTGTTGGCTAGTCTCCCATTACGTAAATATAAGTTATCAAGCTGAAATTCAAGGAAGTAAAATTACATACTGAAGATGACATAAGAGTGCAAACATTTATTAAGTGCCAACTTGTGCCATGTGCATGTTTTACCATGTGATATAATATAAGCTACCTGAGTATATAGAATTATTCATTTTTGTTTTTTGCATCACAGTAGATGATTAATAAGTTCTTTTTGATAGGTTAACTGATTGTCAAGCCCTGTCCTAGGTCCTAGGATAGAAAGATTAAAATGGCGTACTCCATGACTTCTCTCTCTCTTTCTCTGTCTCTCTGTTTCTCTCTCCATCTCTCTGTCTCTGCCTCTCTGTCTCTGTCTCTGTCTCTGTCCCTCACTGTCTCTGTCTCTCACTGTCTGTCTGTCTCTCTCTCTCATGCATCTGGTAATCTATTTACTCTTTTTTATTTTTATCTTTCTCAATTATCAAAAAATTTTTAACATCTCTTTTTTAAAATTTCGAGTTCCAAATTCTATCCCTCCCTCCCTCCCCTGTCCCCTCCTTGAGAAGGCAAGCAGTTTGATATACATTAAATAATGCAGTAATGCAAAAAAAAAATCTCTTTCAGCCATGTTGCAAAAGAAATCATGGACTGAAAAGAAAAAAAAAAGGAATAAAACACTATTCTTCGATCTGCTTTCAGACTTCACCAGTTCTTTCTCTAGAAGTGGATAGTATTTTTCATCACAAGTCCTTCAGATCATTGTGTTGCTGTAATTCACAGATGATCATTCTTACAATATTGCTAACTGTGTACAATGTTCTCCTGGTTCTGCTCATTTCCCTTTGCGTCAGTACATGTGAGTCTTCCCATGTTTTCCTGAAAGCATTTTGCTCTTCATTTCTTATTGAAAAATAGTATTCCATCACCATCATATACCACCACTTATTCAGCCATTCCCCAGTTGATGGGCATCCCCTCAATTACCAGTTCTTTACCACCACATAGAAAAGCTGCTATAATATTTTGTACACATAAGTAATTTTCCTTTTTAAAAAAATCTCTTTGGGGTAGAGATCTACTAGTGGTATTTCTGGGTCAAGGGGTATGAAAAATTTTGTAGTTTCAAATTGTTTCAAATAGTTTCAAATTGCTTGCCAGAATGCTTGGACTGGTTCACAATTCCACAAACTGCATAAGTGTCCTCATATTTTTCATATTTCCTCCAACATGTTCATTTATTATTTTTTATCATATTAACAAATCTGATAACTGTGAGGTGGTACTTCAGAGTATTTTAATTTTTGTTTCTCTAATCAACAGTAATTTAGAGCTTTTTTTCATATGACTATAGATAGCTATGATTTCTCCCTCTGGAAACTACTTGATCATAACCTTTGACAATAGCAATTGGGGAATGACTTGTGTTCTTATATATTTGACTCAGTTCTCTTAGATTTGAGAAATAAAGCTGTTATCAGAAAAACTTGCTGTAAATATTCCCCCCTTTTCTAATTTTCTTCTAATCTTGGCTGCTTTGGTTTTGTTTGTAAAAATGTATATAAACAAAACCATTTTATTTTTTTTTATTTTCACGTAATCAAAATTATCCATTTCACAACCTGCAATGCACTCTATCTGTGCTTGGTTAAAAATTCTTCCCTTACCCATAAATCTGACAGGTAAGATATTCTACCTTCTTTTCATTTGCTTATGATATTGCACTTTATATCTAAATCATGTAACAATTTTGACCTTATCTCTGTATAGAGTGTGAAATGTTGGTCTGTATCTACTTTATGCCAAATAGGTTTGCACTTTTCCCAGAAATTTTGGTCAAACAGCGATTTCTTGTCCCCAAAATTTAGATCTTTGGATTTTGCAAACATTAAATTGCTAGGGTCATTTACTACCATGTGTTTTGTACCTAATCTATTCCGCCATTCTATTTCTTAGTCAGATTGTTTGACAATTACTGCTTTATAATATAGTTTGACATCTGATTCTGTTAAGCTACCTTCCTTCACATTTTTTTAATTGATTCTTTAGATATGCTTGAATTTTTGTTCTTCTGGATTAATTTTGTCATTACTTTTCTCCAGTTCTATAAAATAATTTTGGTAACTTGGTGGTATCAAGTGAGTAAATTAAGTAGAATTATAATTTTATTATTGGCTACCTATCTGCAATGAATATTTCTCCAATTGTTTAGTCTGACTTTTTTGTGTGAAAAATGTCCTGTAATTATGTTCATATCATTCCTTGGTTTGTCTTGGTAGATAGACTTTGAAATATTTTATATTGTCTGCAGTTATTTTAAATGAAATTTCTCTTTCTTTCTCTCACCACTGGACTTTGTTGGTAATACATAGAAATGCTGATGATTTATATGGGTTTATTTTATATCCCGAAACTTTGCTAAAGTTAATTATTTCAACTAGTTTTGTAGGTGATTCTCTAAGTATACCATCATAACATTTGAAAAGAGTGATACTTTTATTTTTTCATTGCCTATTCTAATTCCTTCCATTTCTTTTGTTCTTGTCTTATTGTTATACCTAGCATTTCTAGTACAATATTAAATAATACTGGTGATAATGGGAATCCTTGCTTCATCTCTGATCTTACTGGGAAAGCTTCTCGCTTATCTCTATTATATATAATGCTTGCTGATGGTTTTAGATTTATTACTTATCATTTTTAAGAAGGCTCCCTCCTATTTTTAATAGCACTGTGTTGTACTTTGTCAAAAGCTTTTTCTACATCTATTGAGATAATCACATATGATTGTTGTTGGTTTTGTTATTGATATGGTCAATTATGCTGATAGTTTTCCTAATACTGAACCAGCCCTGCATTCCTGGTATAACTTGTTCACAATGAATGATCTTTGTGCTCTATTGTAATTTCTTTACTAGTATTTTATTTATTTTTTCATCAATATTCATTATGGAAATTGGTCCATAGTTTTCTTTCTCTGTTTCTTTTTTGTTTGTTTTTTGTTTTTTGTTTTTTGCTCTCCTTGGTTTAGGTATCAACACCATATTTCTGCCATAAAAGTAATTTGGTTGAATGTCTTCTTTGACTGTCTTTCCAAATAGGTTATATAGTATTGGAATTAATTTTTCTTTAAATGTAGTATTTTTAGTTGCATGCCAATATGCTTTTTCTCTATCTTATTGTTAGAAGTATTTCGAAATATAAATTTTCCCCTAAATATTGTTCTCAAAAAAATTGGTATATTGTTTCATTGTTGTCATTCTCTTTAATGAAACTATTGTCTCTATGATTTGTTCTTTGACTCACTCATTCTTTAGGATTAGCTTATCTAGTTTCTACTTAATTTTTAATCTGTGTTTCCACATCCCTTGATTGAATATAATTTTTATTGCATTATGGTCTGAAGAGTATGCATTTAATATTTCTGTTTTTCTGCATTTGGTTGTGAGGATTTTATGCCCTAATATATAGTTAATTTTGATGAAGATGCCATATATAGTTGAAAAAATTGTATACTCCTTTTCCCATTCAATTTTCTCCATACATTTTCTCCCTTGAATCTCACAATCACCCTGGGAATGTTATTGTCCCTGTTCTATAAATGATGAAACTGAAGCTCAGAAAGGCTAAATGAATTGTCCACATAGATTTAAGTGGCTGTATTTGAGCCCAGATCTCCCTGTCTCTAGGTCCAATACTATGCCCATTTTACTACCCTGCCTAATCTTGTCTACCCTATCCCACCTCCCTCTTAAAGTTGAGAAGACAATAAGACATCTTCTGGAGCATCCATTCTGAGGCTTACTAGTCCTGTTTAACTCATAGCTGCTAGTTGTCTAAGGGACAAACATAATGGTCCAGAGTCCATCAGGAATATTTAAAGAATGAACTCTCACATTCAACTGCAGAATCAAAGTCCAAGGACTCTGTGGGACACAGTCTAATAGTAGCTTCATTACCTAGCCACTAAACTTTGAAGTCCTGCTTTGCAACTATTAGCTGATCTCAGTTAGCAAACAGTGACGTGGGTTCCTAGCTTGAGCAGGTGAAGATTTTCTCTCTGTTGTCTCCAGTCAAGGGCTTTCTTCTTACAGATTTCAGGCTTCAGGTGACATTGGCCACAGGGGATCAACTGTCAAGGGGAATGAGGCAGGAGACAAGTGGGCAAATATGACTTATACTATCATCTCATTTCAAAGGATACACTCTCCCTCACTTATGATTGCAGAATTTGTAAGTTGGAAGGGAATTCTGAGGTAACCTCACCTAACATATATCTCAACAGAAATCTTTTTTTGATATTATCTGCAATGAATGGATGTTGAAATTCTGTTGGAACCTTCCCAGTGAAACATCATAGGGCTTAGAGTTAAAAAGAGACCTTAGAAATCATTCTTCCAACCCTTTCATTTTACAGTTGAGAAACCTGAGGCCAAAACAATACAAAACAAACAAGGCAAAAAGCAAAAAAAAAAAAATTGAGGCGCAGGGCAGTTGTGACTTTCCCAAGGTCACACAGAAAGTAAACTCTAGGAAATTCATCAGAGAATTATATTTGAAAAAAAAAGTGAAAGAGTTGGAATTAGAAGACCTGAGTTTCCATTCTGCCTATATCATTTGACTATGAAACACTGCTCGTCATATAAACACTCTAAGCCTTAGTTTTCTAATTTGTAAAATGAAAATAATACCTGCACTGCATTCCAAGGCAATCCATTCTATTTCAGAATAACTTTTAATTCTTAAGGAGTTTGTGCTTAACATTAAGCTTAAATTTACCTCTTTCCAATTTCCATCCATTGTTTCTACTTTTGCCTTCTGGGGTCACACAGAGCAAGTCTTAAATCCTATTGACCAAGACAAACCCAGGGATTATATGAACAAAATTATGAAACAGTTTTCACACCAATAAAGTCAGATCTAAATAAATGGGAAAATATCAGTTGCCCGTGGTTAGGCCAAGCTAATACAATGAAAATGACAATTTTACCTAAATTAATTTATCTATTCAGTGCCATACCGATCAAACTACCAAAAAATTATTTTACAGAGCTGGATAAAATAATAACAGAATTCATCTGGAAGAACAAAAGGTCTAGAATATCTAGGAAATTAATGAAAAGAAATGCTAGGAAAGGTGGCCTAACCATACCAGATATTAAACTATATATATATATATATATATATTATATATATATATAGTTTAATATCTGGTTTATTATATATATAATATATATATAATATATATATTATATATATATATATTATATATATATATATTATACTATAAAGCAGCAGTCATCAAACTACCTGGTACTGGCTAAGAAACAGAGTTGTGGATCAATAGAATAGGATAGGTACACAAGATGGAGAAGTCAACAACTGTAGCAATCTATGATAAACTCAATGAGGCCAGCTTCTGGGCTAAGAATTCACTATTTCACAAAAACTGCTGGGAAAATTGGAAAATGGTAGGGCAGAAACTGGCATAGACCAATATCTTACATCATATATCAAAATAAAGTTAAAATGGATTCATGATTTAGGAATAAAGGGTGATACTATAAGCAATATGGGAGAGCAAGCAATAGTTTACCTATCAGATTTATGGAAAAGAAAAGAATTCGTGACCCAACAAGAGATAGAGAGCATTACAAAACACAAAATGGATAATTTTGATTATGTTAAATTGAAATGTTTTTGTATAAAAATAGCCAATGCAACAAAGATTAGGAGGGAAGTAGAAAATTGGGAGAAAATCTTTACAACCAGTGTCTCTGGTAAAGGCCTTATCTCTAAAATATACAGGGAACTGAGCCAAATATATAGGAATACAAGTCATTCCCCAATTGAGAAATGGTCAAAGGATATAAACAGGCAGTTTTCAGAGGAAGAAATTAAAGATATCTATATTCATATGAAAAAATACTCTAAATCCCTATTGATTAGAGAAATACTATCAAAACAACTCTTAGATACCACATCTCTCCTGTCAGATTGGCTAAAATGACAAAACAGGAAAATGATAAATGCTGGAGAGGATGTGGGAAAATTGGAACATTGTTACATTGCTGGTAGAGTTGTGAACTGATCCAGACATTCTGGAGAGCAATTTGGAACTATGCCCAAAGGGCTATAAAAATGTTCATACCCTTTGACCCAGCAATATCACTTCTAGGGCCATATCCCTAGATACGAGAGATCACACAAGTGGGAAAAGGACCCATATGTACAAAAATATTTATAGCGGCTCTTTTTGTAGTAGCAAAGAATTGGAAATCAAGGGGATGCCCATCAGCTGTGGAATGGCTGAACAAGTTGTGGTATATGAATGTAATGGAATAATATCGTTCTATAAAAAATGAGGATGATATAGAATTCATAACAACCTGGAAAAACCAGGAGAACATTATACACAACCACAGATATAATGACTCTGTGAAGACTAACCCTGATAGACTTTGCTCTCAGCAGTACAAGGTGCAAAGACAACTCCAAAGGACTCATGATGGAGAATGCTATCTACATCCAGAGAAAGAACTATGAAGTATGAATGCAGATTGAGGCACACTTTATGCTCACCTTTTTTCCCCCTTTTTCTCTCTTTTGCTTCTGTTTTTGGTTTTTTTTGTTTTGTTTTGTTTCTTCTTTCTCATGATTCATTCCATTGGTCATAATTCTTCTTTACAACTTGACTAGTGTGTAAATAAGTTCAATGTGAAGTTATACGTAGAAGATATATCAGATTCCATGCTGTCTTGGGCAGGGAGGGGGGGAGGGGGGGAAGATAATCTGGAACTCAAAATTAGGTAGAATAGAGTGTTGTAAACTAAAACTAAAAAAAAAAGAAAAAGAAAAAAATAAATATATCCTATTGAACATAACATGTTTTTAAGTACTGAAGACAGCTATCAGAATCTTCCCCAGAATCTCTCTTCTCTGGGTATCTCCAATTCTTTGAACTGATCCTCTTATGGCATATTCTCAAGTACTTTCTTTATTCTGGCTACCCTGAATATGTTTCAGTTTACCAATCTTCTTCCCAAAATTATATCACAGTGTTTTATTTTGGTTACACTGTCCCACTTATTGAACCCTCCGCTACAGTAACTGAACACAGTATTGTGAAAGTGGCCTGTCCAAAGCAGGATATAGAGAGTCTACTATTCTCTTTTCTGTAAGCTTTGCCTCACTCAGTCTAACTCACAATTACATTAGCTATTTAAGCTGCCATAGCATACTGTTTAATCACGTTGAGAGTGCAGTACAATAAACCTTCCAGATCTTCTTCATATAAGCTATTGTTCTATCATGCCATCTTCTTACATTTGTGAAGCCATTTTCTCCAACCAAAGTATAGGATTTCATATTTGTTCATATCATAATTCATTTATTATAGCATCAGTTTTATCTTCTAGCTTGACAAGAACCTTTTGGATTCTGACTCTTTCATCCCACACATTAATTATCCCTCACAGCTTTTGGCATCTTCAAATTAATGAAGATTCTATCTATTTTTATCTAGATCATTGATTTAAGAAATATTGAAGGACACAGGGCCAAGCAAAGATCTATCATTTATTCCATTGGAGGCCTCTTTTCCATATTGACATGAAGTCATTAATGTGACCATATTTTGCATCTAGCCATCAACAGATTCCAGATCCATTTAATTATTGTCTAACTGACATTTTCCCCATCTAATTATAAGATAATTGAATTTTAGACTTGAAAAGGATATAGTTGTCTTAGGTGTTATGCCAAAGCCACAAGTCAACTTGAGGGAGGGAGAGGAGACATCAGATGTCAGGTGAGTCAAACTACCACCACCACCACCTTGATCACCACCTGTTTTTAGACTCTGAATTGTATAGCCAAGGATTTGAGTGCAATATCCCTGGGAATAGCTCTGCTGTCCTTAAGCCACTTCTGCCACCAGGCTGCCATGCCTAATTCAAGACCTGCCCTCATAGTCAGAGCTTAGAGGGACAACTTTTGTAGAGAAGGGGCCTACCATCCTCATGACTGACACCAAAGGACAATTAAGTCCAAAGGTTAGGGAAACTGTAGTGCCAACTAGACAAAAGCCCCACTTCTATCCCAGCTCTTGGAGCCATCATCCAAGGGGGTAATCGGTGTGGAGACTTAGCCAGTCATCAAATGAGATATTGGTAAAATGTTGCTGGCACATAGTAGGTGCTTAATAAATTCTTCTTTCCTTTCCCCTTCTATCTATAGATCAGGCAAACTAGCTGAGCTGAAACATCAACACAAGCAAAGGAAAGACTATTCTATCCCCCACCATTACCTGACCAGCAGCAACTAATGGGTCCATGCTACACCCCCTGCCTCCTTTGCAGGCACAGCTATTAAAGAACTTGGCGGGGGGATTGGCGGGGGGGGGGCACTAAAGAACTTGGCATTGTCAACATAACAAATACCTATGGTTTTTATTAGCAGAAATGACATTAAAGAAGATGCATTACCATGTGCTTTGCTGCTTCACTCTAAGGACTATGGAATCTTTCCATGTGTCTTGCAGCTGAAGACACCAATATATGTAGTCTTTTCATTAAATATGAGTTGTTTGAGAATAGAACTTTCTCTACTTTTTTATTTGCATCCCCAGTACAGTGCTTCACATGTAGTAAATAGTGAGTAAATGTTTACTCATTCAATCACTCATTCATTCATTCATTCCAGCAGCCATCTAGTCCAACCCCAACTAAATATCATCCTTATTGTAAAAAACCCAGTCTCTGATTGGAGACTTCAAATGAAAGGAAACCCACCACTTCTCCATTCAGCCAGTATGAATTTTGGAGATAGCTTCAACAGTTAGACAGTATTTCCTTACTTCTTCACCTTCTACCTTCTGGTTCTACCCTCTGGAGCCAAATACAGGGTATCCCTAACGTCTGGACACATTAGCATAATGCATATTTTGAAATATTTGAAATATTGACAGACCTTATCCACTTTGACTTCTTTTTCTGGGGTATGCTAAAGGAGAAGGTATACTCAATGAAAATCACAGATGTGACACACTTGTTTGAATGCATAAAGAGTGAATGTGCTAAAATTGATGGATGTGGAATTATTGCATTGAGTTCACGTCAATCTTGCAAAGCACATCAACTTTTGCATCACAAATGATGGAAATCATATTAAAGATCTTATTTGTTAATATTCCAATTAAATAAAATGTTGTTGAAAATTTCATTCATTTCATTTCTTGAAAATATATATTTTTGCCTATGTGTCTAAACTTTAGGAATACCCCATAAAACAAGACTAGTCACTCTTCCATATGGCAACCCTTCAAATAATTAAAAATGTTTATCATGCCCACGTCCAAGTGTTCTCTTTTGGCTAAGCATTCCCAATGTCCTTGGTAAATCCTTGTATGGCTTAGTTTCCAGTCCTAACTCCTCTCTGGTCAACTTCCTCTGCATGCTCCAGTTGGTCAATGACTTTCCCAAAATGAGGCACCTAGGACAGACCATAAAGATGTGGTATGAGCAGAGGAAGGAAAAGAAATAAGCATTAATTTAGCATTTACTATGTGCCAGGCATCGTGGTAAGTTCTTATATGAATATTATCTCATTTAATTCTCATAAACTCTTGCAAAGTAGGTACTAATATTACCTGAGGCAGTCAGCAGTTAAACAAATTGCCTAGGATAACACAGTCAGTAAGTGTCATAGGGTGGATTGGAATACAGATCTTACTGATTCCAGACCTAGTTTCCTATCTACTGTGCCACTAGATATCTTTGCCAAGGCTGAGTACAGCTGGACAATCACCTCTCTTAGTCTGGACTAGATGATTCTCAGTGCAAGCTAAGATAGCATGAGGGTTTTTTTTTTTTGGTATACTTATTTTCCATATCAACGCTGATTCATATTTAGTTTTGAGTATTTCTAGTGAGGATAAGTTCATATAACACTGATCTCAGAATCAACATTTAATGCTGTAGCCAAAAAAAAAAAAGAAAGATTCCAGAAAAATCTTAAGAAAGGAAGAGTTTTTATTTTTTGTTTGATCTTCCTTAGTTCTAATATAAATAACCATATCCCAGAAAGTTGAATCAGGACTAAGAGAGTAAAAAAGAAGCACTTGACATCATAAATAATTGGAAATCTTATCATGTACTGTGTCCTAACTATTGCAGTTCCAAGAAGCTGTCATTAACTAGTAAAATAATAATATACTTTGCACCCATTTATTTCCTTTCTTTGGAAGAGCCCAAAGTATTTAAGACATCAGCTATCAAAATAAGCACAAATCATCCACATAATTTGACCTGTTGTACAAGTGGGGAAACTATAGCAGAAAATGCAAGCTGTCAAGGAAATGAAGTAAAAATGTTTTTTTAGGAATAGATGAAATCAGACTGGGCCAAAGAAAATTGAGGCTTCTAGTCTAAAAGCCAGGCAACGAGGTGGTGTAGTGGACAGAGTGCTTGGCTTGGAGTCAGGAAGATTTAACTTCCTGAATTTAAATCTGGCCTCAGAAATTTACTAGCTATGTGACCTTGGGCAAGTCACTCGACCGCAACTGCCTCAGTTTCCTTATCTGTAAAATGAGCTGGAGAACAAAATGGCAAACCACTCTAGTATCTTTGCCAAGAAAACACAAAATGGGGTTATGGAAAGTTGGACTCAACTGAAATGACTCAACAATAACATCAGTTGATCTATTAGGCTCACTATTTTCCCAAGAATTACAACTTTGGCTAAGGGATCCTTTTAGGGATCCTATTTGGGATCCTTTGAGCTGACTGAAGTCAATCTTGTTCTTCAAGGCTCAGCACAATTTCTGCCTCTTCCAAGAAGCCTTCTTTGATGCCCTTGTTAGGAATGATCACTCCTTGGGTGAATCTTCATTGCATATTTTTTTTATTCTTGTGTGCATATCATAGTTTCTACTGTGAATTTTGGTATTTATGTCTAACTCATCTACCAGATTACAAACATCTTGAAGACAAGGACCTTGTCTTGTTTATCTTTTTCTATCTCCTCCTATGTCTGTCACACATTGACTTACATGTTTTAGTCATACTACAATAGAACTATAAGTCTTCAGTATGGGCATCATACCTTCAAGAATGCAGATCATAAACCATCCACCTGGGTAATTCTTACCAACTTTTTATGTTCTCTTTTCTTGTCTGCTTATCAGTTCCCACTCATTGCTTTGTCATCTTGACGTAGCTGACTTCCTTAACTATAGAGCTATTCCTCTTATTTAACATTGAAATTTTTCTGTTGACCATTGCCTACCAGATGTTCTACAGGCATCTCACACTCAGCATGTCCAAAATGGAAGGCATTATCTTTACACACGCACACACACACACATACACACACACACACACACACATGCAGACACATGCACACCTTCAAACATAGCCCTTCTCCAAGACTTTTATATTTCAGTTTACGGTACCATTATCTTTCCAATTGCCTGGGTTTATAATATCAATGATCTCCAATTCTTTCTTCTCTCATATCACCTATATCCAAGCAGTTGATTCTATGTTTCTATTATCTTATGAATCTATCCGTCCCCTTCTTTCCACTTCAATAGTAATACTCTTACTTAATTCTTGTAACATCTCACCTAGACCTCTTTTTGTTTTATATTTTATTTTTAATTTATAGAGTAAAACAAGCATTTTCATAACATAGTATGATAAAAAGATGACTGTGTATGAAACTGTAGATCTACTATGTATAACTTGCTATTCCTTTCAAATATACATCAAAATGATCATGTAAATTTCTTCTTTCCTTCCCTACCCCCAACCCTGGAGATGCCTAACATTACACACAAATAGGTGTATGTGTGTGTGTGTGTGTGTGTGTGTGTGTGTGTGTGTGTGTGTGTGTGTAATTATTTTATACATATTTCTATTTATCATTTCTTGCTCTGGTTGCAGATAGTGTCTTTCTTCATATTTCATTTATAGTGAATTTGGTTCTTTATAATAGTCAAAATAACTTATTCATTCAAAGTCATTCTTAAAACAATATTGCTGTTACTGTATAAACCTTTTTCTGGTTCTCCTCATTTCACTCTTCATTATTTCATATAAGTCTTCTCATGTTTTTCTAAAGTCATTGAGCGCATCATTCCTCATAATGCAATAATATTTCATCACAATAATATAATACAACTTGTTCAGCCATTCCCCAATTGATGAGCATCCCTACAATGGTTTTCAAATTTGTCTCACTGCTTCTAGTATCTCCCTTCCCCAATCTATTCGTCATGCAGATAACCAATTAATACTCCCAAGACTTCTGTATCACCACACATACTCAAATTTCCTTAGTGGCTCCTTTTTTCTTCTGGAAAGTGTAATAGTAATTAAAGTGGGACTTTTTTGCTGTTGACCTTTCATGATTCTGGCCTTTGTTTGAATGGGGCAGATAAAGTGGGATGTTTTTGTATTTCTCAGCACTGAGACAATTGGGAGCCATTGATTTGTATCTGATGTGATATTGGGGGTGGGGAACTTCTCCACACCCATACTGGGTGAGGTCAGGGCCCTCTGGGCCCTGAAGAGGATATGTAAGCACAGACATTAGCATTCTTTCTCAGAGCTCTGAGCCACAGCAGGAGTGGTGTGTGACTGTGGGCCAGCTGTTATAATGAGCTCCCCGGTTGTACACCCAGATGTTGATAACTACAAATTGTATTCGGTCTGTAATTCAGGGTGCTGGTTTTTTACCCTGAACTAAGTAAATGACATTTGTATGCTGGATTAAATTAAGATTGTTAACTCCTTAATGTTACTTTCCTTAATAAAGCAGATGAAAACGACCTGGGCTTGCAGCGTTCTGTGAGGTGGTTGTTGTTGGCTTTACACCTTCACAGCAGCTGCTAGCCAGATTGTGGAAACAGAAATAAAAAATGCAAAATTCTCGCCCTGACATTTAAGGATCTTTTTGCTATCTGGCTTCTTTCCACTTTTCCTGATTTATTTCTTGTTATTCCACTTTTCATTCTCCACCTTCCAACTGAACTGATCTACTGCCACATTTTCCATGAATTTGATATTTCGCCTCTTATTTCTCAACCTTAGTTTCCTAGCATTCCCTTCTCATACAATCTCTAGCTTCCTTCAGACACTTAGCTAAAGTACGGCCTCATATGTAGTCCTTTTTTTTTTCTTTTTGGTTTCTCAAGTTATCAGTGCTCTCTTTCCCTTGAAACTAACATTTAGTTACATATCTGTGTGCATGGTATGTCACTGTCTCTCACCAAGAATAAGAATTGTTCTCTTTGTCTTGGTATATCCTCAGTACCTAGCAGCTACATTACAGGTGCCAAATTAATATCTATGCAATGGAATGGAGTGGAATTGATATATTGTCTTAGTGGATTGCAAAATTGTGAAACAAAAATAATTCCTTTTCCCAGGTGGCCAACCTTCCAACCTTGATAAAATATTCCAAACTTAGCTAAGCTATCAAACACCCTAGCAGTCAAAGCATTTGCGTAGCACTAAAACCTGACCAAGCTCACACTCCACTTTTGAAACACCAGAGTCACATGGGGAAGATAAGGAGTTTAGTGGACATAGCTCAAAATCAATCCAGAAATCAACAAGCACTTATTAAACACCTGCTGATTATCCAGAATGGTGCCAAGTCCTAGGGATACAGAAGGAGGCAAAAACAATTCCTCTCCTCAAGGGGATTAAATTCAAATGGGGGCAGAGGGAGGGGACAACATGTGATCAAGTTAATCTATGATCCTATGTTCTTTAATAAATAAATGGTATAGTAGAGCAGAAAGAACAGTGGATTTCTATTCCAAAGACCTGAGGTTAAATTCTGTTTCTGTTTCTTAATACCTGTGTGACCTTGGGCAACTGACTTATCCTTTCTGGGTCTGGATTTCCTTTTCTGTGAAATGAATAGCTTGAACCAGAAGGCCTTTAAGGCCCTTCAGCTCCAGAACTATGATATTATCTGTGTGTGTGTGTGTGTGTGTGTGTGTGTGTGTGTGTGTGTATGTGTGTGTGTGTTTATAATACCTTTAGAGTAGATAGAAGCTAATCTTCAAGAAGACATAGTATGTGGAGGGACCAGAAGAAAGATCATTTTTTATTGAAGATGGTATTTTAACTGAATCTTCAAGGAAGTCAGGAATTCAAAGAAGCAGTGTATTCCAAGCATGGGAGACAGTCCATGAAAAGCCTTTTAGATAGAAGATGGAGAAACAGTGGAAAGAATATAAAGTAGGCCAAAGTGGGTAGAACATAGGGTCTTGGAAGGGCAATAAAATGTAAGAAAATGGGAAAGGTAGAAAAATAGAATGGGCTTATTCAGGAGGTAGTAGGTACTGATCAATGGATGACCCACTAACCAAAGTTTCATGACCACTTTCCGGGCAAGTCAAAGATTCTTTTTAAGGTATAAATTGGACTAGATGGATTCTGAAGTCCTCTAAAATTCTAATGATCTATGACTCTGTGACTCCCAACGAGGGGAGTCAGAGTTCATTTTCCCATGAAAGCTACTTCCAGACGCTTGAAACAAAGCTAAGCCCATTATTCAAGCCCTGTTACTTCTCCATGAACTCCTAGTCACTTTTGTGGTCCAGACCTCTAGCTTGGCTTAAGAACTAGGGTCTCAACTTTCTTTTTTAGGTTTTTATATCTGACTCTTCTTCTTTCTCAGAGCTGTAACTAGCATGAGCCCATCAGGGCATCTGCCCTGGGAGGGCAGAAAATTCGGAGGGATAAAATTGAATATATACATTTCTTTAGCAGAAGACAAATGAAACAACATTTCAAACTCTGTCCATGGGACATGGAAACCAAATACTGATTCCCTGTGCTTGAGGAGACAACAGATTGCAGTCCATTAGATCCTTCTCTCTTCTATTCCATGTCATCAAGAAAACTCCAACCTCTCCTAATCCTTCTTTTCTCTAGGGTTTCTCCTTCCCCTTCCCCCTTTCATTCTTAAACAAAGTAATCTTTGCCATTTCTTAGCTCTAGAAGCAACTATACTTTCCCCAAAGTAAGGGTGAACAATCAATTTGGATTAAGAAAGAGATTCCTTCCTTATTTGAATATGAGAAGGAACCTCACTGGCTAGAAAAGTAAAATCATGAGGCCCAAGATCCCATGGGTTGGCCCCATCTAGCTCTGAGTTTCTACTCCTAAGTCATCCTAGGAACTCTTCCTCCCATTTATCTAAATTTATCTCAATGGCTTCTTTTATTTTCTCACCATGAGTTTAAAAGTAAATCAATGACGCTTTTTTGTAACATCCTCTGTGCTTGGTCATTACTTACTCCAAGTGCTAAAAGGGATAGTTGTGAAAGTCCTAGCTTTGATCATAGAAATACAGGAACAGAAACCTAGAGTTGGAAGTGATCTTAGAAGCCATTGTGTCTGATCTCATTTTACAGATGAGGAAACTAAGTCTCAGAGTGGTAGAGTGACTTGTCACATTTCACACAGGTAGTATGTAGGTAAAAGGAGGACTTAAACCCAGGTCTTCTGTCCATATGTCAGTGTTGTTTCCACTGCACCACACTACCTCATCCCACCCCTGTGACTTGCATTGGACTTCTCTAACAAGCATTTCCTGAGATGTATGGCAAGAAAACTTACCAGCCTCCAACCCCTTGGCATCACCTTTTATATCATGATTGTCATTGGTGGCATCTCCTACCCCACCCCATCTCCTAACAAAAAGGAAAAGGTGCTAAATAACTTGTCATCCAGTTTTGAAATACCCCATCCCAAATCTGTACCATCACACAAACCTTCTTTCAGAAGCAGGATTTTTTTTAAATACCTGAGGACAAATAAGGACCTATGATGAGAAGCCTGAGAGTAGAGGACAGAAAGCTGAAGTGCCAAAGCAAGTTGCTATCTTATCATAACGACCAAAGATTTGAAACAGGCAGCCCTTTGAGCGGAAATCAAAGAAACCACTTCCCATCTGAACATGCATGGTATCTGCAACTTTGAACACTTCAGGGGCATTTCAAATATTTCCACACCATAAGTTTGTTCAGTTTTATTTAAAGTTGTCTCTTTTTTTGAGATATAGGATTAGGGGGAGGAGGAATCATCAAAGCAGAGACTCTTGAAAGTTTCAATGTTCGGGAAATGGAAACTTGAATGTGATTCAAGTGGGTGGAAAAGTCACTGAATGGAAAGGGCTTGACATTTCCCCCTGCAATGACCCCATGAGAGGTATTCCAGGTGACCATTGGGCAGGAACCCTGAGAACAGTTAGCCTTCTATTGTTCCATAAAACCTGCTTATTCAACAAAGTTTCCATTAAAAAATCAAGGAAACTAATTAAGACCCCAAAAGTCTGTAAGACAGTGCCTGGTACAAAGGAGGAATCCAATAGATACTTGTTAACAGACGAATGAAGGACATATGAATGGATTAATAGTCATATTGGTCAGTAAGATAACACTAGCCACCACATTTAAAAATGGACTTGGTCAAACTGAGGAATGACTAAAGGAAAGTAAATTAGGACAATAGGAAGGCCTGAAAGCTGTGCGTTTGAAGAGAAGCGTTTGAAGAAACTAGTGTTTATTCTAGAGAAAGAAGACAAAGGGAGATTATGATTGCTGTTTTCAATTATGTGAAGGACTAGTGAATATGAAGAGGACGAACCTTGGCAACATCAATAAGTGTATATCTATAGAGAGGGTGAGTACTGAGCCACTCCACGTTCTATATCAAGGTACAAAGTGTGAATAAGATTCAGGACTGAGGGTCTGGATTAGAGTTCTTGTTCTTGTGCTCTAGCTTATTAAATCCGCACCTTGTGATAATTTTATTGATTGCCTTATATGTAGGGCCTCACAAAAAGGGACAGTAAAAAAATTTTAAAAGGACTCAATGTATAATATACAATATACTTATCACATATGGGAGAAGCAATATCTTTAATTTATTCCTATACACATGAAATGGTAAACACAAAAGACTCACAAGCATAAATTCACATGACAGGAATCAGGATCCTAACTTTTAATTATTGCTACATTCTACTAGGAGTATGATACTTAATCACAATAGGAGCATAAAGCAGTGTGCAGGACTGCTGATTAAGCATTTTAACATTTTACCTCAGCTCTGCACTGTCTAAACAACTCCGGGTACACAGGTGCATATTTGTAAAACAGAGTGGCTCAGACCAGGCCCCTAGTTGGATAAATATGGTTCCTGATGCAGAAGCTTATTCTGTCATTAGCTAGTTCCAACATAATGGGACTTTTTAAACCGATAAGGTTATTTCTAAGTCTGAATATGTCTTTCTCATGGCACTAGCTCACCCAAGATCCAGGAAAGAACTAATACACAAAGAAGGCAGCATAAACCTAGGCTCAGGCTTATCTAAACAAGGTAGGCCAAGGTAGGAAGTAAAGTCAGCCATACTTCACCCACTGGACTTTTAGGAAGCAGCTCAAAATAGTCAGTTAACAAGCATTTATAAAGTAACTACTGTATGTTAAATACTGCACTCAACACTGAGAAATATATATATAAAAAAATTAGAAACATGACCTTGCCTTCAATGAGCTCTAATTCTAATGGGGGAAAAAACATGCAAATGACTATGTACCTATAAGCTATTTATTCAGTGTGGATGGAAGGTATTCTCACATGGAAGGTACTAGCAGTGAGAAGCACCAGAAGAAGCCTCCTGAAGAGGCCTCCTGCAGAAGCTAGGATTTGAGTCTAGAAGAATTCTAGGGAAATTAGGAAATAGAGGTGAGAAGGAAGAGAGATTCCAGAAATGGGAGACAGCCAGTGAAAAGGCATAAAGTTGGGAGATATAATTCTTCAGGAATGGGAAGAAAGCCAAGGTCATTGCATTGTAGAGTGTGTAGAGATATAAAACGATTGGAAAAGTAGGATGGGGCCAGTTTGTGAAGGACTTTAAAAGTGAGATTATTTTATATATGATTTCAAAGGTAATAGGGAGCCACTGTAGTTAAATGGGTGAAAGTGAGGTGACATGGTCAGATCTACACTTTAGAAAGATCAATTTGGCATCTAAGTGGAATGGATTGAAATAGAGAGATACTGGATGGAGGGAAAGCAACCAGGAGGCTATTGCAGTAGTCCAGGAATGAGGTGATGAGGGCTTACCCCAGAATACTGACTGTGTGTGAAAAGAATGGAGCATATACTTAAGTCCAATACAATTTGGAGGCAGAAATAAGGAGGACTGTAGAGGCCAGGTCTATAGAATTGCTGTACCAGGTGGGGAGAATGGGAGCAGTGATAGGTCAGATTGCAAGACAACATGGATGGCTAGCTGGGGAGCTGACCTTTCCAAACTTTTCTTTTCTCATCAATGGATTTTTTTCAGTTCGTTCTATATTTACAAGACCAGGTCCATAGTTCTGGTTGGTTGAGCAAATTTCAACCCATGTAAGAGTTGGGTGAACCCATAAGTGTTCTATGTCAATGAGTAGAATGTACAGAAAGCCAGAGTTGAGTTCCTTATGAAGAATTTCTTAAAAACTAAATCTATCAAACAATGGAGGGGGTTGCCTCAGAAGACAGTGGCTATCTAACTCCTAACATCTGCCTTGAGGGTCAGTACAATGCAGTGGATAAGCACACACAGGATTTGGCGTCAAAGGAACTGGGTTCAAATCCCACTTCTGTTACTTACTATGTATGTGTCCTTGGGCAAGTCATTTCAACCAATTGGACCCCAGTTTCCTGATCTGTAAAATGGTTTGCTTGATGGTATTTAAGGTCCCACTCAGTTCTAAATCTATGATCTTATGATCCCTGTTCCCAGAGGTGTTGAAGCATAGGTTGGATTACCACTTCTCAGGAGTAATATAGTGGATCTGTGCTTTTGATAGGAATTGGACCTTTGAAGTTCTTCCCAAATAGAATACTTTTAGTCTATTTCAGAGAAATGTTCAATTAGAGACTGAGTTTTTCAAGGATGTTGTAAGGAGGATTTCTTCTGTGGAGATTAGGTTACCAGGTGAAATCTGAGGAACCTACTTAAGAAGGAGGATCCTTCTTCAGAGGAACCTTCCTTAATTCTATGAAACTGCTTTCAAAAATCACTGGGAGAGGGAATTATTCATCTAATTTTTCCTTGGCCTAACATGAATATTTATCAGTATAACTTTTTCCCCTACTTACAAATGAATATTACTTTCTACATCAATACTGTATGTTAATATGTCATAAAATAATTTAGATCAACTAAAAGTAACTAAGTACACGGTTTCCCCTCAAACTATTGGCAATAGAAAAAAGTCAAACTCTAAGACTGGTTAATCATATACAATCTTATGAGAATTCAATTTCAGTCGACAGTGTAATGTGGCAGCCAAGAGAGTTAATACAGTCTTAGACTATAAAGAGGGGCATACCTTCCATAAGTAATGAAGTGATAGTTACAGAGATAGTAAATGGAGCCTTGAGTAGTTGTCATGCTCTTTCCACTAAGAATGGTGGAATTAATTTGATTACTGTGCCTGAGAAAGAGATAGAGGTCTAAAGATTGAACAAAGAAACACATAGCAGTAGGACAGATGTCAAGATGATGAAGGGGGCTCTGATTTCCTGATAGATTGTTTCATAGTATATAGAACATAACCTGGAGTATTGTGTCTAGTTATGGGCATTGGATTTTGGAAAAGATACTGATAATCTGGTGAGTGTCCAGAGCAAGATAAACTGAATGTTACATACTTAGAGACCATGATGTAAAAGGTTTTTTTGAAGGAATTTGGAATGGTTATATGGGAGAAGATGACATTTGGGAGATACTTGATAACTATCAGTTAGAATTTGATAAGGGGATAAATTGATTTTGCTTGACTCTAGAAGACAGAATTAGAACTAGAACTCTAGAAGAACAGTGGGGAAATGTGCAAAGATGCAAAATTAAATGACCTGAGGGGGGAAAAAAACTTCTCACAGAACTAAAAAAAAAATGCAATAGACTGCCTCAGGTGGTAATGGGTTACTCCTCACTATAGGTCATCAAAGAGGAGTTAGATGGCCACTGGTCAGCAAGACTAAGGAAAGGAGGAGGTAAACTAGATGGCACCTGGGTGATGGTTCCAACTCCAAAATTCTATGATTCTATAAATTGTTTTAGGTTCACTGCCTGGTGGTAATCAGTAACCTCATATCCATTTAATTGATTTGAATTACCTGATTATATCTACAATAGTACTGTTATGTTTTCTGTTTATTTCTGATTTAGGAGAAACAAAGTTTTTGTATTATAAGCAAGAATACACTAAAGTGTAAGACACAGAATGTGCCCTCATGAAGCTTACAATCTAATCAGGAAGATTGAAGGCTATAGTGATCAAAGAAGTTGTCCTATTATCAAAATTTTAATGGCCTCTTTTCTAGAATCTACCAAATAAATTTGTGACATGGATGTGCTCTAGTTCCACTCCCTAAGGGCAGCTCTGTTCCATTTTACCTATCCCTCAGGGCTGTCCAGCAAATTAAGGACTGGAAATGTTTTTCATCTCTCCCAGTGGCTAGAGCCTTTATGGATTGTCTTTTTTTTCTGATTCTGGGGCTCCACACATCCCAATTCTATTAAACCACTTAATATCAGATGAGGTTTTGTTGTTTGTTTGTTTGCTTGCTTTTTGTTTCTGTTTCTGTTTGGTTTTATGCAGCACTATTTAATTCAAAAATATAAAAAGGGCAAACATATGAACATTTTCCCCCAATGCCCCATATAACTCCCCCATATCACCTCAATCTCTAAGGAGGGAAGGGAAAAATAGGTTTACAACTTAGCTTAGTTACTACATGGTTTTAATCCCACTAAGTTCAAGCCTAAAGCTCCCTGGGCTAGGTTTCAGAATCCTGTCTTCTCAGGCTTTCCCTACCGGGCTGGCTGCAACTTCTGGCCTGGAATCCCAGACCCCGAGGTCCCTAGAAGCCAGATTCTGGTTTGGGAACTCCACTCCTTATACCTAGAACTGAAAAGGACAAATAAAACAGACCAAATTCTCATTCCTATCTTCTTGGGACATGTGTAGCAAATGAGATAATATAAAGAAAAGACCTTGGAAACTTTAAAGCTTGGTAAAAATATCATTATTATTATACATATACAGTGTCTGTCTCCCTTGCTTAGTCTTTGTCCTGGGAAGGGGAGGGAGGGAAGGGAACAAAGATTTATTAAGTTTCTACTTTGTGTCACACGTTGAGCTAAGCATTTTACAAATATTATTTCATTTACTCCCAGTGGGCCTTTGAATCAGTAAGATCTGGGTTCAATGCCTATGTCTAACACACAATAGTTGTGTGACCATAGGCATGTGGTCCAGGAAGTAATAGGGAGTCACTGGAGTTTTTTGAGTAAGTAGGTGACATGGTAACACCTGTACTTTAGAAAAATCACTTTGGTAGCAGATGAAAGATGAATTTGAGTAAGGAAAGACTTGAACAGAGTCCAAGTAGGAGGCCATTGCAAGGCTAAATGAGAAACGCTAAGGACTATAGATAACTCAATGCCTTAGACAATTTTATTAAAAAGTATAAACAAGTTCCCAATGTTCACCAATGGAGGGAATTTTTCTACCAAGAGTTCTCTTTGCCAATGAAATCAGATGGACCAGATCAAAACTCCCAAAATGTGTAAGATGCTATTCTGGATACTAGAGATATATAGGCAAAATGAAAAATTGTACCTGCCTTCAAGGAGTGTCTATTCTACTGAACTTCAACTTCTTGTGAAGATAATTCACTTTTTTATTCTTCATTAACCTTTAAGACAAGTTAGAATGGTGGTCAAAGAAGAGGGAGGGAGAAAGAAGTTGGCAGCAAACACACTAAGCAAAGGGTGGGAAGAGGCACCATTGCACACTCACTGTATTCCATTCCCTGAAAACCATCAAGCTGGAAAAGTGACAATGGCAAGAGACTAAAGGAGAGAAGCCCCTACACCATGTGCATTTCCCCCCTCCACCAAAATCCATCTTGCCAGCGAGCCATGGACACTTTTGGCAAAGCAGTCTTTTCTTCAAGACCAGGTGATGTTAACTACTGTCAAATCCCCATCAGCACCTTGGGGCAATCTGAAAGTGAAAAAAGAAAACACCACTGTTCAAAACAAGTTTATTTTCATTGCTGGGTGTGTCACATTACACTGAGAGGAAGTCAACATATTCAAACATCCGGAAGCAGGTCTGTCTTTGGTTTGCTCCTTGTCCTAGATCAGCTGAGAAGGTTCACAGCTGCATCTTGTTGACAGGAATAGTAATTTAGTATCATAGGGTATCACCTGCTCAATGCCATCATATCACCTCTATGTGTCACTCTAAGGCTGTTGGCTGCATGAAATCAACCCAACTGGCTACCAAAAAAAGTTGAAAGGTACAGCTGAATAATAATTTGAATTCATAGAATAATAGATTTAGAATTAGAAGGTACATCAGAGATGATGCAGTCTAACTGCCTTGCTTTATAAATTAAGAAATGGCAAAGCCAAGAGAAAGAAAGGGACTTGCCCAAGGTCATGCAGCAAGTGAAAACTAGCTGTCATAGTCCTTAGGACAGCAGAACCAATGCTTAAACCAAGGTCATCAGATTCCAAAATCCAGTGCCTTCCAATGTTCCATGGCATGACATTTCTTAAAAACAAAACAACTAGCACAAAAAGCTTGACTTCTGTTCTTTATTTGATGGAGGTCTGACTGTCCAGATTGTTTGGGAAAGTATTTGAGATGAATAGACAGCCTCAATCAAATCTAGTTCTGGATGCATAGCTATCCTAGGAGCATTTTAAATACATTTAAGAAGTCTGCCCCACAATTTCCCTGGGTCTTGGTTGCCCACTCCAATCCCCACCTCAAATGAAGACTTTGCCCTGGCATTGATGAAGACCCAAATCTTAAAGTATCTTATCAATATCAGCCATGATGATGGTGAGGGTCATGATGCTACAATAACAATGTACTATATATAGTACAATTTTTTTGGACTTTGCTCAGGAATTGTCGATGTCAATTTAACAAAGTATGACATACCCCTATGAAGATCGGTGGCATGATAAGACTTGAACTCCTTGCCTTCTCCTGTGTTGTCATTTTAGCACCTACTTTCTGTCCTCACCTTATCCCCCAGTAATTCAGCATATCTCTGATTCCCCAGGCCATCACCCTCGCTCTTGGCCTCATTTACCTTCCTTCAAGAATTTTATTCTATAGTTGACTAGTCTACCTTTATACCATCTTCTAATCCTTTGGATGTTGTGAAGATCGAATGAAATAATATATGTCAAGCATATTGCAAACATGAAAGTGCCATATAAATTCTCACTATCACGCAAGTGTCACTCCTCCCTTTCCAAGCATCAAGCCTGGGTTATTCCCACCATCTACCTTCTCCGTTCCTGCTCAAGTGTAGTCAGATGCTACTAAAGACAATCTCACAATCATGCTCACTGAGTCCACTACAAATTCACCTTATCCAAACTCCCTGGGTCCTCACTGCTGCATGCTAAGTCTTTTACGCTTTCTTCCTTGGCTCTTTATCATGCTACCCACAACGTTAGTTCTAAACCACAATGTTAGTTCTAAAGAGCTACAACCCTTTACCTCAATTCTTTCTCTACAGAGGAGTTCTCATCACATTTCACTGAATAAAATGGGGCCGCTTATCTCTAGCTTCCTCTACTGAACTTGGAATCATAGAGGAGTTAAAATCCCATCTCTGCCACTTACTACCTATGTCACCCTGGACAAGTCACTTAATTTCCTTATGTCTTAGTTTCCATAGCCATAAAACAAGAGGGTTGGACTGGATGATTTCTAAGTTTCCTTCTAGCATAAGCCATAGGATCCTATCTCAAATATTTATGCATTCTTTCCTCCTTTGCTTGCTTTGTGAAGAAAAGATTGTTCTTCATCTTGCCAGTGTCATGAGTCAAAGCCCTTCTGTTTCTTCTAGAAACTTGACTTTGTAATCTTCCTTTCTTGTTCTGTGTGTATGTATGTCTACTCTCTCCATATATATGAATGTAGAGATTATAGGGGCAGCTAGGTGGCGCAGTGAGTGGAGCACCAGCCCCGGAGTCAGGAGGACCTGAGTTCAAATCTGGCCTCAGACATTTGACACATGTACTAGCTGTGTGATCTTGGGCAAGTCACTTAACCCCAATTGCCCTGGCAAAAAAAGAGAGATTTTAGCTATAGTTCTACATACAAATCTATATCTTATATTCGTCTATGTATATATATATATATTGCATATATATACATATATATATCTATACAGAGAGAGAGAGAGAGAGAGAAAGAGACAGAGAGAGAGAGAGAGAGAGAGAGAGAGAAAGAAAGAAAGAAAGAGAAAGAGAGAGAAAGAGAGAGAGATTCTCAGTGATCTCACCAGCTCCCATGTTTGATTAATCTTCTTTGTGGAGATGACTCTCAGCCCCAGTCTCTCTCCAGATTCCTGTTCCCACATCTCCATCTGCCTATTGGACATCTCCACCTGGATGCTCCATAAACATCTTAAAGTCAACTTGTCAAAAAGTGAACACAGTTTTCTTTTGCTCCCTGCCCCAAAAATCCACCTTGCCTCAACTTCCTCATTTTTCTTGAAGGCACCATCGTCTCTCCAAGTTTACAACACAGAATTCATCCTTGAATCTTCATTCTCCTTTACCTCCCATATCCAATTAATTGTGAAGTCTTGTAAATTTTATTTCCATAACACCTCACCTATCCATTGCCTTCTCTCCATTCATATCATGAGCATTCTAGCTCAGGCCCTCATCACTTATTGCATGGAATTTTGCAATAGCCTCATAAATGTTCTCCCTGTTACACATCCCCAGTCTCTCCAACTCATCCACCGCAGACCTTCCAAAGTGATATTCCTAAGGCACAGGTCTAATCAAATTGACCCATTCCTCAAGAAACTTCACTGATCACCCATTATCTCTTGAATCAACTATAGAATCCTACATTAATATTTAAAACTTTCCACTATATGAACCTAACCTTTCTTTTTAGAAAGATTTATAGGATTCATACAGATAACGTCCCCTCAATAGAAACCTCGAGAAAATTCTATAGGCAGAATGATGAAGGGCCCTGGGACAATGCTAATTTTGGATTGTTTAAGGAAGAGACTTTGGCAGGGGAGGGCATGATAATAGCCTTCACATATTTGAAGGACTCACATGGAAAAAGAATTACACTTGTTCCCAGAGGATAGAATTAAAACCACTAGATTGGTTGTTGTCCTTCATTCTCAAAGAGAACCAAAATGACATCACCACATTTGAGTCAAAATTCAATGTGACCAATTGTGGCTGATGAGGCCAATACAAGCTCAAGAATGCTCTACCACAGGTAATGCACAAGTAATCCACATGAACATTTGGGGCGGATACCCCAAACTTGTGCATCCTGCATTTATTTTGAGCTGTCTCAATTCTGCTTTGTTCATAAAGCACAGCACCTTCTCTGATGTGGGCACACCATGCTGAGCGGTCCTGTGCCAATGTCTCCCACGTCACACAATCATTTCCAAAGTTCTTAAGAGAGACCTTGAAAGTGTCCTTGGAATCGCTATTTCTGACCGCCATGTGAATGCTTGCCTTGTCTGAGTTCCCCACAAAATAGTCTTTTTGGCAAGTGTACATTTTGCATTTAAGCCAGCCCATCAAGGTTGTGCTCTCTGAAGGAGAGTTTGAATGCTTGGAAGTTTAGTTCAATCAAGGATCTCAGTGTCTGGCACTCCATCCTGCCAGGTGATCTTCAGAATCTTCCTAAGACAATTCAAATGGAAGTGACTGTTTCCTGGCATGGCGCAGGTAGACTATCCTGGTTTCATAGGCATGCAACAATGAAGTCAGCGCCACAGCTCTGTAGAAATTCAGTTTGGTAATCAGTCTAATACCTCATCTCTCTCATACCTTCCCAAACACTGAGCTAGCTCTGGCAATGCATGCGTCAACCTCATTATCAATGTGTACATTCCTGAAAAGTACACTGCCAAGGTAAGTAAATTTCTCCACAGCATTCAAAATTTCTCCATTTGCTGTAACTGACAGTGAGATGTATGGATGGGGTGGTGGTGGCTGATGGAGCACCTGTGTTAATTGTTAGGCCAAAATCATCACAAGCAGCAAAGAATCGATTCATACGTTATTGCATCTCCATTGTCCGTCTCTATAAAGGTAAAGGAAATAGATTTTCCTGTGACAATCACAGGAAGGTCTCTCTATTAGTCATTACTGGCAAGATTCTTGCCAGAGTCCTCCTTAATAGGCTGATCTTTCACCTGGAAGATGGTCATCTACCTGAGAGCCAGTGTTTCAGAAAAGGCCAAGGAACAGTTGATATGGTGTTTGCTGCCTGACAACTCCAGGAGAAATGCCAGGAGAAGAAGAAAAGTCTGCATAGAATGTTTGTAGATCTGACCAAGGCCTTTGACACTGTTAGTCATGAGGGCTTATGGAAAATTATGTCAAAATTTGGTTGCCTGGATTTAAGTTTGATTCAGGGAAATTTTTCTCATTATAACTATTCAAAAGCAAAATGGATACTCTAGTAGGTAATATGTTTCCCTCTGCTGGAAATCTTCAGGCAAAAGCTATTATGAGTGCCTTTTGAATGTATTGTAGAAGGCATTCTTATGCAGGTACAGTTTGGACTAAATGGTGTCCCTTCTCCCTCTGAGATCTCATGATTCTGCAGTTTTCATTTCTACAACCATTCTAGTTCAGGCCTTCATCACCTCATACTTGGACTATTGCAACAGCCTCTGAATCTAGCATCTTTCCTCTAATCCATTCTCTACAGGAATAATGTTCCAAATGCATGAACCTGACTACATTACTCCCTAGCTAATAAACCATCTATGGGTCTCCAAAGCCTACTCAATAAAATCCAAATTATTTAGCCTGAGATTTAAGGCTCTCCACAGTCTGTCCACTTCTAGCTTTCTCACCCATCTCTTTCAGTTACCCTATACCTCAGCCAAACTGAGAGCATATCCAATGCTTTGCCACCTCCATGTTTTTCTTCACACACTTTCTTATGCCTATACTTCCTTCATTTTGTTCCAGGTGAAATCTTGCTTATCCTCCCATATCTAGCTAAAATATTATTTTATCCTGAACTTTTTACATATTTTTTCTGGTTAGAAGTAATTTCTCCATTCTGTTTACTCTCAGAGCACTCTGCTTGTACCTCATTTATACACTAATCATGTTCTATTTTATAGGGATATGGACAAGGGAGATGGACAGAGCAGGGATAGAGAAATGGAAATAGCTAGGGATAGGATAAGGACAGAACCTGTGTTTTCACTAGTAAAGGCAATTTCAAGGGGAGTTCTCCCTCTACCAATTCAATTTACACTCTTAGAGAGTTTCCCAGAACTCTGAAAAATTAAATGACTTCCCTTCTATTTTATATGTTAGGGCTTTATGTATAATTCTTATCACTTTTTCTAGATTGTCCCTAGAACAGGAGTTTTTAATCATTTGTGTGTCATGGAATTCTTTGCCACTCCGGTGAAGCCCATGGACCTCTTGTCAGAATAATTAATTTAATTCATATAATAATATGATACAATGTAATAAATATATTTGAATATAAATCATAATATATTAGTTAATTATAATGTATTATATATTATAAAATATATTCTATATCAAATACAATAATTCATATAATAATAAATCATAATTTAAGGAAAGACTAAATTTCCTTTAGAGGCTAGTGAAAGTAATTATGTATTTTTTTAACCTATCCAAGTTCATTCACAGACTCCATGAAATCTATCATCCATGGACCCCTTTGGGTTCTATGCATCCCAGGTTGAGACTTCATGCTCCAGAAGGAAGAAATTGCCTTTTACATATCTTTATATCTTCCCTAGTGCCTAGCACAGTGTATCAGGTAGAGCCAGCACTTGTAGAAATCTTGTTAGAAACACAGAACACTACAAAACTGTGATGTCCAATCTGGGTCCCAGGGAAGTCGAATTATGCCAAGGACCATCAGTGTGGAATGTTGCCCATGCTGTCATGTGTGGTTGTTGTATTGGTTGGTTGTACTTAATTATTTTTCTTTGTACAGGGGAATGTACAGGGGAAAGGTCATTAGTTTAAAGGAGGAGTGCTATAATGAAATGACTGCAATGTAAAAAGCAAAAGACATTAATAAAACTTTTCAGTAAAAAAATATTCATGGTTGAAAGGATACTGGCAGCCAGACTAGTATAAGGCCCTATAGAAATGGGACACAGCGTAGGTTACAAAGGGATGAAAGTGCCAGGAACAAGGCAGAGAGGTGCTGAAACAGGAGTCAGATAAACTTTATCTACTTCACAAATTTGGCTCAGGCTGGTCCCGGGCACACAGCCTGACACCAGCAGGGCCATTCTAGTTTACCAGCTGGCATGTTGTCCATTGAAAACAATCTCAAACAAAGTAGTGTTGGTTTCCCATGTCTGGCTGGGTAGATGGTTGTTCATCACACAGTCCAAATCCCTCTCTGTTTGCTATCAGAAAGAGGTAATAACCCCATTCTCTTTATTCCATTTCTGGAATATAGACTAATTCATTGGGTTCTAGAGGGCTAACATGAAAGAATGCTTATTGGAGGCTTCATCAAAAGATATGGACAATGGTCAATTAATCCATATCTTTTCTCCCAGTCCATGCATGTCATTCTGGATTGATGAACACTTTGGCCAGCTCATTAGGATAAAAGGACCTCTATCTCATTTTTAAGTCTATATTTCACAAACAGTAAACAACTGAAATATATGAGTGTACCTGAAATTTCCATTCTAGGTTGGATAGCTCACTGCTTTTGTTCCAGTGTCACAATAAAAGTCATTGTTTCTGCTCTCATAATGATTGATTGGAGAAGTGGAAGTTAAGTGTTTTCCCAGGAGTGTGAAATTGTCATAGTGGTTCCCTAGCTCGCAAATTCTGTATTTTAAATTAGTTTTGCATATATTTAATGCACTTAAATACCTCATTCTTGGTGGTACACATAAAATAACCAGTGCTCCACTTTACCCACAACTGATGAAATCCAAGTCATTGTCATGGCTAGGTGACTATGGGGGCTCCATTCCAACCCTTATTTCATTATTGACTGATCTTCAGTTTTCTCATTTGTAAAGTAATTTGTTTGAAATAGATAAATCTGAGATCCTTTCTATAAAATTGTGAAATTGTGAACAACTTCTAAGAAATCTACAAAACAATAATCATTATTTTAGAGACCCATGGCATCCAGCAAATGGGATGATAGTAAGGTAAAGTTGTGACCCTTATCTTCAGCAGTGTCTTCATCATTCACTCTCTTCGATTGGAGACATAGGGACCTATTTCTCACATTCCAAATGCAGGGGTCTTTCTGTGAGATGGTGCTACATTTTTAGCATCATAGGAATTGAGAGCTGGAAGGGACCACCAGGTCTAACTTCCTAATTTTATAGATGAGGAAATTGAAGCCCATAGGAGTGAAGTGACTTTCCAAAAGTCACATGGTAGGCTATAGGACTAAGTAAATCTCTGTTTGGACTTAAAATCCAAATTGTTTTACTTTCGCCAGTGCTTAGAGAGAATTTGATAAAAAGAGGCCTTCGGATATAAGGTGACAGAAAAAAGAGTTCTGCTATAAGCTTTGAAAGGAGCTAAAGGTAGAGGTTATAGTGTTTTGCAAATCCTGTCAGATCTCATAGGAGGCATGACAGGGACAACAGATTAGGATACCTACTGGATAAGTGCTCTTACTCTCATATTTGGAGACTGTTGGCCAAGGGTCTTTTTGAACCTAGGGAAATCCAATGAAGAATGTAATGAAGTAGGAATAGAAGCATGGTGGACTCATTCTTCTCCATAGATTTCATTTTAGGATGGCATCTGCACTGAGAGTAGCATTGCCTTCAGCTGAGAATAAGATCAGGGAAAGAGGGAGGAAGAAATAGGAAGAATTCTTTAAAAAACGATTCTGCCTTAGGCTTTGGCATGAATCAAACCTTATTATATTATCAAAGTCCCTCACTCTATCCTCTAGTCTATTTTTTGACCCTACCATATGTGAACTAGAGGCAGTTTACCTAACTCATACTCTGTTTTTGTTGTTGTTCAGTTGTATCCAACTCTTTGTGACCCCATTTGGGGCTTTCTTGGCAAGGAGACTGGAGCAGTTTGCCATTTCCTTCTGTAGCTCATTTTATAGATGAGAAAACTGTAACAAACAGGGCTATGTGACTTGCCCAGGGTCATACAACTAGTAGATGTCTGAGGCCAGACTTAAACTCAGGAAGATAAGTCTTCCTGACTTTAAGCCCAGCACTTCACACAGTGCGCCACCTAACTGCCCCTGGCCCATACTCTATACTTACCTATAAAACTCTGTGTGGACCCCTTTAGCTTTTGATCGCCTCTCTACCTGAAAAATTGGATGGCTATGCCGTGCTTAAACAGATTTGGTATTTCTCTGATTTAGCTTTGAACTTTTCACTATGAAAATATTTGCACTGTGGATATTCCTAACTTTGGCACTGTGTATAGGTGTCATGATTAGTGAACTTGGAGTCAAGTGGAACTAGATATGAAGTCTGCTTCAGACAGTTACCAATTATGTGACTCTGCAAAAGTCACTTAGCTACATTGGCCTCTGTTTCCTTATCCATAAAATGGGGATAATAGCAATACCTACCACAAAATGGGGACCACAGGTCATAATGTAATGTATGCACTATATCATGGATACAAGAGTTAGAAGGGACCTTAGAGATCATTAAATTCAGTTCCTTTACTATATATATATATATATTTATATGTATGTATGAATGTATGTGTGTATGTATATATGGAAATTGAGCCCCACCTGGTTAAATGTCTTGCTGAAGGCAAAAATAGAATTTTCTGACTCCAAATGTAATCATCTTTCAATTATATCACACTTCCTCTCTCAATACACTTTGGACATGTTAAAATGGTTTATAAATATGCACTATTTTTATTTTGTTCTTTTCAACTTTACTTCAGTGGACTCAGATAGAAACAGTCCTGGGACAAGTTGCTATACAAATCTTATATTTAATGTACTAATGACTATTGCACAGATACATGGAATAACCTTTTTTTAGCAATTGAATAAGGGCATTGAGATACAGGTTCATTTTCTGCAGACTTTCAAAACTTACCTTCAAGACAGCTTCAGGGCAATCAGGACAGTGGAGGTGATGTAGGCTTTATCCTTTTCCTATATGACTTTGATTTCTTCAGCTAAGGCTCTATATTTTATAAGGTTTCATTCCATATGACTTGGACATTCTGAGTATTTGGTATGGTGAAATCGATATAAAATGTTCTTAATATTTTTTATTAATCAACATTATTTTCAGGCTATTATGAACAATGGTTTTATCTGTGGCAATTATCTAGTTTCAGTACTGCTTATTGGTTGAATTCTGAAAGATTGTCTGCAATATGTATGTGAAGTACATGGATTTCTGCGTTACTTTGTAAGATATAATTTCTGATGGAAAATCCCAGTCATCATGTTATATCTTGCTAGATATTCAGTTAGTACTAAACTTTTGCAGCCTACAGTAATATATCCCAAAAGGGGTTTTTTTTTTGGTTTGGTTAGTTGATTTTACCATTTCTTTGTATAATCATCATAGAGTACACATTACCAGTTAGTCTATAATCTGTGCAATAGTCATTAGTACATTAAATATAAAAATTGTATTGCAAATTGTCCTGTGACTTTTTGTATCTGATTCCACTGAAATAACCTTAAGAACAAAATAGAAATAATATAGTAGTTGATGCAGCCCTTTATTGTATGCAAAGTGTGCTGAGAGAAGAAATGTGGTACAATTGAAAGGGAATCCAAGAATCTCTAGTCTTGCTTTCAGAAGTCCCCCTTCTGTTTAGATAAACAAATCCACATGACTTGACCATTTGTCCAATGCTTTTTTTGTTGACATATTGTTGACTGAGTTCAAATGGGGATTGTCCTGGGAGAATCTTTTGATTTCCCTCTGAGATCATAGCTATTTCATAGGCTCCTTCCAGATGTAAAATATTGCAGTTACTTTTTACAAATCCAGCAGCATCTACTACTTTTCAGACTTTACTATTTCTTAAAGAAGGAATATCTGCTTGTTCCAAAATTATTTCTGTAAAATTTTAAACTATTTGTCATTTACATTGAGAACATGTCTCCATATTTCTCCTCCTTTTTGATGGCAGAGTGTTCTTATTTCCACAGATGCTTTAAGGTGCCCTTAGGAGCTTGGCTTTCATTCATAACATACAGGTTTTTGTTAGGATACTTTCCAAATCTATTAAGATCTGTTTCACAGTTCTAAAAACATAGGCTAGGAATAGTGTTGTGGATCCATTAATTGCTTCAAAACTATTCTTCCAATTGAACTTTGATTTCAGTATACCAGTGAGTCTCTTAACATATATATATATATATATATATATAGCTCTCTTTTTACTTGGTAATGTTATGTTTTATGTATCATGCCTGGAGGAAACCAAGCTTTTGAATCACCTTTATCCAATGGCTTAATTTGACTTCCAGTTTTTAGTTATGATCTTTCAGTCTCTGTTTTGCTTTGACACACATAAAGAATTTTACACATATTAAATTCAAGTAAAAGTGTAATATCTTTGGAGAAAGATTGTATGAGATGTAAAAGCTATTTTATTAATGTTTTTCAATAGAATCCTATATGTTGATGCCACTTAAAATATGTTGACATCTTTATTCCTTAATTTAGAATCCATACTTACTTCTTTTTAGGGGAGATGATAATATATTATTTAAGACTATGAAAAACTATGAAGTTTTTAAACTGTCTCTCTGCACAGTACAACAATCTATATTGTTTAATACTTAGGTTTATATTATTTATGTCATTTATGTAATATATAATATCATATATGTTATAATATATCATTTTATTGTGTTGGTAGGACATTTTAAAAAGGAAACCATTTTCCATGTCCACATCAAGTAAATATACTAGTGTTCTTGCTATACGTCAGTCTTTTTTATGTGTATTTTCAGTACATGTGTAAGCCACAAATGCATAATGGAGTCAAAGGCTCTGCATTTTCTTCTCTTTCCTCCCTATATGATATCACTTGGTGATCTCTTTAGATCCTTTGGATTCAACTATCATCTCTATTCAGATTATAGCCAGATCTAATTATCCAGCACTAATATCTCTCATTTCAAACTGTAGGTATCTTAAATTCAACATGTCCAAAACAGAACTCATTATCTTTACCCTCAAGACCCACTCCTTTTCTAAAATTCCCTACTACTGTCAGAGGCATTACTATCCTTGCTATCATCTAAGTTCACACTATTGATGTCATTCTCAACTCTTTTCTCCATCACCACATATCCAATTAGTTCCTAAATCTTATAATTTCTTGCTCTACAAAATTTTGAAATGTGCCCCCCTTCTCTTCACTCACATAGCCACCACTTTGGTTCAGGTGCTCATCACCTTTGACACCATCTATTGCAATAGATTTCTAATTAAACTCCCTGTCTTAAGCCTCCCTTCACTCCAATCCATCTTCTTAACAGCTACCAAAGTGATTTTCCCGAAATAAAGATTAGACAATGTCACATCCTTTTTCAATAAACTCCAATAGTTCTTTATCACCTACAGGATCAAATATAAAGCCTTCTATTTGACATTTAAAGCTGTTCACAACCTGGGTCTTTCTTAACTTTTCAGCCTTAAACACATTACTCCCCTAACTAGACGAGATGATCTAACCATATTGACTTATTAGTTACTCCTCACGCACAACACTCTAGATTCCATCTACACCCTTGTACTCACTGTCACGTATACATAGAATTTTCTCCCTCCTTATCTTCAAGTTTTATAGTACTTGGCTTCTTTCACGACTTAGCTAGAGCAGCACCTCCTTTAGAAGTCCCCACAGTTACTAGTAACTTACCTTACCTGCAAGGCTGCTTTCCATCTATTCTCTATTTACTTTGTACACAGGGAATGTTTTGATTTATTATTTATATTGACAACTATTAACAAAATGTATGGTAAATGCTGCTGTTGTTGCTCAGTCATTTCAGTCATGTTCAACCCCTTGCGATCCCATTTACAGTTTTCTTTGCAAGGATACTGGAGTGGTTTGCCATTTCCTTCTCCAGCTCATTTTACAGATGAGGAAACGGAGGCCAACAAGGTTAAGTAACTTGTCCAGCATCACCCAGCTAGTAAGTATTTGAGACTGAATTGGATTCAAGTTTTCCTAACTCCAGGCCAGGCACTCTATTCACTGATTAAAAATCAATAAAGGCAGTATAAATGTCACCTTCACAAGGTTATGATGGCATAATCTATTTTGGAAACATATTTTTAAAATAGTCACTTTCAAGTGGTTTGTTCAATCACTGCATAATTGATAATGAAGTGCTCTTTATTACCCTGGGACTTTTGACAAACCCTTTTTTCTCCACAACCAATATGTTAATTACTTATAAACATTATATCATTTCAGGGGAAAACAATCTCTAAGTGCTTTGTATAAAATACATGAACACATTATGGGGGGCACTGATTTTTTTTATCTTTTGGAAGTAGATCATAAGATTGTAGATTTCAAATTAGAAATTATCTTGGCAATTACCTAGAAGACTTTCCTCCTGTTTTATAAATGAGGAAACTGAGTCCTAGAGAGGTTAACAGGGGTAACAGAAGTAGGACGAGGCAAAAGTCTGGATTTAGTCCAGAATCCTCTGATCCCCGAACTGGTGATAGATTAGATATAGATATAGACATAGACATAGACATGGACATGGACATAGACATAGACATGGACATGGACATGGACATAGACATAGACATAGACATAGACATAGACATAGACATAGATATAGATATAGATAGATATACATATGTGTGTATATCTATTATGTGTGTGTATATGTGTGTGTGTGTGTGTGTGTATTCTGTATGGCCTCATATATAAACCTTTTAAGAAAGGTACAATCTGTCTGGAGTCTGAGAGGAAACTGGTAAAGTATCTTTTTTTGTAATTCATGTATCACAGCAAGAAATTTGAGCTGGTAATTATGGATCTTATACAGACCAACTACTTTCCAATTTTAGAGAGAAGCTAGAGTTTTAGAGACTTCCCTTTGCACAATTATTCTGACATTGAGTATATTAACATTTGATCTAGCTTGTGTCTTCATTGTATTTGAACTCCTTGCCACCACATAGATGACCAGAAATTTCCTACATGCTCCTTGTTCAGGGCCTCAGTCTCTCCTCTGATTTCTTTGCTTCTCAAGTGTCTATAAAGTTTTTGAATGCTGTTGAAATGTTCATTTGGTTCCTACGTGGACTCCCTATCCCACTGTAACCTTTTGACTTTTGCTGTCAAGGAGTCTGGAATGTCTGATAAACTTTTGTATTCCACATCCTGCCCCACGTTTTTTTAATTGTCTTTTACTGGCCATTATGGCATTCACACTTCCCCCTGCATGTAGCAGCAAGATAGTGATGTAATGGTTTTAATGCTTTGTCTCAGATCTGCTGTAGCTTTTCTACGGTTGTTTCTACTCTGATGGTGTTGAACACCTCTCTTTAGGAATATGACTTGACAGTCGCTCCTTCCTTCTTAGAATTCTTACTATGGCAAAAACCACTGGAAATAAAATTTTGTGTAGGTTCTAAAACAGTTTTACTCTTCCTATAAAATATCGTGGGGGTAATTTGCTCATTTACAAATATATACATATACATATATATGTGTGTATATATATACTATATGATATATGTATATATGTATTTATGCATAGCAATTGCCTAATTTTTGAAGTTATTAATTTTACCACTTTTGGTCTTATACTATCAAATCCAGGCAGCTAGGTGATGCGGTGGACAGAAGACTAGGCCTAGAGTCAGGAAGATTGGAGTTCAAATCAGGACTTAGACACTTACTAGATATGGAGCCATCTGCAAGTCATTTAACCTCTGTTTGTACATAGCAGGCATTGTATAATTGTTAGCTATTATTATTGTTAAGAATCATTTCTAATTTGTGTCAGTGTAACTTGCCTTCTTAATGACTTTGGTCTGCTTTGTGTCAAGTAGATTGATATGACAGTTCTGAGTAAGGTCAACCTGCAACCTAGATATTGCAGTGGATAGAATGACAGGCCTGGTGTCAGAAGACCTGAGTTCAAATCTGGCCTTATAAAATTACAGCTGTGTAACCCTAGGCAAGATACTTAACCTCATTTGCCTCAGTTTTCTCATCTGTAAAAAGAGCTGGAAAAGGAAATGGAAAACCATTCTAGTATCTTTGCCAAGAAAATTCTACATAGGGACGTGAAAAGTTGGACATGACTTAAATGACTGAACAACACCAACAACCTGTGACCCTTGAGGGCCATTTCCTTTGACTCAGGATCAAGTGAGCCATTCTACTTGGGGCTATATAACCCAATCAGTTGTATCACAAGAGTCAAACTCTCTAGGTCTGTACAGTTGCCGTAGCGATCTGAGAAAGTGGTGTCAAACTCAGATAGAATCAAAGGGGAGGTGAGGTGCCATTAAGCCTTATATAAGGATCCCTATGGTGCGTATTGACTTAGAAAACTGTATATTAATATTACCTATGTTCCATTATATTTTCATTTGTTTTGTTAAATATTTCCCATTACAGTTTAATCTGTTAAGTGATACCCTTGGGACTATAATCAACTTCAATGTGACATTGGCCTGCATGTTTGGTACCTCTGGTCTTAAGATGTTTAATATCCCTTCAATATATCACCCAAGCTGATTTTTCCCTATTATGCAAATTCCTCTCTCCCACAGTGTGGACAATGGATTAGGGTTTAAGAAGTTTATTAATTATCATCGCTATCACCCCTATCACCACTACCACCATTGCCACCACCATTATCATCAGCCAATAATAATCTTATTCCTCCCCACACCATCTCATGGGTGACAGGACTTATCCATAAGCTAATGTGTTTTAAAAAAAGTGTAATCATAAATCACCAGATAAATGATGGCTGTCAACATCATTATAATGAATTCAACATACCATTTATTCTATTATTCCAATAAAATCACCGTTTAATCTTTATTTCATCTTTGCATTTTCTCTTCTATGTCAACTTCTCATTTCACTGATTTTCTTCATTCTACCACCCTATAACCATATTACACTTATAAAAAGTACCTGACTTCATTACATAATTTTATAACTGTAGTCTGTTATTATCTACTTAAATCTAAGATTTTATTACATAATTCAACATTGTAATATTCAGTTTGAAAAGTGTTTTGAGATACTTTCCTCCAAACGTTCTATATTAAATTACATTCATTATTCATGCTGAATGTAGACAAGTCACAGTTCAGGTGAACTAGATGGTAACACCCATTATCCTGAGCGCATTTCGTCACAATCGGTATTTTATGTGACATTCATCAACATAGCATTTAGATACCTTAAAGAATGAAAATAATTTCAAATTCCAAAGCACTTAACTAACACTGAGCCATGCTCTGTAAAATGAGCAAATCCTATTTAGCAAGAAGATAGACTCTTGGAAGTAACTCTTTCAGTTCACCATGACATGTTGTTAAAGGGGAGCTCTCAATCTGCGACTTTGCTCTACTGTGCCTAACAAGGACCAATTACAATCAATTCTTCAATAGTTCAGAATGTGACTTTTGAAACTCTATCTTCACTGGTATGAGTAATACCTTCATAACTTCATAGATGGTCTTCATGAGTTGCCAGAACAAAAACAAAACAAACATTATTACCTGGTGGCTAGCCTTCCAATGAGGAACTTTTCTATCTTAACTAGGTACAATGTCATTAGTCCAACCAAATTAAATCAAGGCATTTATTGAGTTCCAGGCACTGTGTTAAACAAAGAAAACTCCTGCAACCTACCCCCAAATCCCTATTTTAAGGAGCTCAGTCTAATTGGGGAAAACAACATATAAATAATTATGTGCAAACAAGATACACACAGAATGAATTTGGGAATAACTTGGGGGGAAGGCATAATGACTTAAGGGAACTGGGAAAAGTTATTGGGTTTTTTGTTTTGTTTTTTTTTGTTTTTGTAAAATGCATGGTTGTAGTGGGAGGGGAGGGAGGGTAAGGGAAAGAGAGAGAGAGAGAGAGAGAGAGAGATCTGGGAATAGGGGAAACTAGTGAAAATGCCCAAAGTAAGGAAATGGAGTTTATTTTAGAGGGCATAGCAAGGAGATCTGTGTCAGTGTTTTGCGAATTATGTGAAGGGGAATAAGGTGTTAGAAGACTGAAGGTAGGAAGGGGCCAGGTTATGTATGATGTTAAAATCCAGAGAATTTATGATTGATCCCAGAGGTAATGCAAAGCCCCTAGAAGCATAGTTACTAGCTTATAGTATCTGCCACAATTGGAACTCCACTGGCACAGCTATTGAGACCCTGGAGTCATCTTCACAACATTATGAGATATTAGAGTAAGACATTAAGAGGAGAATAACTTTTGACAAAAGGTCTTGTATGAGGCCTCATCATGATATAAAAATTACCTTGGTATCTCAAAGATGTTGCCAGAAGATTACAATTTTGGTCAGGTCCTACCATGCTGGAAGGCAGTAGTACATGCGAGGTAAAGCTCGCTAAGGCTAGGTAGGCTGCTTGGTTATGAATTCTTCAGCCATAGAAATCCTTAAAACAAAGAATATTTTAAAATTACTTTCAGGCTTATCCCTCATTTTTCCCCTTCCACAGTGACTGGAATGAATGACAGAAAGGCTGGGATGTGAGTGGGCCAGAGGGTCCTAAGAATCATGCAATTTATATGACAGAAATAAGGAAGTTGTTGCTAAACTCACTGGTTATCCTTGGAGAAACAGAAATAAGTGAAAGAAGCCATTTCCAACCAAAGAAAGACAAAATAATGGACATTTCAAACCCAACATACTGTAGAAATCTCAAACTCAATACATTCAAAAAAGAGCTAATCATTCCTCCAAAATTTTCCACCCTCACAAAGTTCCCCTTTTCTGTCAATGGCAATTAAAATCCTCCCAGTCATACAGATTCACAACCTCACTGCCATCCTGGACTCTTCACTGTCACTTACCCTATATAATCAGTTGTCAAATCATGTCATTTCTATCTCCACAACATCTTTTGTATATGCTCCCATCTCTCCACTCCTACAGGCAGCCACTCCCTACTTCAGGCCTTCATCATCTCACTCTTGGACTGTTACAATGGCCTTCTAATTGGTCTCCATGACTCATATCTATCCCCCCATTCTAATCCATCCTTCATTCTGCTGCCAAGGTGATTTTTTAAAGGATAAGTCTAACCATGTCATTCTACTGTTTGAGTACCTCCAGTGTCCTCCTAGTACCTCCAGGATTAAATACGTCATGACCTTGTAGAGATCTTGCTCTCCACTCTTCTTCTTCTTTTGTGCCTCTCCTTTAGAAATATCAGTTCCTACAGGTGACAGTGCTCAGCACCAAATAAGTGCTTCATAAATGTATTTTCATTCATTCATTCATTCATTCATTCATTCATTCATTCATTCGTTCGTTCGTTCCCTAGCATTACATTGATTACCATTTACCTAAGAAATAGTCACATTTTCCTTCTCAATACATTCTCTTCATTTCATGAATATGCTTTATGAATATCTTATCATAATAGGTGAGATTTGAATTGTTTTAATTGTATATTGTATTTTTTGTAATTTAATATGGATTTTTATATTTGTTCTAACAAAATGATGGTCTCCATCATTTTATTAGAACAAAGATAGTCAGACCATCATTTTGTTAGAAAAAAGATAAAAGTAATTCCAGCTTTTTGTCTTTTAAAATAAGTCATTCTGGGCTCAAGGCTTCTATACAGTCTTCAGGCCTTTGAATTTTTTTGTTTCTAATTTCTTAACATTTTTGCCCAACTTTCTGTTTTATCATCTTTCCCTATAATCACATTTGCAGTGACATAGTGATGTCTTAATGTGTTGGGAAGGAGATGCCAAGATGGCAGAGAGAAGCCAGGAAGTTACCTGAGCTCACTGTGAGGTCTCCAGTGCTAGAGCAGAAAGCAAACTTCCAGCCCCAGAACTCAAGGCACAATAGATACAACCAGGTTAGGCCACCCTAGTGCAGTGGGAAGGCTGCCAGCCCCAGAGACCCTGGTGCAGAAAGCCAGTGACTAGACCCCTGGCCCCCAGAAGCTTTGGACACGTATACCAGGAGCAGGGTTCAGCTTTAAAAATTGAGCAAAAAACCAAACAAATGCTTGACCATATAAAGATACTGTGGTGACAGACAAGCTCAGAAGAAGACAGGGAAGCTCAGAAGGGGACAACAATGTTAAAATGACTACATGTGAAGCCTCAATGGGGAATATGAATTGGTCTCAAGCCCACAAAGTCCTCTTGGAAGAGTTCAAAAAGAATTTTTAGTGATGATTAACTTTGATAGACTTGGCTCTTCTCAGCAATATAACTCAAAGACAGCTCCAAAAGACTCACGATGGAAAAAGCTATCCACATCCAGAGAAAGAATTACAGAGTCTGAATGCAGACGGAGGCAAACTATTTGCTCTCTTTTCTTTGTTTTTACTTCTTTTCTGGTTTTGTTTCTTCTTTCTTATGATTCATTCCATTGGTTATAATTTTTCTTTACAACTTGACTATTGTGTAAATAAGTTTAATGTGAAGGTATATGTAGAACCTGTATTAGACTACATATCATCGTTGGGGGGAGGGGAGGGGAAGAAAATTTGCAACTCAAAAACTCGTGCAACTCAGCATTGTAAAACAAAAATAAAAATAAATTTAAAAAAAAGATGTTTAAAATCAAGTAAGAAAGGTAGAAGAAAATTGGGAAAAGAAATGAGAGTTATGCAAGAGAATTATGAAAAAAAAAGAGTCAACAGCTTGGAAAAAGAAGCACAAGAATTGACAAAAGAAAACATTTCCTTAAAAATAGAATTGGCCAAATGGGAAAAAATCCACTGAAGAAAACAACTTTTTTAAAAATAGAATTGTCCAAATAGAAAAGGAGGTACAAAAGCTAAGAAAAGAATTCCTTAGAAATAGGAATTGGGCAAGCAGAATCTAATGATTTTATGAGACATCAAGAATCAGTCAATCAAAAAATGAAAAAAAATAGAAGAAAGTGTAAAATCCTTAATTGGAAAAAGAATTGACATGGAAAATGGATCCAGGAGAGATAATTTAAGAATTATTGAACTACCTGAAGGTCATGATCAAAAAAAGAGCCTGGACAAAATCTTTCAAGAAATTATCAAGGAAAACTACATTGAGGTCCTAAAACCAGAGGGTAAAATAATATTTGAAAAAATCCACCAATCACCCCCTGAAAGAGATCCCAAAATGAAAACTCCAAGAAATATTATAGCCAAATTTGAGAACTATCAGGTCAAGGAGAAAGTACAGCAAGTAGCCAGAAAGAAACAATTAAAACTTCAAGGAGCCACAGTCAGGATTACAAAGGAAAAATATCAGTTGTTCATGGGCAGGCTGAGTTAATATAATAAAAATAACAATTCTACTTAAGTTCATTTACTTATTCAGTATCATACTAATCAAATTACCAAAAAAAATTATAGAGCTAAAAATTAATAACAAAATTCATCTGGAAAAAACAAAAGGTCAAGAATATCAAGGGAATTAATTTTTAAAAAAGCAAAGGAAGGTGCTCTAGCTGTACCAAATTTAAACCTATATTATAAAATAGCAATCATCAAAACAATTTGTTACTGGCTAAGAAATAGAGTGGTGGATCAGAGGAATATGTTAGGTACACAACACACAATAGTAAGTGACTATAGTAATCTACTGTTTGATAAACCCAAAGAGTCCAACTTCTGGCATAAGAACTCACTATTTGGCAAAAACTGCTGGGAAAACTGGAAAATAGCATAGCATAAACTAGGAGCAGACCAACATCTTACTCTATTTAGCAAGATAAGGTCAAAAGGGATGCATAATTTATACATAAAGGGTGATACCATAAGCAAACTAGGAGAGTAAGGAATAGTTTACCTGTCAGATCTGCGGAGAAGGGAAGAATTTATGACTAAACAAGAGACAAAGGATACTATGAAATGCAAAATAGATAATTTTGATTACATTAAATTAAAAAGATTTTGCACAAACAAAATCAATTCAACCAAGATTAGAAAGAAAGCAGAAAGCTGAGAAACAATCTTTATACCAAGGGTCTCTGATAAAAAACTGATTTCTCAAATATTAGAGAATGGAGTCAAATTTCAAAAAATACAAGTCATTCTTCAATTGATAAATGGTCAAAGGATATGAAAAGGCAGTTTCCAGATGAAGAAATTAAAGCTATCTAAAGCTATATGAAAAAATGTTCTGAATCACTATTGATTATAGAAATGCTAATTTAAGCAACTGAGATATCACCTCATGCTTATTAGATTGGCTAATGTGGAAGAAAAGGAAAATGATAAATGTTAAAGAAGATGTGGGAAAATTAGAACACTATACATTGCTGGTAGAGTTGTGAACTGATCCAACCATTCTGCAGAGCAATTTGGGACTATGCCCAACGGCCTATAGAACTGTGCATACCCTTTGATCCAGGAATAGCAACTATGTCTGTATCCCGAAGAGATCATAAGAAATGGAAAAGGACTCACATGTACAAAAATATTGATAACTTTTCTTTTCGTGGTGGCAAAGAATTGGAAATTGAGGGGATGCTCATCAACTGGGCAATGGCTGAATGAATTGTGGTATATGAATGTAATGGAATGCTATTGTGCTATAAGAAATCATGAACAGGCAGATTTCAGAAAAACCTGGAAAGACTTTCATGAAGTGAAGTAAACCAGGAAATGATTGTCCACAGTAACAGCAATAATGATGATCAAACTATGATTGACTTAGCTATTCTTAGCAATACAAAGATCCAAGACAATTCCAAAGAACTCATGACAGAAAATGCTATCCATATCCGTAGAAAGAACTATGGATTCTGAAGGCAGATCAAAGCAGACTCTTTTCACTGTTTGGGGTTTTTTTGGGGGGGGGCAGTTGTAGCTTTTCCCTTTTGTTCTCTTTTTTCTTTCATAACATGACTAATGTGTAAATATGTTTTCATGATTGTACATGTATAACCTACATTGGATTGCTTACCATCCTGGCAAAGGGGGATAGGAGGGAGGGAGAATAAACTTGAAACTCAAAATCTTATGAAAATGAATATTGAACCATGTATTTGGAAAAAATAAAATATTGTTTACCAAAATTGAAAAAAATAAGGTATTGGTTGTCTTTGGGAGACCTTATCAAAATTTTAACAAAATTTGCTCTACTTACTTATTCTTCAACAAATCTTAGTTCATATACTAACATTATCTTCACAGTTGTCTTTTTGCTAATGCTTATCATGAGCAATGGTGATGATAACCAAATATGCTCTCAATAAGTCAATCAGCAGTCATTTATTAAACATTTACTATGTGCCATGTACTCGGAGAAGCTCTAGTGATACAAAGAAAGGTAAAAATGCATATTCTCTTCCTTTAATGAACTTGTGCTCTATTTAACATCTAACTATGAAAATAGTTAGAAACATACAAGAGGCAGGCATGGTAGATGAATGATAACCATAGAAGGTAAAATTCTGTCAGTTGAATGGGAGGAATCCGGGAAAGGCCTATTAAAGATGGTGCTATCTAAACTGAATCTTGAAGGAAACCAGGGATGCTAGAATTGGAGATAAAGAAGGAAGGTGTTGTAGGTATAAAGAACAACCACTAAAAATACACATAGATGCAGGTGTAGTGCTGTGTGCAAGCAGATCAATGTAGCAGGATTGTAAAGTAGATCAGAAATAGAGTGTGAGAAGACTTGAAAGATAGAAAGTGGCCAGGTTGCAAAGAACTTTAAATGATGTGGAAAAGACTTTATATTTGATCCTAAAGAAAAATATCTGGGCCATGTGGCCAACAAGATGGAAAACTAGACATTTTCTCTGATCCTCACGATCTCTTGAACCTCTCAAAAATAGAATGTATAAAAGATAAAGACATTTCATCTGTCTCAATGATTTAAGAAGCCAAGAATTCTAAGACAGTAACAGTATACTGTGCTAATAGCAGAGTAGGCTCACCTCCAAATCCTTGCATGCTCATTCAATACCTCCTCACAAATGGGCCACTGGTCTCTGACAGAACCATACAAATAAATACATGGATTTACATGATCCTGTTCAATTTCCTCACTGTGCCAGAAAAAGCTAAAAGCTTGCTGTGGCTAGGACTGAACCATAGAAATGCTTTGTATTACAAGAGTACATAGCTAGACAACTGAGAAACAAAGAGAACTGGAAAAAGACACCTCTGTGTGCATGTTTTTACTCCACTAAGTCTAAGAGAAAGTGGATTAACATCCATCTGGATCCAGTACTGTCCCCCTATATAGCTGTAAGGCAAGATTCATGACCTCAAAGATGACCATGAATATGCCTGAATGGTTTAGAATCATGAAGTATAGAAATTATCTAAATAGAAGGCAGAGGAAGTATAACATTTTAGACATGAGAGAATCCAACCCCAGGACCAATAATTCCAATTCCATATAGTAGCAATTATATTCCCAAACTAGTAAGCCCACCTCAATGCAACAACAAGGAAATCATAACAAAGTATCATAGCAAAGAGTCAAGCCATCCTGCAATCTCCCCCCTGCTAGGGCACTCTCTCCTGCAGCTGTGCTGCCTCTGAGTTCCTTGATCTTCGCACAACTCTCTCTTGTTCTGCACTTTCCACTGCACTCTCCACTCCATATCTGCTTCTGAATACTACCACTCTCCATTCCACTGCTCCCAATTCTGCTGCTCCCAGTTCTGGGCTCTCTTTTTATACAGTCCTAGGCAGCATTTGATTGGCTAGAACTCAAATCTCTGATTGGCTGAATCCATGATTGACTAGAACTCAGTGCACAAACCATTGGCTCTGGTCTTAGCAACTCCCCTTAGGACCTTAAGGGCTTCACGCCCACACTGGCTTAACACCTAGTAAGTAGGGGGTTTAGGCCTGCTTACAACAAAGATATAATCAGGTTTTCCCACCCAGGCCCACCTGAGGCCTATTGAATGGGTGGGGAAGCTCTTCAATCACATTAATACTACACCTTAGCAGTCACTTGGAGCAGAGACTGAGTCTGGCAAATTCGGAGGAAGCTGAGAGAGCTTGGAGGCCCAGCCTTCACAGAAAAATGCAATCAAAGGGAAATAGGAAATGAGCAATAAAAAATATAAAGGAAAAAAAAAGTTTGAAATTACTAAATCTCAAAAGCAAGAAAATTCATTTAAAGACCTTGAGCACAAGCACATAAAGAAACAGAAAAGATGTTAATAATAGAAGAAAATATGGCCTCTGGATCATCCAAATGAATCTAAGCATGTAAGAATAAATATTACCAAAAATAGAAAATTAATCACACCTGATGAGGCAGAAGAGCCTATGAATTCCCAAAAGAGCATTTAACCACAGCAGGAGGTTCCTGAATGGCTTAAAAGAGAAATAAGAATTGTGAAAACAGAATTTATGACTAGTATAGCAGAAATAATTAGCAGAATAGAAAAACTTAAATCCAAGGTGGCAAATCTCAGCAAGGAAACAAAAGAGACAACAACAGATTGAAAATGCAAATGCACAGAAATGAAGGAGACTCTGGGGGAAGAGAAGCAAAAAGCATTAATGTTAAAAAGAATTAGTAAAATGCATTATTTCAAAAATGGAATGTGTAGGGACAACATAAAGATTATAAATCTCCTAGAATATGACAAGTCAAAAATCTCCAAAACCATAATGCAAGAAATACTACAAGACACTTATCCAGAACTGGTTACAGAACACAGTGTCAATCAAAAGAATTCATAGATTGCCTCCAAGGAGGGGGAAAACAAAACCAAAAACTACCACTCTAATGCAAACACCAAGAAATACGGTGGTTAAATTTAGTATTTTCATTGTCAAACATAAAGTGACCAGGAGAAAGACATTCAAATATAAAGGAAATGAAATTTGAATGACACAAGACTATTCTGCACCCACTAAAACTATAGGAGGGAATGTAATGAGTTCCAAAGAGCAAAGGAACTCAAGATGCAACTCAAGGTCACATTCACCTGTAAACCTGAGCCTAATAGTTAATTTTAAAAGATGAACATTCTATAAAAAGATGCACTTGGAACATTCCTTGAAAGAAAACCACACTTGAACGATTTTTTTTTTTTTGCTTTTCAACCACCCCAGACAACAGAAATACTACAAAGGTAAATGAAAATAACAACTAAGAACAATATTAACTAAAAAACAACTAAGAGACCACTAACAGATTTCTTTCTAAAAGTATACAAGACAACAAAGGTGAAAGTAGAAGTCAAACAGAAGAAGAGAGGGTGGAGAAATAGTCCTGAACCAATCAAAGACTAAACCATATGTTGCCTACAGTTGAATAAATGTTTGTTGGGGGCAGGGGTAAATTGTAGAATGTAAGGTGAATAAAGCAAAAACAATTCCTGAAGTCTCTTAGTAAGAAGAGGGCCTATAGGAAAATGGACAAGGAAGCAAAAGAAGAAATTAAATGATGGGGAGGGGGAATTTTGTTTCATTGGTGGGGGGGGGGTGCCACTGAAGAATGTTTCCATGAGGGAAGAGAGCCATTGTATAGATATGGGGAAATTGTACATTATTTGCACCAATTGAAAGAAAAAAAAAACCTAATTTTAAGACTAGTAATTTTCTAATGTCACTATATTGTTATAAATCATAAAATAATGTAGTCTTTGAGGAAATTACATGGCTTAAATTGACCTACAAGGCAATTGAGAGATGCATGATGCACGTAAGTAGGCTGTAGCATATGCCTTGTATAGCACTGCCTCAATGGTGCCAAGAAAATCAAGATGCTGGAGATAGGAGATTGCTCATTCAGGTAGCAATCACACCAGTCCATCCACTCATAGTCCCTTAGGGAATTCACCCTCTGCCAGGGATTAGTGGAGGTAGGTTGATATGGGTCACAGTCCTATCCTACCAGCATAATAATGGACTATTGGCAGTTAAATCTACATGGCTGAGGGTGTATACCTGCAGTAAAACAATCAGAAGAATTGGGAGCAAAGGTGGGGCAGGGATTCTCCAAAACAAGCAGTGAGTGACACTGGAGACAGATCAGAAACCTAGAGGAGCAATACCAGCTTATGTGATATTTAAACCTTGATTTCAGAATCATATCTGGATGTGGGAATTCTAGAAGTAGAAAGTTAGGATGGATGCTGTGTTACTGAATCAATTATGCCCATTTTATATGAACTCCTTACCTCCATGGCAGTGATTCATTTCCCCATCTCTCCTCACTTCCTCTCTCCTGGGAAGATATGTACTGTTTCCCTCAACTCCATTTCTTAATAGTTTGTTGACCTTCATGTTTCCTTCAGCTTTTAAGTATGATAAGCATAGTCAACCACTGCATTGCTGATCTTGGTGAATCATTGCTCAAATGCAGAAAGGAGGGCCATAAGGAGAATTCATCAGAGAAAAGAGATACAGATTTACAGTTATAGCATTTTGCTCCAGTGGTTGACTCAGAGTTAAATAAAGCTATTGATGCATTTTTAAATATATTCCCTGAGCATGGAGAAAAAGGACACTTATCCCACAGCCTGGCAAAGACTGGAGGAGTGTAGCTGTCAACAGAAGTAGAGGTTTCACCATTTTTCCTTCCTCTCAACTTAGTTTGAAAGGAAAACCACCTTTTTTCCTAGAGAGGAAGAGGCAAAGCAATGGCTGGAGAGAAATTCACACCTAAGAGCTCCAGTGACTCAGTGGTGACTCAACCCACACAAGGGCAGGGGAAGAATAACTGATAACACTGTGCACCAGAAGAGAACAACACCATCATATCATTTCTTGTATTCAAGGAGTCCAAAAGATATCATCCAGTGGATACACATTTGGAGAGAGAGAGAGAGAGAGAGAGAGAGAGAGAGAGAGAGAGAGAGAGAGAGAGAGAGAGAGAGAGAGATGGGCTTTGGATAGAATGAGAATGAGGAAAAACAGATGAAGAGTCCAAGCGCTGCACTAACATTCATCCATGTGATGTTAAAGAACTTAAGGCAGGCTCTCACCACATTGGGTAAGCCTGCAATGGAGGACGTATGAAAGGAAAAGAATTGCACAGAATTCAGTCAGTCAACCAGCATTTATTAAGCTTCTACTATGTGCCAGCCTCTGGGGATACTTTCAACCATTTTTCAGCTGTTTCTGACTCTTTGTGACCCCATTTGGGGTTTCCTTAGCAAAGATACTAGAGTAGCTTGCCATTTTCTTCTCTAGCTGACGGATGAGGAAACCAAGACAAACAGGGTTAAATGACTTGCCCAGGGTCACAAAGCTAGTAAGTGTCTGAGGATATGATTCCGTGTCTGGCACTCTAGCCACTGTGCCATGTAGCTGCCCAGTGTAGATACAAATAAGGCAAAACACAGTCCCTGATTTCAAAAAGTTTGCAATCTAATAGGGAGACAACATGCAAACGTCAGTGTTCAAATAAACTATATATACAATAAAATGGAAAAAATCAACAGAGGGAAGGCACTAGAATTAAGGGGGTTTGGGAAAGGCTTCCTACAGAAGATGGGAGTTTAGCTGGGACTTGAAAGAAGCTAGGCGACACAGATGAGGAGGAAGACTATAGTGGGCAGCCAATGAAAATGTATGAAGTTGGTAGATGAAATGTTGTTTGAAGAACAACGAGGAGGCCAGCATCACTGGTTCAAAGAGTCTTTGGAGGCTGTAGGAAGGTGGAAGAAGACTGGAAAGCCTTGTGTGGCATGGGGAGGGAGGCATTTTTGTGAAGGGCTTTGAATGCTAAGCAGAGGATTTTATATTTTATCTTAGATATGATAAAGAATCATTGGCATGTATTGAGTTGTGGGGAGACAAGGGGTAGTTAATATGTTTGGACCTAAGCTTTAGGAAGATCACTTTAAGAACTGAGCTGCAATCTGCACCATTGGAAGGAATATCCACAGGGATGAGATGAATTATAAAAGGTTTTCACTAATATATAAATAACGTTTATTTATGGGGTTCTTAATCTGCTTTGTGGATTATCTACCCCTCAGCTTTTTCCTTTTCCCTCCTACTTTTCATCTTCAGATCAGACTCACTGAAATAAAGTAGGGAAGGGTCAGAAAAGAAGGTAAATGCACTAAAGCCATTGATGGTAGTTGGTTATAATTATGGAACATTTACCTTTTGGTGTCTATTCTTCACACTCTTAGTTCACGATTAAGGGACTAATTCATCATATATTCCTTTATATTCCATTACGGGGGAAGGGAGGAACAGGTCATCCTGGATGGTTGCAAAGGCAATCAGTAAATGAAAAGATCTTTCCTGCCCATTTGAATAGGCTTCAGGGGGACTCTCAGGGTCCTAGGGGGAGTGGCCAAGACCAGAGCCAATAGTAGGTACCTGAGTTCTGGTCACTCAGATGACATTCTGATCAACAGAATGACATCTGGAGACTATATAAAAGGAGAGAACATAGCTTGGAGATGGAGACATAGTTGAGGCAGAAGAAGGAGAAGCAGTGGTGGTAGAAGCGGTGGCAGCAGAAGCAGCAGAAGCAGCAGCGGCAGCAGTGGAAGTGGCAGTGGCAGCAGCAGGCGCTACTGAAAGCAGGATGACCCTCATGCAGACTGGAGAGTGCTGAGCAAGGGCTTGAGGCCAGTGGGTAATCTTCTTACTGGAGGGCCCTAGCACTGGGGGGAAGCACCAGTATCACTTGGCTTGCTGCCATAATATTTTTCTGTAACCTCCTGGTCACTATTGTGAGATAGGCATATTGGTTTTGGAAGGTTCTTGCCAGTATATCAAATTGAGGACACTGGTCCATGGATCTGCTACTTCGGAGCTTGAATAAATGTTTTAACTCCTCTGCCTTCTACTTAGAGAATTCCTTATATCCTGCGATTCTGGACCATTCAGGCATACTCATGAGTTTCTTTGAAATCATGAATTCTGCCTTAATGACATAATAGCCTCAGATGCTCCAAGTAGGAGTCATGATTTAGAAAGGGTGGGCTTAGGTCACCTCTAAGGTGTTTTTTAACTTTAACATTCTATGACATATAGCTACATCTATGTATACACATGTGCATGTCCTAAATTTCCAGGATAGATTTTAGTTTCTTAAAGGAAGGTACCATTTGATTTGCTTATTCTGCATTCTCCACAGAATATGATGTAGGGCTAATTGAACAAGATCAATAGTTAATAAATGTTATCCTATTAATTCATTTAGAAAATCATTCATAGACTCTGAGTCATGCAGCTTTAAGACTGGGAAGATCCTTTGATACTGAAATTTCCCATCCTTCAATAACTATTTAGTGAATGCCGTGAGGCTCTCTGCCATGTGTTTAATTTTCAGGGCCTTATTTTTGATATTAAGAAATAAGCTATCAGGATAAACTCTCAATCCAAATGGAGTACAATTCTTTTATTTTTTGCAAGATGTAGTGGTATAATTGAAAGAGTAAATGACAGACTTGGAGACTCAGAAGTCCTGGGTTTGAGTTTTGGCTTCATCATTTACTCATCATGCACCTGAGGGGAGGCCATTTCACCTGTTTATTCCTCAATTTATCTCCTCTGTAGGTGCAAAACTGGGGTAATAAATCATCATTATACCTACAGCTAGATGGCACAGTGGATAGAGCACTGGACATGGAATTAGGAAGACTCATCATGAGCTCAAAACCAGCCTCAGACATTTACTCGCCATGTGACCATGGGTAAGTCACTTATTCCCGTTTACCTTGGTTCTTCATCTGTAAAATGAGCTCAAGAAGGAAATGGTAAACCACTCTGGTATCTTTGCCACAAAAACCCCCCAAAATGAAGAGTCAGACATGACTGAAATGACTGAACAGCATACTTAGTTCAGAAGATCGTAATCAGTTTGTAAATTTCACTGCACTATTGAAATGTGGATTGTCATTATTCAAATAGGGGAGGGGGTGATCTTGGAATTCAAGAAAGTAGAGACAGTGACTCCCAAGAAGGCATGCTCTCTATTCCTTCAGTTTATGAGAAAAGATATCTGTGTATCTTCCCACTCATTTTCCTGATCCTATTGTAGCTTCTCTGTTTAGCCCCAGGATAAAGGGAAAGAATCTTCGTTAGCTCCTTAATTACCAGACCCCTGAGCAATTGGCATCCTTCACCCTCTTATTATTGGCTCATGGAATCCCAATAGGGGAAATTCCAGTTCCTCTCCAGCTGCTGCTGTGGGGACCCTCTCTCCTAATTCCTCCCTCTACCCATTCAGGATCTGTTAAATGTTAACACCAGCTCAAACAGAAAGATGCTACTGTGAGCGGAGGCTGATCATTAGGAAAGCAAGCTCCCAGACAACCAGACACCTTTAACATGGCTGCAAGGGCTGGACTTAAAGAATTGTTCCTGTAAATTAGGAGCTTTCCTGCTGATCTGGCTATTTCAGCCTGCACTTCAACAGAATGCAGAGACTCACCTCCAATTTACCATTTGTCAAAGTGACTGAGGCAGTGAGATTGCAGAAGTACAAGTCAGGGAAGATTTCTTTTTTCTCAAAGTAATACCAGACTTCTTTCTCCAGTGATTCCTGTCTAACACGACAGAAAGTCACAGTCATATTTTCTCATAAAGCAGTTATCAAGAGAGCAGCCATGTGGGGCACTCCTAGGCCCAAGCCTATCACAAAGATTAAGGGCCCTTTGTATTACAACAAGACTGGCTATTTTATAGCCAGACCATTATTACCAGCTATCTGTAAGTGTTAGCCATTGTCTGAAAATGGACTTGCTATGGGACTAAATGAGGAAATACTGTTCAAATTCATTTTTGCTTTTCTTTAATTCACTTCCCTCCTCCTCCTCCTCCTCCCCCTTTCTTTTGATCTCAGCTTTCAGAAAGGCCTTTCATTGGGGTATTTCAGCTCTAGAGCTATGATCCTGTGTTCCTGTGTACAAATAAAAATAAAATTCCTAGGTTATAAGAGAGATAACCTTTTTTAATAACCCTTAGATTACTAATGTCAAATGGGATATAGATCAGGGAGACACATGCTGGTTAAAATTGTTCATTACTGTAACGGAGGATGTCCAGCACCAAATTAAATTTGACGAGGCATTCCCTAGAGGTGGTAACATCTTACAGATGCACCTTTTTTGGAGATAATATTGTGCTTTTTACAACAAATATTAGAAACCCTATTATGAATGGATGGATCAATAGATTAGATAGATAGATATATAGATGGACAGATAGATAGACAGATAAAATGATAGATACATAGATGGATGGTTGGATGGATAGATGGATGGTTGGAAGATTTTCTGAGAAATGAGATTCATTATCATTCAAAAGAGTGTATCCCAATTATCTATATTGGAAAAAACAAGTAGATAAAGAATACCAATTATCTAGATTTGATATGCAAATGTATGTACAACCTATAAAACTCATTTACCAGTAAATACATGTGTGTATGTATACATATACACATTTATATATGTTTATGTATATGTGTATGTATTTGTATATGTGTATTATGTTTATACACATTTATGTGTGTATGTGTATACATATATTCCTACTTCATAAACTTTATAAATGGACAATGAACTCATATTGGAATTGAATAGGAAAGGAGAGAGAGAGTCAGCATCTGCACAGCATTTACTATATACCAAACGCTGTCTTAAGCACTTTTTTTTTTTTACAAATATTATCTTCTTTTTGAATAGAAGAAGGAGAGAAGATTGGATTGCTTTTAGAAAAATTAACAGTTCACTACTGAGGTCTGTAATGGTAGCATTTGTGGCTGTTTTCTGAAGGACTATCCAACATCCTTGATTAACTGCAGTGACTTTCTACTTGTTTCTTGAGTCCCCATAGGGTTATTATACTTAGCTCATAATGTATTCATTTATGCTAGTTTTGTTGTCATTGTTGGAGTTTTTTGTCTTCTCAGATGCATAAGATCTGTCCCTCAAACAAGTCTGCTAAACAATTCAAAATCAGAAGACTGTGATTTGTTGTTTATCTCTGAAACAGGAGCCTATTCTTTTTTTTAAACAACTATCCTTCCAATAATTTTGCATATCTAAAGATCATAGAATGTGACAGTCTCCAAAGAGTTAAAAGTGATGAGCTCTAAAATGGCAATGGAGAGGCAAAGGATGGGTATGAGCAGGTTACCATATACTGCAAAAGAGAAGCAAAGAGAAGTGGTGCCAGGAATGCCAGCAAACTATGTATAACAGATAAATGATTGATTGATAGATAGATGGAAGATATATGGATGGATTGATAGATAAAGGAGAGATAGATGGATAGATGGATGGATAGATGGATTCGTGGATAGATGAATGGATCGATAGATAAGATAGACAGACAGACAGACAGACAGACAGACAGACAGACAGACAGACAGATAGATAGATACATAGATACATAGTTACTTAGAGAGATAGATACTTAGAGAGATAGGTAGATAGATAAAAATGATGGATAGATGGATGGATGGATGGATGGATAGATGGATGGATAGATGAATTGATAGATGGATGATAGATAGAGATAAGATAGATGAATAGATAGATACTTGGATGGATGGATGGATAGATGGATAGATGAATAAATAGACAAGCAAATAGAGAAATAGGATAGACAGAGAGATAGATATACAGATAGTAGAACACTTATTAAGCACTTATTACACATGACAGACTGTGTTCTCTGTTGGTGATACAAATAGAAGCAAAAAAAATTCCTACCTTAAAAGAACTTATCTTCTAATGGGGGAATATGACACATAAAGGAAGCTAGAAGAAAAGGAAAGCTTCCAGAATCAAGGTGGAGAAGTACAAAGGGTGGGGAGTTGAACTAGGAGATGAATATATCCTGACCATCCCATGAAATATGATATAGGCAAAAGACTTACCATACAGAAGAGAGGGCCCTAGGAGGCATCTTTAAGGTGAGAAAGATGCAGGTGGAGACATGTGGTGAATATGACTCAGAAAAAAAATGAGTCAGTTATATGAAAAAATGTGAGGACTACCCAGTGGAGAGCCCATGTATTACACTGGTATCCACAGAACATAAAATAATATCAGGAAAGTTCCTAGTATGTTGGGTGGTTCCCTTTAAAGAATTTATATGAAGATGAAAGTTGCACAAGCTGGATACGCATGGATATGATTTTCATCACTGGAGAGTATGTACAAATGAGATCACAAGCAACATTTTAGTAATGTAGTAATGCTAATTGCTGACATTTATATAGAAATTAAAGGTCAGAAAAATACTTTACACAAGTTATTTCATTTGAAAGACATTATGTAGTCTCTGTGGTGGGATAGGAGTCCTGGATTTAGAATCAAAGAAAAGACTTAGGTTCAAATCCTGGCTCTGATACTAACTGTGTGACCTTGATCAAGTCAACACTTATCCCCATTAGGCCTCACTGCTTCATCTCTGAAATAAGGATGTTAGATTGGATGTCCTCCAAGGTCCCTTCTAGATCTAAATCTATATTCTAAATCTGACTCTCAAAACAATACTAAGAGGTAGCAACTATAAGCATTATTATCCCAATTTGCTATGTGTGGAAACAGACATCTGTCACTTCTGTTATCTTGGGTAAGCCACTTAAACTCTCTGAGTTTGCATTTTACCATGTGAAAATGTGGGAAAGGAATAGAAGCTGTTAAAGTAGAGGACCTCTCAAATTTCTTCCAAAATTCGATCTTTACATAAGTCATGATTCCGCCACTCAATATCTGAGTCACCTTAAACATGTCACTTATTTCTGAGGTTGAATTTCTGAGTTTATAAAATGGAGCTATGGATATCTGCTCAGCTTAGCTCACAAGACTCAAGTGAGATAATGTATGTAAAGTGCTTCAAAACTTCAAGAAACAATACAAATGTGAACTATAATTATTATTACATAAAACACATTCATGCATTCTTGTAAAAGACAAAAGAAGTGAATCACCAGCCCACATGTTTATGAGCCCCTACATAAAATGGAATAATTGCTTTGTCAGCTATGAGTGAGAAAAGCTTTCTCCCCACCCTCATGTTTCTTTCCTGAATTGGCAGATTCTTGATGCTGCCCAAAGTTAGGGAATAGGAACCAACTTAAAGAGGGGCCATTTCAAGTCGCTGGAGGCAGAATCACGCTTTAAAATCACCACCACTACCACCATCATCCCATCAGCTTTGTCTGTGGGTCGTAGAATAGTAGAATGTTAAAGCCAGAAGAGTATTTCAAATAATCTCTACTCCTTAATCACATAGATGGGGAAATTGAAAACTAGCGAGATAAAGTTATTTGCCCCAGGTCACACAGAAAATACAAAATGAGAACTGAGATATTCATGGAGCGAAAATGGACAACAGAAAAAAGGTTCAGAGATGTTCTAATTAGCAGAGACAATACTCAGATACTGGTTTTCAAGAAAAAAAAACACAAAGCAGTTAGTTGTATATCTTTGAGTGGCAAACTCTAGAACTTGTTTCGGAATGAATAATTCAACAGACAAATAAGTCAGTCAATAAACATTTATTAGGTACCTACTACACATCAGGTTCTGTGCTAAGTGCTGGAGACACAAAAGAAGGGCACAATCCCTGCTCTCACAAATCACTTAAATGCTGCTCAATGAACTCAAGCTATGTTCACTTGTTTCTCTATATTGTGTATCCAGGGTCAGTGGATTGTCATTGAACTATAACAAACATTCTAGACCCATGTTGCAGTTTCAACATGGAAATATTGGAGTGAGCCCATATTAGAAATATTTAGTTTCATTTGGATCAATAAATTTCAAAGGAGCCAAGGTTCTTTTGAAATTCATTGATCCAAACTAAACAAAATAGACTATATTTATATAGAGAGGAAAGCAACGGGGATGAGAAGGAACTCAAACCCCTGTGAGGATCAGTTAAAAAAACTGGGGATATTTAGCCTGTAGAAGACTTAGAATAGATAAAATACCTCTGATGAACATTTAAAGGGTTATTAAATGGACAAAATAGAGATCAGACTTGTCATGCTAGGCTCTGGAGGGCAGAAAGAGGAGAAATGAGCAGAATTTTGGTCTGAACATAGGCAGAAGGGAATGATTTATAAATTAGGCCTGTACAAAAATGGGTCAGCCTTAGGAGATCGTGAGAATCATCACTGGAAGTACTCAAGAAGAAGATGAACAACTGATTCCAAAGGGCATTTTGAAATGTACTCCAGCCTGGAGTAGGAAATTGCACCAACTGACTTACTAAAGCACTTTCTAGCTCTGTCAGTCTAGAACTGAAATGAGAAGACAACAGTTTAGGAGTCCTGTTGGAATAGAAAATAAAACAAGTTATTCACTAAGCCAAAAAATCTGATGGTGAAACTCTCTCTGTCTCTGTCTCTGTGTGTCTGTGTTTCTTTCTATACATATATATGCATGTGTGTATATATGTGTATGTATATGTATACATACACACCTATATGTGTATATGCATGTATGCACATATGTGTGTTTGTATACATGTGTATGTGTATATATATATTCTTGGAATAACATTTTAAATTTGCGACATAAATTTGTAGGATTACAAAGGAAACTAATTACATTGAAATAGTTATCTATGTGTCTATATATCACAATACATATATGTATATTGTAATATGTATATGTGTATGTTACAATACATGCAAATTTCATCAGGTTATAAAGGACATATGAATGTAGAGATAGAGTTTAGAGATACAGATATAAACCCAAATCGTGATAGTTAAACATGCGTTTAACTATATAACTACCTATATATAGTTACATTTGGGACATATGTGTGATTATATATTTTAGAATACATAGATCTATACACACATTGTTTCACATATACACACATATATTAATATGTGTTCATTGTAATATATAAACATTATATATACATACATATAATATACACACATGTATTGTGAGATCTAAACATATACATAATTATTTCAAAATAATTGGTTTTCTTTGTAATCCCATGAATTTATGTTATGAATTTAAAATATTATTCTGAGAAAAGGGGCTCATTATACAAGAAGGTTTACCCCTGCCCTAGGACTTCCAAACAATCTCTATTCTAAGTAAGAGGGCTCCTGGGAAAGAGGGAAAAGCTGAATCCTTTATCTTTCATCCACAGTTGGAGAAATTCTCATCTTGAAAATCATGTATAAGAAACCAAGATGAGGCTTGAGCAACTGCTTATCAGGAATGAGAGAAGTATGCTCTTTCAAATCATGGAGAATTCAGTGCTTCTCAAGTTGTGTAAATCCACAGAGAAACAGAAGGAGAATTTAACAGCAACATGCTGATTGGATAGGGACTAACTCTGCTTCTTAGCGGAAGAAACCTGACTGCAGATATGTACATCACTTCCTGATGTCCAGAGGTACACCACAGTACCTCAATAGCTGCTGATTAGATTGGATGCTATTGTCTTAATTGCTGTCAAAGTCTATTGTATCTCAGCCAGGTTTAAATACTGTGCGGGTTGGGACCTTATCTGGACAATCCAGCTCTGATAATTGAGTCATCTTCCTAGAGAAGCAATTCCTCTTCATGGCATGAATCCAGGAACCTGAACCCCTTTCATCTATTACTGTTTCCTAATCTTTTGTTGATCACTCAAACTACAACTCAAGGCAACGAGTTTCCTGACTTTCAGATCTTTATACTAACTCATCACCTTTGGTTCGGAAATCAGCCTAGCCAGTTCCTTGATTATCTGCCCTGTTGCTACAGCCACAACTATGTTTTGGTACTCAGTTCCCACACTTGCTTTCCTCTTTAGTTTATTCCATTTACTACACACTTCAGATGACCAGAATGTGTTTTCTAAGGTTTGTTCACAAAAGAAAAAAAAGTATACAAATACAGAAATAATGTAACAGGACAAAGTAATGAAAGTATACCCCCCCCAAAAAAAATGCTCCCTACTCTCAAAATAGGAAGTTCCTAGTTTCTAAGCTAATATACTATGCATTCTCTAGTTTCATTTCCCTTAGACTCATATTCACCCCCTATAGATTAGAGCATGTATCCACTTTATAAGAAGTAAAGCTTTCTCCCACTACGATACCTTACTGATTTGGAGTTCTCTGAATTGAACTCATTCCATTTGCCAATTTGAGGCTCCATCTCATAAAGCCAAAAGCTTTCCTGATTTCATATCAGGTTATAGTGGTTCCACCTACATTCCTATGTAATCACATTGATAATGAGCTGTTTCCCCCTCCCTGAGTCCAAAGGGAAGAGATAGAAAAAGCCATCACAAGCAATTAAAAAAATTTGCCCTCCAAATGGCCTCCAAAACAAAGAAAAGTCCTTTTCTATTACACTTCTGGTTGACGTGCTGGAAGGCTATAGGTAAGAAGAAAACCTATTAGACCCTCACACTCACCAATTCAGGGATGAAGGGAACTACTCTTATCAACACTCACTATCTCTGTCAGTCATAGAAGCAGGGGGAAGAGGAGGTCTAGGAGAAGACCAAAGAAAAGAGAAAAATTTGTCTCCTGACTCTTTTTTTGTTTCTTTTTCTTCTCTCTGGTCTAGTAGGTGAGAAGGTGCTGAATTTGACCGCTGACCTCTACACTTAGGACATCTGTCAAGACCCTGGTCTAAGACTCAGCAGGATGCCCCATTAAGATGGAATAGGAGCTGGCAGACCAGCCTGTTCAACCATTCACAAACGATGATTTATGGATGTAAAAAAGCCAATCACTTTTTGCCCGGGATAACAAAAGCAAGAAAAAATGGAATTTACAACCACTATCAAGTATGTTTACAACTAGAACAGGAAGTGGAGCTAGAATGGAAGAGAGTAAATAGATAGCCAACCTAAGCATTGCATTGGTACCTTCAAGACATCCATAGGACCAGAAAACATTCTCTTGACTTTGGGGCACCTCTCTCCTTCAGGATTTGGGGAAATACATTGACAGAAGCCATAGAGGACTAAAAGAATGGAGGACTTCTGAACCCCATTGAAAGATGATTCTGACTATATTAGCTAACATTTTATAGTCCTTTAAGGCTTGAAGAATGTTTTCCTTATAATGACTCTTTGAGGAATATTATACAAGTACTATTATCACTCTTTTATACATGAAGATAATGAGATTCAGAAAACAAAAATGACTTGTCCAGGGTCATCCACTAATAAGTAACAGAGCCAGGATTCAACTCTAGGTACTCTGCCTCAGGTCTCCTCCCTCCTTAAGTCTCTTGCACCTCTGTGTCTTCTCTTTCTCTCAGCTAAGAACCACATTAGTGAAATAAATGAATCCACTTGACATGAGATCTCTCTTCTCCCATCTTGCATTTTCTCTTCCTTTGCCTCAGCCTCTGATAAAAAGTAACACTTTTGTGCCAACACGGACCCCTCTGACATATGCACTTAGTCCCATCCCATCCTGTCTTCACTAGCAGATTGCAATGTCAATTATTCTTTCTCTCTAATCTTCAGCCTCTTCCTATCTGCTGCCTTTATACATTCCTAAGCCTCATCCATCTTGAAACAAAAGCTGGAAAAAAATCTTTCACTAGAACCTATCATCTACTTAAACTGTCGTCTTCTCCTCTTCTCATCTAAACTGCTTGGAAAAAGCTGCTTATACTCACTGATACCACTTCCTCTTCTCTCACTCCTCAATCCTTCACCTTCTGACTTCTTATTTCATCATTCAACTGCAGCTTCTCTTTCAAAAATTGCCAATGATCTCTTGATTGCCAAATCTGATTTTCACTTCTTAGTCCTCATCCTTCTTGCAGCACCTCCTCTTGCATTTGACCCTACTGACAACCTTCTTCTCATGGATACTCTCTCCTTTTCATGATATCACTTTCTCCTCTTTTTTCTCCTACCTATCTGACCACTCCTTCTCTGGTTTCTGTGCTGGTTAAGCATCAATATCATGACCCTAAACATGGATGTTCTCCAAGGTTCTGTCTTGTGCCCTCTTCTCTTCTCCCTCTACAATCTAGTTTTAGTCACTTCATCAATTGCCACTTCTTTACCTATCATCTCTATGTAGATGAATCACAGATCTATCTATCTATCTGTCTGTCTGTCTGTCTGTCTATCTATCTGTCTATCAACATGTACCTTTATCTCTATCTATCTGTCTATCTATCTATCTATTTATCTATCTATCCATCTGTCTGTCTATCTATATGTACCTTTATCTCTATCTATCTACCTGTCTATCTATCTATCTATCTATCTATCTATCTATCTATCTATCTATATGCCCAGATTCTCCCCTAAGGCTCAGTCTAAAATTTTCAGTTTTCCTACTGGATATATTAAAGTGGACATCGTACAGACATCTCAAACTCAACATGTCCAGAATTGAACTTATTGGTGTTCCCCTCAAGCTCGCCCCTTCTCCAAACTTCCCTATTTCTTCTATAAATGGCACCACCATCTCCTTCCAGTCTCAGAGGTTCATAAACTCTGAATCATACTCAACTTCTCAGTGTCCTTCAAATATTATCATTTCTACCTCCACAATAGAACTTGTATCTAAGCTGTTTTATCCACTCACACAATTACCATCTTAATTTAAGCTCTCATTTCCTCTAGCCTATACTATTTCAACAGCTTCCTATTTGTTTTTACTGCCTCAAATATCTAACCACCCCAGTTCATCCCATATATTGCTACCAAAGTAATTCTTCTTAAAAACAAATCTTACCATGTTAACCCCAATTCTCCTCTCCATTTAATTAACTCCTGGAGCTCTTGGTTCCCTATAGGATAAAACATAAATCCCTCTGTTTAGCTTTTAAGGCCCTATACATGCTGGCCCCAAGCTATATTTCCAGACCCATTGGTCATTATTCCCTTTCTCACCCTCTGAATAGCCAAACTAGTCTTTTCTCTATTCATCATATGTGAGACTCCATCATTCTTCTCCATGCCTTGGCACTGGCTATCCCTCACACCTTGGATGTACTGCCTCCTCATTTCTGCCCCACAAACTACCTCTATTTTCTCAAGATTCAGTTAAGCATGCTCTTCTGCATGAAACATTGCCTGATTCCTCCCTCCCAACAGTTAGTATGCGTTCTCCAAAATGATCTTGTATTTATTTGTATATATTCACTGTATGCATATGCTAAATATAATTACAAATGTCATTGTTTTCTTCCTGATTAGAATGCAAGCTCCTTAAAAGGAGGGATTGTTTCATTTTTGTATTTAAGTCCAGCATAGTGGCTGGCATTCAGCAGACAAGAAATGCTTGGTGTTTGATCTAAAAACTTAAATAATCACCTCAATTTTTTCAACTGTAAAATGAGAAGGTTGGATTGGGTGAACTCTAATGTCCCTTCTTCATCTAAAACTCCTATGATTTCCAATGTCCAACTGAGACAGTTTTTGACCCACATCTAGAATAAAGGTTCCTGTGTCTGAAAATCAGAGAGACAATGGCCTAAGAAACTTGAAGGGTCCGTTAGTTTGATATCAGTTGCACAAAGGAGTTTCTCTACTGTTTGCAAGGAGAGGAGCCCTGATTTTCCCTAAACCAGTTTTTCCCATTTCTCTTTATCGCCAACATTACAGTTTCAGGGTCATGAGAACCCTTTGTCTCCCTAAAGCATTAAAATGATCCCACAAAACAAGTCAGAAAAGAAAAGTTTTTCCTTATTTGCTTAACTTACACACAGATAACTTTGCTCTGCTGCTTAAGATAAGCCCCTTGAACAACACCAATGGCCAGTGTAATTATATTTATCTTTCGGGAGGCAGATAATTTTGTGGAGGGATAAGCTCTGCACTCAAAAATTCCACTGGGACCCAGAAACCATGCTGAGGATGGCAGAGGGAGGGAGGGGTAACTGAAATCTTGGCAAAAAAATAAAATAAAATAAAGCAAGATGAAATAAAATAAAGTAACATGGCCTCTTTTAATGCCTTGGCAAAAGAAACTGCTCTGGCAAAGTTTTCAAACAGTCCTTCAGGAGTGGCTAGGGCCAAGTCTCCAATCCTTAGGTTATGACATCAATCATCAAATTGAAAAACGTTGGAGCTGGAAGAGTCATTAAAAAAAGGCAATGTAGACAATACTACAAAGAATTCTGGACAGGGAGTCAGGGGATTGAAGTACTAATCCCAGCTCTTCAGGTGAATGACTGCATGACCTTGAACAATCATCTCATTGGGTCAAGGTTTCTTCGTCAGTAAGATGAGGCAACTAAATGAAAAGATTTCTCTCTGGATGCCATGCTGAAATAGATAGAAATAGAAATGGATCACTGTGGGCCAAATATTGACCTGGAAAGCCACAAATTAACACAATCTACATTTTATTGTATTTTATTTATTTTGTTAAACATTTCCCAAATACATTTAGTCTAGTTCAGGCTCCACTGGGGAATTTTTCAGACTGTCTACGGATTGTGTTTTTGACACTTCTACTATATACATCGTGGGACATAGGATCAAAGATCTAGGGATGGAAGGGATTTTAAAGGCCATCTACTACAAACCTCTCATTTTAAAGAAGAGGAAACTGAGGTCTAGGTAGTTTAAGTCACCCAAGTTCAACTAGAAATAAAGCTAAAAATAGTTCTGATCCAGCAAAATGGGGCAGTAGATAGAGCAATATGTTTTTTTTTTGTCTGAATGACCTGACTCAAATCCTGCCCCAGAAATTTACTACATGACCTTGGAAAATGACTTACTCTGTCTCATCCTTAGTTTCTTCATCTGCATAATGGGAAGGTGGTGGCCTATAATGTCCCTTTCTATGATCCTAAGATTAAAAGGGATTTGTCCAATGCTGCGCAGCTAGTCAGAAGTGAAGCTAGACATAAAACTCTGCATCTCTCAATTCCCAGACTAATGATTATTTTGTTCAACATGTCTCTACCTTCTCATATTCAGTCTTTCAGAAGACCTGCTTTCCTTCACTAATTTGTGGAACTCTCTGCGATTATCTTAGTAGAACTTGTGTTCTCTAGTGGCACTGAGCAGTTCTCCTGAGGAATCAAAAATGAACTCTACACAAAAGAACAAGACCAAGCAGAATCTGCATATTAATGAGATTCCAGATATGAGATATATAGACACTTGTTGCCTCAAAAATAAGGTAAAAGAAGACTCCCATTTGGAGGCCTACCCATCCTCAAATGAGGTGATACTCTTAAAGGCAGGGTGATTTAGCAGATAGAAAGCTGGATTTGGAATCAAGAAGATCTGAATTAGAATCTCACCCCTGGCACTTAATGGGTATAGGATCCTGAGTGTCACAACATCTCATGGCCTCAGTTGCTTATTTATAAAAATGAGGGGCTTCCCTCTAAATCTATGGCCTTGAAACCTAAGTGATTAGTGTGCTTATGCCTCTGCAGCAGGCTGGGCTCATTCTGGAAGACAGCATGTGCTTTTTACCTTGGGTTGGAGAGTATTTAGCAGAGTAAAGGAAAAATCTATGCATCATCCCATCTGTCTACTCCTATACCCTAATGATTACATCTTACCAGAAGATCTATTTCTCTAGTACAGATTGATTTGTTTTTATAGTTCCTTCTACAGGATCATAGGATTTAGAGTTATGAAGGGCCTTAGACAGCACCTAGTTCAAACCCTCATTTTGTAGGTAAAGAAATGAACCTCAGAGAAGAGAAATATCTTGCCTAAAGTCACACAACTAGTAAATAGAAAAGCCAAGCATAGACTTCAGATTCCATGACTATAAGTCCAGAATTATTTTTACTAAACCCCGCTGACTCTTTTTAGAGTGTCAATTTTTCTCTGAAAATGAAAATAGATGTAATAACAATGATAAATCACATGTGTCTACAGTTTTAAGACTGAGGAAGTGCTTTCAGAAGATTGAAAATCTTGTGAGAAAGGCCAAAAGACACAGAGAAAGACAGAGACAGAGTCAGAGAGACAGAAAAAGAGACAATTTTGTAATAGAAAGATCACTGAAACTGGAGCAAGAGGACCTGAGGTCAAATCCCAAGTTAGTTATTTACTACCTTGGACAGGTCACTTACTCAGGAAGGTCTGTGAAACTACAACCTGCAAAATATTTGAGGATTTTCTTTAGTGGAGGGAGTGTCCTCACCCTAAGCTCCCTATAGTGATGAAATTATGGATCCAAATATCCCTCATTCCCCACCCCCACCAAAAAAATAAATCCTCCATTACTATGCCTACCATAGACCTGGACACATAATGGGTCTTTAATACAGTAATTCACTGATGGACTGCTAAAAACGTATGGTGAACTGGTAGTTAGGCTTAAAGAGCAAAAGTGGGAATATCCAGAGGCAAAGAATGGAGCTGACTATCAAAACTGACAGTAGAACAACAATAATGAAGACAATAATAGCCTCCATGGAAAAGATGTTTGTAGTTTAGAAAGCATTATCGTGGACATCAACACTGTGACCCTCATAGTCTTCTCTCACCTGATCAGTCTTATGGCCATTTGCACACATTAAGATGTCCTATTGAGATGGTGGGTAGTCGTGACCATGAAATTAAAGGGCAGAAAGAGATATAGTAGGTGAAGCAACTAGGTGGCTCAGTGGATAAAATGCTGGGCCTGTAATCATGAAGGCTTAAGTTCAAATCCGGCCTCAGACACTGACTAGCTGTGTGACCTTGGGCAAGTCACTTAGCCTCTATTTGCCTTAATGTGCTAGAGAAGGAAATAGCAAATCACTCCAGTATCTTTGCCAAATAAACCCATGGGCAGCAGTAGCATTCTATGGTCCATGGGGTCACAAGGAGTCAGACATTACTGAACAACAATAACATACGGTAGGTCTATTGTTGGTGGTATGTAACATCTTCTGTTCCACTTCTCTCCTCCATCCCAATATTCAGCATTTTTTATACATTACCTTACTCCATTAGATGTCAAGTTTCTTGAGGGCAGCCACTTGTCTTTTTTTCATATTTGTATGCCCAGGATTTAACAGAGTGCCTAGAACATATGAAGTCTAACAAATAATCAATCGACAAATTGATTTTATGTCCTTAGATAAGTCACTCCTTTCTTTGACCCTTCACTCCTCTTATCAGTAAAATAAGGTAATTGGACTCAATGATCTCTGAAATAATATGATTCCGGATTAGCTGGGCTTCCAGGATATGAGAGCCTTGATTAATTTTGTCCCAGTTGGCACTGTGCTCTCACCACTTGGAAAAATGCCCCAAGGTCATTTTGGTTGATTCTATTCATCATGAATTCAATATTACAGCCAAACTGACCTATTCTCTCTTCATCCCCTGCCCCAAAGCCATCCTGTGTTTTCTTGTCTTTCTCTGTCCCCATAACTTTGTTTACTTCTATCCAAATCCTTTTCTCTATCTTCCTTTTTTTATTATTTTTTTAATTTATGGAATAAAACAAGCATTTCCATAACGTAGTACAATAAAAAAACATTGTGCATGAAACTGCAAATCTACTATGCACAACTTGCTATTTCCTTCAAACATATAATAAAATTATCAAGTAAATTTCTTCTTTTCTTCTCTCCCTTCCCATTATACCTACCATTATACACACACACACATATATATATATATTATACTTACATAAAAATACATATACCATACCTGCAATTATACATATGTGTGTGTACAATTATTCTACACATACTTCTATTTATCAGTTCTTTCTCTGGATGCAGATAGTGTCTTTCTGCATGTGTCTTTTATAGTTAATTTGGGTATTTATAATAGTCAAAATAACTTATTAATTCAAAGTCATTCTTAAAACAATGTTACTGTTACTGTACACAGTGTTCTGTTGTTTCTGCTCATTTTACTTCATTATTTCAAGCTTCTTTCCATGTTTTTATAAAACTATTGAGCTCATCATTTCTTATAGCAAAGTAGTATTCCATCAAAATCATATGCCAAAACTCTTTCAGTGATTCCCCAATCGATGGGAGTCCCCTCAATTTCCAGTTCTTTTCCACCACAAAGAGAGCTGATATAAATATTCCAGAATATATATTTTTCCTTTTCCCCTAATTATTTTCAAAAAATAGACCAAGTAGTAGTATTGCTGGGTCAAAGAGTGTAGGTAGCTTAATAACTCTGTGGGCATAATTCCAGATTCCTTTCCAAATGGTTGGATCAGTCTACAATTCCACAAACAATGAATTAGTGTCCCAAATTTCCATATCCCTGCCAACATTTGTCACTTTCCACTTCTATCATTTTAGCCAATCTGGTAAGTGTAAAATGACATCTCAAGGTTGTTTTAATTAGCATTTTCTAATCAATAGTCTCTAATCAATCAAAAAATCAATATTGTTTCATATGACTACAAATTGTTTTGATTTCATCATCAGAAAACTGCCTGTTATTATCCTTTGACCATTTATCAATTGGGAAACGGTTTGTATTCCTATAGATTTGAGAAAGTTCTTTATATATTTTTAGATAGGAGACCTTTATCTCTATCCTTTTCAATTGAATTATCCCATGAATTTCATAAAGGAGTTTATTTATACTTCTCTAGTGCCCTTATCATGTGATGTATATTATAACCACATGTGTTTATCCCTCTATTAGGCCATAAACTCCTTTAATACGCTTGGCAATCCTTAAAGAACTATAGAATTGTAAACTGCAATTACCATTAAAATCATATAAATTTTACGTCTCACCCAGCACCCACTGAAGTTGGCATAGGATGAAATTTGAGCAGAATGTATTAAGAGAGGCATACTACTTCCCAAGAATAAGGTGATTGTCCCTTAATACTCTATTCTGGTCTGACAACATCTAGAACATTTTGTTCAGTTAGGCCCCAGATAATTTAAGTAGGACATTGATAAGCCAAAAGCCATCTAAAGGAGGGTTAGCCAGGATGGTAAAGGGCTTTGGGTCTACGTTACAGACATATAGACAGAAGGAAATGAGGTAGTCTGATTTGGAGAAAGAAGACTCCGTATTGACATGAGAGCTGTCTTCAAATATTTAAGGGCTGCCAAAGAGAACGGGAAATGAAGTTGCAAAAAGATAAATATAGATTCGAGGTTGATTTAAAAAAAGAACTCTCTACCAATTAGAGTGGTCCAAAAGTGGAATAGATTGCCTTGAGATGTTATGGACTTCCTCCAACTTGGCAGAGTTCAAACAAAGTCTAGATGACTATTTGTCAGGTATGTTATGATAGGGATTTAGGTTGGAGTAGATGGAGTCCTTTCTATTTCTAATAGCCTCTGATTCTTTGATTTTGTGATGCAATGAATGCATGAATCACAGGGATGGTTGGTATGAAACAAACAATTTAGCAAAAGTGTTTATATTGACAGAGAAAAAAAGCAGATGTCAGACACTTACCCTTTCCCCCAGCCTCCACCTCCTTACATATGTGATATGATGCTAATCAGGCACATTTAAAAATACCTCAGCCAAGGTAGCACTTGCAACAGCCTTCTCCTCACCTAAAGCTCAGCTCCATATGTTGATCTCCCTGCATCTATACCTTTTTGGGGCATTGAAATATTCCAGAGCAGACTTTACAACAAAAGAGGTGAAGAGGAGCAAAAAAAATACCCAGAAAACTTTTGATGTTTAAGACTAAAACAATTCATTTTTTAATCATTAAAAGGATCACTTTCTCAAAGTCAATATCCATAATGGCTAAACAGTTTGTAACACATAAATCTAAATGAATTGTACTGCATCATAAGGCAAGAAGTGTAAATAGTTTAGAGAAATTTGGAGAGGGTTATATGAACTGTTGCAGTAAGGAGAAGCAGGGAAAACAATGTCAATCAATCAATTCTTGTTCAGACATTTTTCAGTCTTGTCCAATTCTTCCTGACCCCATTATAGGGGTTTCTTGGCAAAAAAATGGAGGGACTTGCCATTTTCTCTTCAGTGGATTAAAAGAAACAGAGTTTAAATGACCTGCTCAAGGTCACACAGTTAGTAAGCCTCTCAGGCCAGATTTGAACTCAGGTCTTTCTGACTCAAAGCAATGTTCTATCTACTGAGCCACCTACCTGTCCGAATTGGTCGATAAATATTTATTAAGTATATGCTATATGGCAGGCATTGTACTAAACACTAGGAATATAAAAAGAGGTAAAAGACACTCCCTGACCCCAAGGAGCTTACAATGTATACATATACAAGATAACTACAGCAATGTAAATGAAAAATACAACAAAATGAAACAAAATTCTGCAGGATTATAAACTTGGTTCTTCAAACTTGTACCCTGAAAGAGTTAAAAAAAAATTCATCTCTCTCCTTTCGTTGCAGGAGGAGCGCTATGTATGGAATATTGCAAAAACCATCAGACATGGTGGATATGTTGGTTGTGTTAGTTCAGCTGCTTTTGTTTTTGTTTTTTTTTCCTAATCTTTTTTTTACAAGAAATGACTCACTGGGTAAGAGACAATAAGGTACACATTTGAATGAATATGATATACAGCAAAAATATCAATTTTTTAAATTTATCATTCCCCATTTGAGATACATGGCAGTTGGGAGAAATCTCTGCAAGTTTCTCCCGATCCTATAAAGGCTTTACAGAGGGAAGAAGTATTAGAGATAATTCACCCTAATCCTAATTGACCCTAAAAGTATAATTGACCTCTAAAGTATCAGAGATAATTGTTTTACAGATTAAAAATTTAAGGCTCAGAGAAACATGGTTAATCAATAAAATTTTCACAAGGAGTAGTCAAGCCAGATATGAAACTTGGATCTTCTGACCTCAAACCCAGTGCTTCACCCGCTACATAATGCTGCCTTCATTTCAATATATCTTCAATGATCCAGAGGACCCCAATGTGAGGGAAAACATGAAAGAGCATAGAATGTCAATCCTCCACAGATTTATAAATTTTAGAGTAGAAAGAACTAGGATAAGTTATAGCTATAACAGAAAGTTATTAATTAATATTAATAGTACACAATAACTTGTATGATATATTAATAACAAATTCATAATAATTATATATTAAGGATAATGAAATAAATTAATGATATTGATTTTAATAATCATAATAGTGTGCAGCATACTAGACTCAGGTCAGAAATACCTTGGTTCCAAACTTGCCTTCCACACTTATTAGCTATATGACCTTGATTAAGTTACAGCCTCTGTGAACCTCAATGTTGTCATCTCTAGAGTGGAGATAATAATTCCTGCAGTACCTACACTTTGACTGAGACTATCAAGTAGAATGATCTAGGTAAAGCATATTATTTAAACATTAGTTGCTGTCATCGATGAAAGGACATAGTCAGAAAATAGACTACAGAAGGCCAGAGCTTGAAAAGTCTTTAGACCATAGAATGTCAGAGAGTAAAATGCTACTATGAAAAGTATAATCAACTTGGACTATCAGAATTCCAAGGAATCTTTGAGATAAACAGAGATATTTCAAAGATGGAAAAAATCAGTTAGGGGAAAGTCTCAAAGCTAGCTACTGAGAGATGTGGCTAGAAAACCATTCCTTTGGGGAAAAAATGTAGAGAATTTCAGGGGACTGCAAACTCAATATGAGCCATCAGTGTGAGATGTCTGTCAAAAAAAGTTAATGTTACTTTTTTCACTTTGTTTTTCTTGTCCTTTTCTATATGTTCTCTTTTGCAATATGGCTAATATGGAAAGATGTTTGGCATAATTTTACAGGTACGATCAATATTTCATTGCCTTCTCAGGGGGTAGGGGAGGGGAAGAAAGAAGAGAGAGAACTTGAAACTCAAATTTTAAAAAAAATGAATGCTAAAATTTTTAATGTAATTAGGAAATATTTAATGAAATAAAATAAAAATATATTTTTAAAAATTATGCTATCCTAGGTTGATGAAGAGAGCAATCAGTGTCCAGAAAAAATGAGATAATAGTGCTGCTATACTATGCTTGAGTCAGACTACATTTAAAATATTGTATTCAGTTCTGGGCATCCATTTGAAGAAGAGACAAACTTAAGCACATCCAAAAGATGATGACAATTATGGCGAGGGAACTAGACAATATGTTGGCAAAATATTGATTGAAATAACCAAGAACCTTTTGCTTGAAAAAGAGAAAATGTAGGTTGAAGATTCCTAACTCTGCTTCTGTCATGAACTCCTTTGGAGGTCTGAAGAAGTCTATGGATACCTTCTTTGAATAATGTTTTTATACAAGCAAAATAAAATACATGGGATTGCAGGGAAAGAAATTGTATTGAAATAAATATCGAAATGTAGTTTTAAGTCCATAGACTCAGGTTAAGAGCCCTTACTCTAGGACTCACATGTGGAAGAGAAAGGCTTCTTTTTCTTGCTCATAGAGAGTAAAATGAGTAACGATGGGTGTGAAGTAAAAGAGAAGGCTAATTGTATTTTGGCTTATTGCAAAACAAAACTTCCTACCAATTAGAACAATCCAGAAGTGGAGCATGTTGTCTCTGGAGATGGTGGCTTTACCCTCACTGGAGGTTTTATAAAAAAGGCTGGATAACTACTTTGGGGGGTCTCATAAAAGGATCCCCCCCACCTCGGGCTGAGGTAGTGTTATATATCAACCACAGAATCAGCTGAGTTACATCTGAGCTTCCTTTAGAATGAGATGATATGATTCTGGCAAAAGAAATTCCAAATTTCAGCATAAGGGTGTTCATTAGAGGAGGCAACAATAAACATTGGAGGCGAAGATAGTCTGACTCTATGTACAAAAGCTAAAGAGTGTTTTTTTCTTACTAATAGCTGAGACAAGAAATCTTCAGCATTCCTGCCTACTACCTCCCTGAGTTGTTGTCCAATTCATGGGCAGTGGAAAAGAAGCTGAAATTAAAACCACAGGCTCTGGGTTCAAATCAAGACACTGTAAATTACGGGCTTTGCAACCTTAGGCAAGTTATATAACCCATGTGGAATTCAATTTCTTCATTTGCATAATGGGGAGCTTGCTCTGTATGATCCCTAAGGTCCCTTTTATCTCTGCAATCTTTTGTCTGATTCTAAAGTAGGTCCCAAAGTTTGAAGTCTAAGAGGATACATCTCTGTATAGATCTGTTTTTATCACTGAAATATTTTATGACCTAGTAAATCTGTGCTGGGAAAACCACAAAGCACCTCATTTCTGGTGGGAAGTATGTTGGTGCACTGGACTGAGGGTCAGGAGACTGGGGCTGGGTTTTTTGGTGGGTCTTCTAATAGACAGTAGCAATAGACCTTAGAGAAGTTTCTTCACCAGGGCCTTAGAGTTCATCTAGTCTGATTTGCACTTACATATACCACACACACACATATAAATGCACACTTTATACAATAAGGAAACTGAGACTGAGATATTAATTTATTTTTCTTAACTCTCAAATGGAAATCAGACACTAAACTTTTTAAAGACATATTTTCCACCGCTCCACTCTATTTCTCTTCATTTGCAAAATGAAGGGGTTGGATGACATGATTTTCAAGATCTTTCTTAGCTCTAAAATCTTGAGTTACAACCCTATAACAACAATTCCATGACCACCACAATACACTGAGTCTCATCTAACACTCAAGAGATATGCTTGATCCTATGTCCATCTAGGTTTTGAATTGCCATAAGCCAATTCCCATGAAGAGTTTTTTGATCTGTCTACAGAGAGGTTGTCTGGATCACATACAGGGCCTAGAAGTGATGTTGTCACCTCTGAAGGCTAAAATGAAGCATTCACTTTAGTGTGGACCACTCAAATGGCTCAGGGCCCAGCTCTAAGTAGACCACGAAGAATCACCCTGCTGTGGGACACAGCCTCTTCCACCAAACACTTTTGTCTTTGAACTTAGGGCACTAGTCTGGCTCCAGGCACCAATGACTGATGTTTAATACTCTTGGGTCTTATCTGGGGCCTTTTTCTATGACAGGGAAGTTTTTTTGGCCAAGGCTGAGGTTGTCACAACTCCCTTTCCCCTCATCTGTAAGTTAGAAAGCTTAGTGTTGAGAGTACAGGGGCAGAAACCCTAGTTAGACATTAAGGCAACTCTATTGTCAATCAGTTCTCTCCACGGGTGGCCTTCCTGCATTTTTTTCATGGAAAGAAATGCCGAGCTTGGCTGTTTCCATGTGTAGGCATCTTCCTGCCTGGACTGCCTCCTGTGAATCTGGCCATCTGGGTAAGTCAGTTGAGTGACTCACTGCATTTATCCCTCTGATGAAAACCTTGGCTCTGAATATGGCTCAGGGCTATTCAACAGGATTTTATCCACCTCTGTCCTAAATAGTTCTGGGCTTCAAAAGGTTCATAATTTCATCAGCGTTGGTACTCCTTCCCCAATGCTGATTGCAAACTGTTCCAGGCCTTAGTCAACAGTTTTGGGAGGTGCTGGGGAAAATTAAAAGAGAAAGAAAGAAAGAAAGAAAGAAAGAAAGAAAGAAAGAAAGAAAGAAAGAAAGAAAGAAAGAAAGAAAGAAAGAAGGAAAGAAAGAAGGAAGGAAAGAAGGAAGGAAGGAAGGAAGGAAGGAAGGAAGG
>CM053622.1:95461170-95511251 GCA_028646595.1 Phalanger gymnotis
GGAGTGTGACTAAAGAGTTCTATGTTCCACGCTTGGGCAGATGCGCTGCCTCAACTGCACTCCACCTTGCCCAAAAAAACTCCGTACCCGGACTGGGCTTAAATCTTCAGCAGGCTCTGCACTCCTGCTCTGATCAGCCACTTAATTCCTCCCACCAGGTGGGCCTGGGGCCAGAAGCAACTGCAGCTGAATTTCTAAAGCTGCCCCGCCTCCGTTGCCTCAGGGGTGGTAGTCGAACCGCAAACTCCGTCCAGTCCCGCAGCTTTTCCCACTAACTTTCTGTGTTGTCTTTGCTGTTTGTGGGTTGTGAGGTCTGGTACATGCCACAGCTCAGTAATTCAGCATGCTAGGGCACTCTCCGCTCCCGTCCTGGTCTCGTCTGTCCGTGGTCTGCCGCGCGGTGCCGTGCCGCGAGCGCTGGGCTCTGCTTGGCTCAGCTCCGCTCCCCTCAGCTGGGGGCTGGGAGTTCCGTTTGGGACAAACCTTACCCTGAGACAATCCAGGCTGTCCTGGGCTGGAGCCCTGCTTCCCTCTGCCACTTTGTGGGTTCTGCAGTTCTAGAATTGGTTCAGAGCCATTTTTTATAGGTTTTTGGAGGGGCTTGGTGGGGAGCTCACGCCAGTTACTGCTTTCCTGTTGCCATCTTGGCTCCGCCCCGAACCAAGAATTCTATACTCAAAATTGGAACAGAAGAGGCATGGAGAAGGAAGGAAAGGAATCAACAATCATCTTTATTCTTGCCCCATAAGCCTCATCAGACATAAACTTACTTTTTTAAATCACACAAGTAAAATAGAGATTATGTCATCCCTCATAGTACAAAAGTTAATGCCAAAGATGCCAAACTGGAATTATTTTTCTTCTAGAAGACCTTGACTAGAAGAACTGTCTCATTAAGCAACAAAGTAAAACCAACATTGGTTCTAGGCAAGAAGTAATTGCTGCCCATCTTCAACAGGCTATGGAAATCAAATGGAAGGAGTGATCTCTGACTTCTCTCTCTACATCACTCCTATATCCATTATTCCCCAGACAATTGTTTCTGTGAAATGTCTCACATTCCTCCCTTCCCTACTAATACCACTACCACCCACCTAGTTCAGACTCATCATTTCTCATCTCGACTGTTGAAATAGTCTCATCATCTCCTGGTTCTCCCTATTCCAATTCATGCTTCTCTTAGCTGCCAGATAAACTTTCTTAAAGTACAACATCGAACAAACAGCAACCATGCCAAACAATCTTCAGCATCTCACTATCCCACATTAGATCACATTCAAACTCCATAACTTGGATAGCACAGGTTCTGCATGGTTTCCTACTGGAGCTGGTTCAAATTGGCTCATTGTTAAATTTTCTGTGTGAGGACTTATACCTATGAAATCAGCAAACAACATAAATCATGGCTTGATTTATGTTTTCTTGATTAGACTTAATAAAGAGATGGAGACAATGCATATTAAACTTAAAAGTATGTCATAAGTAGGTTTTTCTGAGAGCTGATTGTTAAACATTTACCAGCATGTCACTGAATGACCTCACACTTTCCAACCTCTGGACAGACCTTCAGGTGCACTCATTGCCTGTTAGACATATCAGCTTTGGCATTCAAATCCCTACAAGGTATGGCTTCAATCTGCTTTTGTTATCCTATATTTTTTATTCCCTTATTCATACTTGTATTGGTAATTAAGGTGGGCTTTTAGCACTTGTTTAATCAAGTGCCCTTGAAGAGTTTGGCCTTTGTTTCTTTGATTAAATTAGGAGTCTTTGATGACCTCCTTGCCTCAAAGGAAAGCCTGGTTTGCATGGGTTTGAGTCCTAGGTTTGTGATGCTTTTAGGTCACATGGGTGAGTTGCATGTGTGACTCACCTTTGACCCTGAACAAGATATATAAACCCATAGGTTGGCATTCTCCCTTGGGACTCTCAGCCACTGGAAGAGCAGTGTGGGACTCTGGGCAGCCACTCTAAGAGCCTTCCAGCTTGTGAACCTAGATGTTGGTGGTTTCTTGGTAACTATGAATTGTGATTTGGTCTGTTTATATTGTGTATGTTTGTAACTTGTTTCTATTTGCTCTGAAGTTCAGGTTTTCCTCCTGAACTAAGTGAATGGTATTTGCAAGTTGGATTAAAGTAAGATTGTTAACCCCTTAATGTTGCTTTCTTTAGTAAAGCAGATAAAAGAACCTGTGCTGGCAGCTCTTGTTGTTGGGCTTGTGTTGGTCTTTAACCTCCGCAACAGCTACTAGCCGAATTGTTGCTACAATACTCTAGATTCCATCCATGATGAGCTTCTCTTGTGCTATTTAAATGTTCATGGATTTAGTCATGACAATTTGATCCCGCTATCCCTTTTGTTTTCGACATACCCACCGCTGGAGTCAACTCTAGTTACTTTCCCTGTATCTCTACCTATTGAAATGCCCTCCCTCCTTCCAGGATGAGCTCATGTTTGACTTGCTCTATGAGATCTCCCATGGCTCTTCTTCTTCCCCAAAATGGCATACTCTGATTTCTCATAATACTTTATTTGTACTTCTTTGCAAGCACCATATTCTGATTTATATCAGAGATAGTAGTGTTCATGCATATGTGTTCCATTGCACTCTAAGTTTCACGAGGACAGGGATTGTGCTTCACGTTTCTCAGTATACCTTAACATAGCTTCCATTATAGCAGATATTCAACAAATGTTGAATGAATGATGCTACTTTTGTTCACCATTGGGACAGGTGGTCAAAGTGAATAGATTCCCTTCAGAATTCAAAGATGGTGGTTTTTTAGGTCTCGGTTAAAATAATTCATGAAAAATTCCTTTTCTGCTGCCCTTTTATCATATAGCGGTGCCAAAGAATGCCATGTAGTTTGATTTAAATGAATTAATTCAAGGGCTAGAAAACCTCATTTAATTAAGACTCTACAATTCATAGGATCTTAAAATCATAGATCTGGAGCTTTAAGGGACCTGAGAGGCCATGTACTCCAAATCCTTCATTTTATAGATGAGGACACTGAAGCCTAGGGAGGTTAAGTGATTTGTCCAACATTTCATAGTTATTCAATATCATGCCAGAGCTGGAAAGAACTTTAGAAATGTAGTCCAGAGTTAAACTGTTCATTTTACTGAAGGTCCAGAGAGAATTGATAATTTCCTCAAGGTCACATAGGTAGTAGGTAGCAAAGTTAGGCCTAGAATCTAGGTCTCCTAGTTCTTACTATCTTTTCCATAAGAGATGGAGGCAAGGAGGTTGCATTTAGTTAACCAGTGAACTAGAGTCAGGAAGACTCACCTTCATGAGTTCAAATCCATCCTCAGATGCTTACCAGCAATGTGACTCTGGGCAAGTCATTTAATCCTGTTGGCCTCAGTTTTCTCATCTATAAAATGAGCTGGAGAAGGAAATCACAAACCACTTGAGTATCTTTGCCAAGAAAACTCCAAATGGGGCCATAAAGAGCCAGATATGACTGAAAATGACTAAACAACAAAAATTCATTCATTCATTCATTCATTTTTTACAGCCCCATTCTGTTTTCAAGGAGAAAAGGTAAGTCACTTAATGATAAAGAATGAAGTGCACTCATAGGAGAAATTTGAAATAAAATGTGTCCTGTGTACAACTTAAGATCAGTACATATTCACCTCAGTTGGCCACACGTATCTTCTGAGCTTGTGTCTCCACTCCTCATGATGTTCAGACTGTCGACCCTGTGGCCTTATAAGCACCTAATTAACACATTATAGAAATGTTCAGTGATGCTCCTGACAGCAAAAAACAGAAGGTAAGAAAGAGAACTCACAAATTTTACAAAAATTCTCATTATCAAAAAATGAAACAAAAATAAATTTGTGGGTAATTCTTAGCTTACCAGAAGGTTCTGCTTAAGTCAATTATGTATATTATGTTCAAAGAGATGTGTTGGACATTAGGGAGCTACTAGAATCAAGTGAAATGTCCTTCTTGACTTCAATGACCTTGCAATATAATAGTGCAATTCATGGAAATGTGTAAGGGTAAATCTCTTACCCCATACTCCCAGGCCTTTGTCCAGCAAAGGCCTGATCTCGCAGGCAATGATGAGCCGGAAGCCAAGATGGTGAAATAGCTCCGTTTAATTAAGACAGTGACCAGATTTTATAGCCTTCATTACGTAGTACTAGGACTGCCTTGATCCACCTACTCTCTGCCTATTCTCCTCCCCTTTCTTTCCCGCCCTCTCCCCATGATTCACCTGTGCACAGGTGAACCCGGAAAAGAACCCTGCACCACGTTGCCAACAAGGACGAGACCCTTCCTCCAAACTCCATCTTGTTCCTCCCATACCTCAGAGCCCTGAGATTTTCTCAGCAGGCTCAGGGTGCGGAGGTCCAACGATACCTTGGGGTCGGCTATAACTTGTCCCATTACAGAAATGTGATGAAGGGAAGAAGGAAAAGGGATTGGTCAACAAGGGACCACCTATTGAAGCATTAATAGATAATCTCTTTTTGTTTCCAGTCCAAATATGTAGAAAATTTGGGGAGCTAATTTCCAGCCAGGAGTGACTCAGGAGTTGAAACTGAGGAGACAGCGAAGTGGTTGCAGTGGGTAGAGCGCAGGGCCTGGCATTAGGAAGATCTGACTTCAAATCCAGCCTTAAACACTTACTAGCTGTGTGACCCTAGGCAAGTTATTTAATTCCTATCTACTTCAGTTTCTTCACTTGTAAAATAAGGATAATAATAGCTACTTCCCAGGGTTGTTTAGAGGAACAAATGAATTAATAATTGGGAATTGATTAGCACAATGTCTATCGCATAGTAAGCACTAAATATTTGTTGATGTTCAGTCATTTTCAGTCATGTCCAACTCTTCATGACCCCATTTGAGGCTTTCTTGACAAAGATATTGAAGTAATTTGCTATTTTTTCACCAGATCATTTTATAGATGAGGAAACTGGGTTAAGTGACTTGCCCAAGGTCACACAGCTGGTATGTGTCTGAGGCCAAATTCGAACTCAGGAAGACGAGTCTTCCAGACTCCAGACCAGATACTCTATATCCACTGCCCCACCAAGCTGCTTATATAAGGTAATTGTTAAAAGTGTTCTGTTAGGCTGCAGAGCCTTAAGAACTAATGATTCAATTGCAGTTGAGCTGGAACTAAATGTGTTTCCTATTCTCTTTCCTCAGGGGATTCAAATTGGGAGGGCTACTTCTGATTCTAGATGGAGGAGGAGTATCTGCCTGAATTTTATGACCCAAGTGACATGTGTATGTGAGCACATGGTGGCTCATATCCTTTTATGTCAATATTCTTCTAAACTTTGATGAATCAATTTTCCAAAATGGTAGTCCTAGACCTGGTGAGTTAAGAACTAGAAGTCCCATCAGCCATCAAAGATAGTAGCAGTGGCTGCCTGAGTGATAGTGACTAATGACAGAGGAAATATCTATAGATAGAAGGAGAATGAAAGCCACATGTGAATGGTGCTAACTTCAGGGAGTGAGCTAACTTATAGTGGAGAATCATGCCACAACATACTTAACAGAGGCATTGACCCTCAGGGACAAGTTGGATAGTTCTATTGTACTTTAAGAATGAATCCACTCATCCAAGGAACTTTGCATGTGGAATGAGAGAATGCTCCCACATTGGAGGAAATTTTTTTGTAACAATTCTTCTTGCTGTATCTCCTTAGCAAATCCCTCTCTAAAAGCTAATAATTCATAATGAGGAGTACACCGGTGGGGGTGGGGCTCAGGAGTTTTACTACTAGAAACTCAGCCCCTAAGGGTTATTTCCTAGACCTCTGAAGAGAGTAGTGGTCAACAGTCACTTTGAGGACCTCAATCCACAAGTTCAAGTCAAATGTGACTGGGTGGAGGGGCCCCAGAGGGGGTGCTAAAGAAGGTAACAAAAGGAAAGGGGATAAAAACAGTAATTTATCTATCTACATGTCAATAGATAGATGAGAGAGAGAGAGAGAGCAAGAGTGAGAGCGAGAGCGAGAGAGAGAGAGAGAGAGAGAGAGAGAGAGAGAGAGAGAGAGAGAGTAGATAGATAGGCAGAGTACTATGAGAAAGCTGAAAAGAGAGGAATAATTTCTTTGGGGATGAAATAAGAGACTTTATTAAGGAGGTAGTTCCTGCATTGAGTCTTTTAGAAAGGAAAATATTTTAAAGTTTGAGAATGGCAAGGGGGAATCTATTCTAGTCATGGTAGATGGTAGAAGACAGTAGGAAGGGGAGGAGAGGAAAATAGTCCAGTTTTGTTGTAATATAAAGTACATGAAAGGGAATAGAGAGAGATTTGACTGGAAAGGTAAGAGTAGTATCAGATTGTGAAGTTTTTGAATGTCCAGAGGAAAAGTATGGACTTTATTCTGGAGATGAATGAGAGTTTCAAAAGAGAACCAAGCGGTACATTAGAAAGAAGATTTGGAAAATTGTATAGGTCATGAATTAGTCAGGCAAGAGACTAGAGGCAGGGAGATCAGTTCAGAGCTTATTACCATAATACAAGAGGTAGGTGGTGAGAACCTGGTGTGAAATGGTCAATGTGGAGGTGGAAAATAGAAGTTGGATGCAAAAGACTGGTGTCCATAGAAAGAGCAGGGCTTGGCAACTGGCTAGATGTTAAAGTGAAAAGAGATGGCTAAAAAGACGGCTCAGGGGTTTCAAGTGTGCATGACTGGGAGCAGAGCAGAAACAGCAATCCATGTAGAGATGTTAGGAGAAGAAGAGCAAGTTTTGAAAAAAAGATAGCAGACTATAGGATAGTAGACGCACTACTGGAAGGGCTATCTAATCAGTGTCATCTTACAGAAGAGGAAAATGAAGACCAGAGTACTTCATTGATTTGTTGAGGGCCACACAAGGAAGTAGCAGAACTCCACTTTAAATACAGATTTTCATGTTTCAAAACTACCACTCTGTCCTCTGAGCCACGGTGCCCTTGAAATATTTTGTAAATGTTGAGTTTAAGGTATTAGGGACCAAGGCTGGGACAGACAGAGGCCAGTGTGTTTCAGCGAAAAGGACATTGGACTGGGAGCCAAATGACATGGATTCAAATCCTGCCACTGACATCTTTCACCTGTTGGATCTTATGCAGGTTACTTAACCTCATAGGTCCTAGTTTGTTCAACTGCAAAAATGAGAAGTTTTGACTAGATGGCCTCTGATACCGTTTTTAGCTCTATTTCTATTGCCCAATGACTTTTTGAACCCTGTTGCTAGAGCCTCAACATAGTGAGTGTTTGAACATATTCGAAAGGAAAGTACTAACTATGAAATTATTCTGTAATAAAGGACAGCAAAGTGGCACAGTAGAGTGCCCAACCTAGAGCCGGGAATACTCATCTTCCTGAGTTCAAATCTGCTCTCAGATACTTACTAGCTTGGTGACCCTGGGCAAGTTACTTAACCCCGGTTGCTTCAGTTCCTCACCTGGAAAATGAGCTGGAGAAGAAAATGGCAAACCACTCCGGTGTCTTTGCTAAGAAAACCTCAAATGGGATCACAGAAAGCTAGACACAACTGAAGCAACTCAACAACAACAGCAAAATCAGTAATAAAACTTGGCACAGATTGAGGAGAATTGCAGTAGATGAATGCCCTTTCTCAATCCCTTATTGTCAGGAGATGAATGACAGCCACCCAGAGCCAATCATAATGTTTGTGAGCACTGATTAGCAAAGCCTGTCACATAGTTTATGTGGGTTAAGTGAAGCTCATCTGATTGGTGTTGGCATAAGGAGAATTTGTTCTCATGCTATTTTGATAACACAGACATTAACTAGGAAGCAGGAACCAGGCTGAAGCCCGTTATCTGTGGACAAATTCAATTACTCCGAGTTACCATTGCCTCTGTTCCTCTAGAAAAGGGAAGTTTCCATTTCTTATTTGTAAGTCATGTTCAACTGTGAATCCATTGTTCTCATCTCATCATATGAGATTTCCTTTCTGTCCCTTACAAAAAAAGAATACAGGTTCTAGAGTATATCCTATAGAGACTTTTGAGATCTTCATAGACCTTCATTTCTCACTATTGCCACTATGTGACTAGTGATATGTCAGGTTTGTGAAGGGCTATCTGTTAGATGTATGTCAGGAATGAATAACTGCCGAGTGTGACAGCACATGCCTATGATTCCTACTACTCAAAGAGGCCGTGGCTGGTAGATAGCTGGAACAAGAGAGTTCTGAAATGTCGTGTGGCTAACTCCAATCAATATGCACACTAGATACAGTACAAACATGGTAAACCCCTGAAGGGGGAGGGGCAGGCATCAGCCATGCTGAGGAGGGAGAAACAGGTCCATGTTGAAAATAGATCATGTCAAAACTTGATGCCGATTATCAGTGGGATTGGGCCTGTGAGCAGCCACTGAACTTTTAGGGTGAATGAGGGAAAGGAAGAAAGAAAGATGTGAAAAAAAGGAAAGAAAGAAAAAGGAAAGAAAGAAAGAAAGAAAGAAAGAAAGAAAGAAAGAAAGAAAGAAAGAGGGAAAGAAAGAAAGAAAGAAAGAGGGAAAGAAAGAAAGAGGGAAAGAGGGAAAGAAAGAAAGAGGGAAAGAGGGAAAGAAAGAAAGAGGGAAAGAGGGAAGAATGGAAGGAGGGAAGGGAAGGGAAAGGAAGGGAAGGGAAGGGAAGGGAAGGGAAGGGAAGGGAAGGGAAGGGAAGGGAAGGGAAGGGAAGGGAAGGGAAGGGAAGGGAACAACAGAAACTAAATAATAAGGAAAAAGTCTTCTGTTACATTTAATGCACTTGTCTTTTATAAAACATAAAAAAAAATTATTTGTTAGGGAAGAGAAGGGAACAAAAGAAACTAAATAATAAGGGAAAAGTCTTCTGTTACATTTAATGCACTCGTCTTTTATAAAACATAAAAAATTATTTATTAGACAGTAATATTCATTATTTAGTTTCATTTGAACCATGAAGTCAATATACCTGTGTCCTCAACCCAGTTTCTTTACTAACTAGATGCATGACCTCAGGCAAGTCACTTACTTTCTCTGGGCATCATTTTTCCCATAGCCAGTCTCCTGGGATGTTTCTAACTGTAATTCTATTCATCCTATGACAACATGGTTTTCTATTTGTAAGTCATGAAATCTGCCAATTGGAGTAAAAACCAAAGGAAACAAGATATCCTAAGTACAAATGATGTACCTTGTTACTAACTCAACTGTGACCAAATCTTTTCGTAAATATTAACTTGCCAACTTTCTCTTTGTGGCTACATTAAGACTTTTCCCTGGTTTTAGCTTGCTATACTGTTATAGCTTATCTTTATCTACCAGTTACAATTTTCGTACTAAAGATATTATTAGTACCCTTTGACTCACTCAGGGAGCTTTAAATTTCTCAGACCAACCAATTATGAGACTAAGCATTTTTTACCTTCTCTAATGGCTCTCAAATGCCTTTTACATGAGAGAATGAACTTCAGTGTTTCTGCTCCCTATTTTCTAATTCATTACCCTTAGGGCTATTCCTTTTGAATAAATGAAACAAATTGGCATTTAAAAGGACCCAAACTCTTCTGAATTTTTTAAAGGAAATATAGGTTTAAATAGTTAAATAGATTCATTCACACCATTTACCAGATTGGTCACAAGATGAAATCAAGGTTCAGTAGACCATCATTCATTAAATCATACATTAATTCATCTATTATTTCAGCAAATATTTGTTAAGCACATAATATGTGCAAAGCACTGTAATGGCAGATTGGGATATATGCAAGGATGAATAAAATACTGTTACTACCCTCAAAAACTCTACAGTTTGGTAAAGGAGATGAAACTGCAAGGCATGATATGAATAAATATTCCCATATTAGGGGGAAAAAGTTCAAGCTCAAAAACTTTCAAATTATACTCATGGCAGGGTGGGAAGAAGAGGAGAATAATAACTCTTAATAAGATTCATCTGCATTAAAGACTATCCCTTCCTTCCTGTCCTTCCAATCCGCCCTATCCACTAAATGAGTTGCACCTTCATATTCTGTGTGACTTCATCAAAAGCTCTCATATGGTCTGCCTTTACAGGGGCATTCTGCCTCCTTCAAAGACCATCTCGGTATAGCAAGGTGCCTTTACACATCCCTCGAGCTGCAAGAGCCTTCCCTTTTGAAACGAACTTCCAGATACATTGTATATATCTCAGATGTATATAGATATTTACATATTGTCATATAATGCAGGGACTATTTTTAAACCTTTCTTTGTATCTCTAACACTTGGCATTGTACTTAGCAATAGAAAGAATACTTTTTGACTGCTTGATTGGTATGGAGGGTCCTGGAACATTTTCCTCTTCCACTGACACTCGCTTTGTGAATTACTGGGGAGAATAAACAGTATTCATTTCCGAGGGAAAGAGAAGAGTCCAACAGAAGGGGGGAGCAGCTATCAAGGGGAGGAGGATAAAACTATTTTTCTCTCATAGTTCACAGAGTAGCTAGCACTAAATGGTGAGAGAATCCTGCAGATTTACTTTTTCTTTGAGAAAACAATGAGTGACTGAAATGAGAGACAGACAGAGATACTGAGATTCTACCTTCTATCCTTTCAAACAGCAAGGTTAGCAAGCCAAGTTGGAACTTGGGGTAAAAGAAAGGTCTCATATTAAGGGACTCAGAATTTACATGTATATTACAGAATCAGAGTCAGAGAAGACTTCAGAAATCATCTAATTCAACCTCTATTTGAGCTAGGTGGCTCAGTGGATAGAGTGCTGGGCATGCTGTCAGGAGGACCTGAATTCAAATCTGACCTCAGAAACTTACTAGCTGTGTGACCCTGGGCAAGTCACTTATCCTCTCTTTGCCTTAATCCCCTACAGAAGCGAATGCCAAATCACTCCAGTACCTTCGCCAAGAACACCCCATGGACAGTATTAGTATGATAATGGTCCACGGGGTTACAAAGAATTGGATGTGATTAAGTGACTGAACAATAACAAGGAGCCTCTTATAATAGTTAATACTAACGTTCAAAGGATGTGTTCAGAGTGGGCCCCAGTGTGAGGACTCTTTCCACCAATGAAGTGCTCACCCTTCTAATATTTAATAAATTTGCTCTAGGGAGATGCCTCAAGCTCCTAGTGAAATGCCATGTCCAAAGTCAAATAACTAAAAGTTTAGAGATGGGATTTTCAAAAAAGCGCTTGCTGACTCCAAGTCCAGAATCTTATGTATTTTGCCATGCTTGTCCATCCTACGACATTAATTCAAAGACTAAGAGATAAACAAATCAATAGATAGACAAATAAATAAATAATTGGATGAATAAATTAGTTAATTAATTAATAGATAGATAAGTGAATGAATAAATAAGCAAATAAATGAATGAGTGAGTGAGTGCCCACGCAGCCTTAATTTAAACATCTCTAGTGAAAAGAGAAGGGGACTTTCTTGGGACTAATACGTGTTTATAAGAGGACCATTGTCTCACTTTCTTGCTTTCTTTTATAATATGGCAAGTGTGCATATTTGCAAAAAATGATGAAGGATGCACTCTCACTGCTCCAGAGAATACCATGCCTCCTATTTTTTTAGGATGGTGACACAAGGAAATGAGAAATATTCTCTTCCCCCACCTCCGGCATACATGGGTCCCACATGACGTAAGACTGTATCTGGCACAAGGACTACATTTCTAAGTGGTATTCTCTGGGGATACTTTATCCTTTACACAATTGGATTTTAGACCAACTGTGATCTCTGCATACCCAATGCCAATGTGTTTCTTACTATCCCTAGAAGGCTATGTGGATGAAAACAGGCAAAGGGAAAATCACTGACATAGCCAGCATGAATCAGAGCTGTCACACGTCATAAGTTTAAAGCCTAATTGGACTGAATGCCATTCATCACCATCATCATCAATGTCATCATCTTAGATGACATTTGTATGGCCCTGCTTTACACTTTGCAAGGTTCTCTATAGACATTACCTCACACCATCCTCATAGCCACGCTGAAAAGCAGGGAAAGATGGGTTGTATTTCAATCTCCATTGGACAAATGAGGAAAGTGAGGCTCAAAAACATCATGTGACTTGACCAAAATCACACAGTTAGGGAGTAGCCAAGCTGGGATGCCATCCAAATCCTCTGACTCCAAGCCCGGCACTCTTTTCATTATGCCCTGCTACCTCCTTCGCTGATCTTCCATGCTGGATGGAATCTGGGAAGTATGCCAGCATCTTCCCAGAATAGTAATTTTTCATTTAAATTCTCCCTATGGCTCCTCTAAAGGCAGACCTTTTCTGTCATCCTGCTAACCTATGGAGTCTCCCTCCCTATCTTTCTCTCTAGAAGCAACACCCAGATTCATCCATAGAATAGCTCTTTCCCTCCTGGGATACCCTCTTTGAAGCCACCAAAGCTGCTTCTTTAAGAAATCCCATATATCTACTGGAGAGAGACCACTCAAGACATTATGGGAAGATACTCTCTTCCTTGCCCATACCTACCTTGATTTTCTTTACCTATTGGCTATATGAAAAAAATTAATGAAGTTTGTAGTCAGGATGGCTCCATTGATTCAGAGAATAGTTGTTCCAGGCACAGAGAAAAGGACAATTATGGGGGGGGGTGGAGAGAAAGAGACTAAGCTTGCTGTCACTGATCCAGGAGCAAGTGAGCACAGCAGTATTTCTTGAATCTTGATATTTTAACACACGTAATACAGTCTGCTGGGATTAGGGAGTGTCTGTCTTGGAAGTTTGCCTGAAGTTTAAAGGACTAAAATAGCAGTCGAGTTTGGAAAGGAAAAAATAATTTGGACTTTTGCAAATATCAGGTTAATGTATACTTGACTCTGTGTGTTTTTGTGTTTCAAATAGACAGAGAGCAATGAGATATACAGGGGAATGTGAAGCAAGAGACCTCAATTCGAATCCAGTCTTTGCCATTAATTTACTATGTGATCTTGGGAAAATCACTTCACCCTTCTAAACATTTATTTCCTCATTTTAAATGGGGGAGGGGGAGTGAGCTAGATGACCTCAAAAGTCCCTTCCAGCTCTCTTTATCCTTCTGTTTTTACATCTTAACATTATATATTCTAAGGCCCTTTACCAGCTCTAATACTCACTGTTCTAACACACTGTATTCCTTCTAGTTCTAACATTTTGTTCTAAAACTCCTCCCAGCACTAATTTTTGCTGATTCTGAGAGATTATACTTCAAGAACACCATTATAAGACTGTGTACTAGTTTCACGAATCAGATGGCTTTTAAAATGTAGCACTGCTGTGATTTGGGAGGCAACACAATGGCCGACCCTCAGACAAAATCTCACAGAATCTCAGAATTGGGAGTCTCAAGAGGACATTGAGTCCAATACCTACCTGACCTGGAATGTTCTCCTTGGCATCACTGAAAAATATCCCTCTGGCCTCCATTTGAAGACCCATTGTGACCCCAGAAAAGAATTCATTATCTCCCATCATTTTGCGTGCGGATAACTCTAATCGTTAAGTTTTTCCTTCTATCAAACCTAAATCTGCCTTTCTACAGTTTCCGTCTTTTACTCCCAGGGATGTCCTTTGGAGCTTAGCTGAATTCGAATTTCCATATGACAGTCCTTCGGATAGGTAAAGACATGTATCATACCAGCCATCTTACAAGTTTTCTTCTTCAGGCTAAACACCTCCCTGTCCTTCAACCAATCCTCATTTAGCCAGACAGAATGCGATGGGAGTTTGTCTTTCACACCATCTCAGCTCCCCTTTCTATGTCATTCTCCTCATTTTCAGTGCTCACTCCTCATGGATGTAAAAGCTAATCTCCTGCTATCATTGTGATATTCCACCCAGTTCTGTCCTTCTTTACATTTAGCACCTGTGTTTCCTTCTCTCTACCTCCTAACCCTTCCAGACTTTCCTCTCTATCCCCTTACATCTCTGGTCAGTAATCCAATCCATAAATTCACCTCAATATATTTGGGAATGATAACAGCTTAATGCATCTTTTTCGTAAGTGACATTTGAATTGAGGAATGGGGCCTTTGCCCCTTAAATTTACATGTTCAAAAACTGAGTATTCTCCTACTTCATGAGTTACTCTAACCAAAAATCCATAGATATGCCTCAGTTATAAATGGGAAATAAACTGAGTCTTGAATAAATGTTGTTTTCATAGGTTTCACAATATTATGTGCCAATGTAGACAACAGACATAAACACACCATCTTTGAGGTAGGAGTTACATCCCCACAAAAGGGATTTTAAGTGGTGTACAGTATTTATTGTTCAACATCACAGAACCCTGAGACTCAAAGTACTGAAGTGATTTATGTAAACCTTCCTACATGTGTGCTAGGAAACAACTCCATATTCCCCAAGCTACTAGGAAGGTGGAATGTTAGTGACTTTTGCTTCATTCATAAACCTATGGGAAAAGTTTTATCACCAGATACTTGTGCTTCTTGGCCTTAATAATAGTATGGTAGAATAGCCTGATTTACCTACCTAATCAACTAAATAAACTGGGGATATTTAGTCTAGAGAACAGAAGGCCCAGCTATAAGGGAGTGATATATGATAGCTGAAAACATTATTTGGTGCCTCTGAGCTTCCTTCCTCATCTAGAGCTATGATCCTATAATAAGTGACTTCGAACATTTGGGAAGTTATCATATGGGAGAGAAATTAGATTGTTTCTACTTGACTCCAGAGGGAAGAATTAGGGGAAATGGGTGAAAGTTACACAAATGTAGATTTTAAACCAGATTATTCAGTTCATGAATAACGCAAAGTCATCCTAACAAATAGGAAACAATAGACGATAACAAGCATTTATTAAATGCTTACTGTGTTCCAAGGAGGGGCAGCTAGGTGGCTTAGTGGATAGAGTACTGGGTCTGGAGTAAGACCTGAATTCAAATTTGGCCCCAGACACTAGCTATCTTACCCTGGGCAAGTTACTTAATTTCTGTGTGCTTTAATCCATTGGAGAGGAAAATGACAAACCACTCCAGTATGTCTGCCAAGAAAACCCTAAATCAGTATGATCTATGGGGTCGTGAAGAGTCAGACATGAGTGAATGACTGAACAACAACAACAACATTCCAGGGGAACACTGCTATATTCTGGAGATATAAGTAAAAGCAAACAAAAAAAGAAAAACATTCCTAGCCTCAAGAAGCTTATGTTCTAAAGAGGGAAGACAACACACAAAAGGAAGCTTTAAAGGGATATGGGGTGAAGTGCCCATGAAGAGGCAAGCTACCAGTGCCTGGAAAGTCAGAAGGGGAGAGACTATACAGAAATAAAGGTTGACTGGCCTGGGCCCTTCCCTAAAATGGAGGCCCTTGGAGGAACCCGCCAATGGAAGAGGGGGTCAGGTATGGTGAGGGGTGAAAAGGTGAAAAGGCCATATAAATGAATAGGGATGTTCCAGAATAAGGAGGTCCTGGGTGCTGAGGGAAGTTCCAGGATGAGATTGCAGCTGAGGCTTGGTGGCAAAGTCTGGAAAGTCAGAAGCAGAGCCAGGAGGAGAGGCAAAAATGGACTTCACTACATGAGGTAATGATTTCCTCATCTCTGGAGGTCTTCAAAGAGAAGATAGATGACCATCTATTTTTATAATTCCTAATATTTATAAGGGTTGGACTTTTTTGCTTCTTCAACTCTGAGAATCTATGATTCTATTATTAAAGAGATAGCAAACTTAGGAAGAATGGAGTTGGGCTGTTACCATGTAGACTGTTTGCTAAAGGAATTATGATACTAGAATGTAGATATACCTAGAACCTGATAACTATAGCCTGGACTGCTGGTCCATTTCAGGGCAAATGATCTACTATTTCTACTTCTCTTTTTTGCTTGACACATGGAATATGAACATGGGTGATTTCCCATCCTTGTAAAACTTCCCTATTGGGTGTGTATTCTGTCACCTCTTACAGAAGATAGATTATCTTATTATTTCACTTAAGTTCTATTGCTGGAACAGGCCTGGGATGGAAATTTAAACTTCAGTTAGTCATTTAGCCTGGAATATTTCTCCTTCTGCTGACTGGCAACATTTGGAAAACAAAGAAAAGTTTTATCGTCTGTTAATGTGGGAAAGCTATCATCCTTATCATCCTCCTAAGGCAGCATGATTAATAAGTCAGCAAAACAGACATCATGAAACGATGAGTCAGCAGTAAGCAAAATCTGAGGCTGAGCCAGGTGTCCGGGAGAACTTGAACATTTTATCCAAACCTAATAAACATTCCTGATACGTTGTTTTGTGCCATCAGGCTCTCAGACCAGGAGGATGTGGGTGCTTAGAAACCCTATATCTCTATCGACACTGAATCTATAGCTCTCCTCCTAGACGACCATTAGTTTGCAAGCCTGAAAATGCCAAGGTTCAAAGAACTAAGTAATGGTGAACTGTGTGTCTGAAACAGATGTGATTTCTGATGGTTTTCTATAATTGCATTTTTTTTTCTCACTGAGAGCAGAAAGAGTCTTAAACTGAATAAATCATCTGTTAAAAGAACACCTATTTATCCTGCCTCCAGCAAGATTTGATGAACAGGAGGGAAAGCAGACTGAATGCTATTCATTGCCACAAGAGAAAAATAATGCATGCAAATAATTTCTTTATTCTTCTTAAGATTGGAACCCCTGGCAGAAAATGTCCAGATCTTTAGTATTCAATGCTTTGTCTGAAATATTTGGAGTGACAGCACTGACCAAATGAATCAAACATTTAGAAATTCTGCATTGGGCTGGATGACTCTCTGCAAGTTTTCTATGACCTGAAAAATATTTATATCTTGTTGTATTGAGTGATATAGGTACCTTTCTTAGGATCATGGATTTAGAACTGGAAGGGACCTCAGAGGCCCTGAGGTCCAACCCTCTCATTTTACAGATAAGGAAATGGAGTCACAGAGTAGTTAAATGGTTTGCCCAGAGTCACAAAGGTGGATAGTGTCTGAGGCTGGAGTTGAACTCAGGTCTTCCTGACTCCAGGTGCTATACTCTGTCCACTTTATTGTCTGTCTCAAAACAAACAAAGCTCTCAAAGATACCTATAAAATTCCCTGAGGCTATGGTTAAATTTCTCAAGGATAGAAAGTAGGGACACATATTGTAGATAAATTTCTCAAGGACTTGAGCTAAGTGGGGGAAGAGAAATTTAGGGTGAGAGTTATCAAAGATTGTTTTCATTTTTATTTTTTGAGGACAGAGGATGTGATCATGTTTATAGGCACCAGGGAAGGAGCCAGTACTAATAGTATGTGGGCACTTCAAAAGAGTACAGAAATTTAAATAATCAAAGCCTACCTAAAAAGCACTGTGCCCTTATAGAATGTTAGGCTTGAAGGGACCTCAGAACTTATCTACTGTAAACCTGTATCTCAAAGATGGATAATCTGTTCAAAATCTCTGACAAATTCAATTCAGTCTCTGATCGAACCCTCCTGGTGATTGAGAGCTCACTAACTCAGGAGGTAGCCCCTACTCTTGGTGGATGATTCAGATGATTGGAAAGTTCTCTCATACATTGGATAAAAATCTGCCTCCTTGTAACTTCTGCCCATGGTACTTCAGAGCTTCTTAAACTATAGGTTGCGATACCATTTTGACACAATCACTATAGTCTGCCAGTGACCAAGCCAAGAGTGACCATCTGGTTTCATAGAAAGATCACTGTATTAAAAACCCAAAGGACCTGGGTTGGAGTTCCAATTCTGATACTTAATGGCCAGTGACAGCACATTTCCCTCTTTGAGACTCAATTTTGGTATCATAAAATGGGAAAGAGAGCCCTCATACCACCTATCTCTGTGAAGAGAATGCCTCATTGGGTTCCTCTCTGATTACACCTATCGATCAATCAACCAGCACCAATGAAACTCCTCTATTATGGTGAGGAAAATGACTTGTAAAATTCTATAAGAAATTTTAGATAAGAGATAAGACGTATAAGACATATATCCCACTTACAGTCTAATATATCATACCTATCTCTTTCGAGATAAGGACTGTTTAATTCTTTGTATTTGTATCCTCACTGATTAGGACAGTGCTTAGGAAATAGAAGGTGTTTAATACATGCCAGTTGATAGGTTGATGAGATTAATACAAAATAATCCATGACATGAAAAAAATGCTCTAAAATCTCTACTGATTAGAGAAATGCAAATTAAAAGAACTTTGAGGTACCACCTCACACCTATCAGATTGGCTAATAATAAAAGGAAAATAATAAATGTTGGAGGGAATGTGAAAAAAACTGGAACACAAATGTATTGTTGGTGAAGTTGTGAACTGATCCACCCATTCTGGAGAGCAATTTGAAACTATCGCTAAAGGGCTAACAAACTGTGCATACTTTTTGATCCAGCAATATTATTGCTAGGTCTATAATCAAAAGACATAAAAGGTGGGGGAGGGCCTATTTGTACAAAGTATTTATAGCAGCTGTCTTTATGGTGGCTAAGAATTGGAAATTGAGAGGATGCCCACCAGTTGGGGAATGGCTAAACAAGCTGAGATAAATGATTGTGATGGAAAATTATTTGCTATAAGAAATGGTGAGCAGGCTGACTTCAGAAAAATTTGGAAAGACTTACATGAACTGATGCAAAGTGAAGTAAGTAGAACAAGGAGAACTTTGTATAAAGGAACAGCAATATTTTACGACGAAACTTAGCTGTTCTCAGAAATACAGTGATCCAAGACAATCCTAAGGGATTCATGATGAAGCATGCTATCTGCCTCCAGAGAAAAAACTGATACTATCTAAATACACACTAAAGCATTGTTACTTTTCTTTCTTTCCTTCTCTTTCTTTCCTTCCTTCCTTCCTTCTTTCTTTCTTTCTTTCTCTTTCTTTCTTTCTTTCTTTCTTTCTTTCTTTCTTTCTTTCTTTCTTTCTTTCCTTCCTTCCTTCCTTTTGAGTCTTCATACAAAATGACTAATATGGAAATGTACATGTGTAAAATATATCAGATTATTTACTATCTCAAGGAGGAGAGAGGGGGGAGAAGGATAGAATTTGGAACTCAAAGCTTTAAAGATTGTTTTTAAAAAGTTGTTTTAACATGTAATTAGGAAGAAAATAAAACATATAAAAATAATCCCTGACAACAATCCTGGAATAGGGCAAATGTGTTATTCATCCAATGAACATTTATTAAGCATCTACAATGTACTAGGTGCTGAAGACACAAAGACAAAAATTAAGTAGTTCTTGCTCTCAAGAAGCTTAACAGAGAAATAACACAGACAGAGTACATGAGCAAGGCCAGAGTCCTCTGGGGTGGAAACAAGGGTAGCTGTCCAGCTGTATATGCAAATTTTCTGCCTCCCCACAGTCTTGACTTAAATCTTTGAGAAGCAGTTGTAGGCCATCAGCTCTCAGGGCCCTCTAGCAAAAAACCAGCTGCTTTTCCCATAGCATCTGGCTTTTCTCAGCTCACTCTTTGTCTTCTCCCCCAGGATTCATACAGGAAATTTCTAGGATTCAAATAATCTTTAATGTATTGATGATAAATTGTATAGTCTCTCACCCTCTCATTGATTTTGGCCGGCCCTGAGGGACAAAATAAGCCAGTCTTTTAAGGAATATTCTGCCCTATCTGGTTGTCAAAGAACCAAGGATGCTCAGTTTGATGGTCACTAAGTGTTTTTGTAATAATGTGGAATAGCATAAAGAATAAAAGTAAGCAACCAGGAAAACAATTTACTCAAATGCTGCTTGCTTAGAGCCACGTTGTCAAGGGACAAAAATCCTCTTTTCTCTCTACTCCTCCTCCTGTCATAGAACCAAAAGGGAGGGGAAAGCTGAAAGTGAATATAGGATAGGTGCACATTAGTGGTTCCCTGATTCTGGGTGGAGTAGATTGAGATGGATGGTAGAGACAGAGTCTCTCTCACCAATCACCATCTCTCATCTTGATCTGTTCATTTCTTTCCTTTACATCTGATCAACCAGTCAACCAAGCTCCTGGTCTTCTCTTAAAGCAAGCTCAAAGAACACTCTCTTGAGTTCCTACTAGTCTCTCATTCTAATATCACTGCCACTGCCACTGCCACTGCCACTGCCACTTATTCACAGGCAACATGTAGACTGCTTCCCCACCAAATTCATACATGCACATGCGCGCACACACACACACACACACACACACACACATGCACACACACACACACACACACACATCTGGCAATATGGATATGTCCCCTGGCCTTTTTTCAGAAGTCTGTTCAAGGTCATGATCATCATCAGCAAGAACAACAAAAACAGCAGCAACAACAGCAACCACCAAAAATCCTCACAAAACTAGAGGAACCGTTAGCCGAGTCTGCCTGGGTAACAGGCAAAGAGATACCTTGGCTTACCAAGTCTGCACAGTAATGGCATGGAAGGAAAGTTGAGCCTAGCACTATGCAAACTATCTCAAATAGAGGAAAGTATTTTTTGTTATTAAGATTTTTTATTTTTAGTTTACAACACTCATTTCCGCATGATTTTGAGTTCCAGATTTTCTTCCCCGCCCCCCACTCATCAAGACGGCATGGAATCCGGTATATCTTCTACCTGTAACTTCACATTGAACTTATTTACACAACGCTCAAGTTGTAAAGAATTATGACCAATGGAATGAATCATGAGAAAGAAGAAACAAGTATTTTTTGAGGGGAAGAAACACTAGGAATTTGGTAGATCAAGACGGTTTTCCTATAGGAAGTAGACTGTGAGTTGTCCTTTGAGATTTTATGAAGTTAAGATGAGAACGAACCATGCTTCAGACATTGGGGCATGTGAGGTTTAAGGAGAAAAAAGTGTGATAGATGAGAGACAGATATGTAGATGGATATATAATAGATGGATGGATGGACAGAGAGACAGGGAGGGAGGGAGGGAGGGAGGGAGACAGAGAGAGAGAGAGAGAGAGAGAGAGAGAGAGAGAGAGAGAGAGAGAGAGAGAGAGAGGAGAGAGGAGAGAGAGACAGAGACAGAGACAGAGAGAGAATAATTGAGTCTTTGTTAAGTGCTTTTTGTGTCAGGCACTGTACATAAGAGAAATTTTAATGGTGAGATCCTTGAGGGCAAGAATTGTATTTTCCCTCTTTTTCTATCCCTAGCACTTAATGTAGTTCTTGGAACATAGTAAATGTTTATTGACTAACTGTTGACTGATAGTTAATGTGGGCTTTGAGGTACAAAGAAATTATAGAGGTAAAAAATGGAAAAAAGGACATTTCAAGCCCAAGGAAGAACTAGGGCAAAGAGACTTTAGATGGGAAATATTGGCCATGTCAGGGGGCTATAGGTAGTCCAGCTTGATTGGACTACTGAATATGTGTCAAGAAATGGTTTAAGATCAATTTGAAATGTGAAGTTGCACCATACAGTTTTTAAGGGGGGGTCCTTAAAAATCAAACTAGTGAGATACCAATTATGGAGGACTTTAAATGTCAGGTTGAGTTTGAGATTTACACCACTCAAAATTGTTCAGAAGTGAAGTGATGTGGTCAGATCTGTGCATACATTAAATTCATCTAGCAGCTACATGAAAAATGTTTCAGAAGAGAAAGAGAGAAGAGATGAGAATGCTTAATCAGTAATGAATGTACCAGTTCATGTGGTTGATCATAAGAGTATTTTCTCATGCTTGAATGAAAACAGAAAAGGAGAGGATGGGAGTGAGCTCTCACATAACTCTAAGAATTTATAGTCTCATGTTTTAAGATTCCATGATTTTAACTTGTATTTCTTCTTAAATATTTTAATTTTTCCAATTTTGTATAAAAACCATTTTAACATTCATTTTTTAAAGTTTGAGTTCCAAATTCTTTCCCTCCACACCAATCTCATTGAAAAGGCAAGCAATTTGATATAGATTATATATGTACAGTCATACAAAACATATTTCTATAATAGTCATGTGAAAGAAAACACATATTTAAAAATTAAAAAACAAGAAAAATAAAGAACGTGAAAGTAATATATTTTATCTGCATTCAGATTTGGTAAGTTCTTTCTCTGGAGGTGGTGAGCATTCTTCATCCTAAGTCCTTCAAAATTATCTTGGATCATTGTATTGCTGAGAGTAGCTAAGTCATATACAGTTGATCATTGTGCAACATTGCTGTTGCTGTGTGCAGTGTTTTCTCAGTTCTGCTCACTTTATTTTGCATCAGTTCATGTAAGTATTTCCAAGCTTTTCTTTAAGCATCTTGCTCATCATTTCTTAGGGCACAATAATATTCCATCCCAATCTTATACCACAACTTGTTCAGCTATGCTCCAATAGATAGATACCCCTCCTTTCCAAGTCATTGCCACCACAAAAATACTATAAATATTTTGTACAAATAGGTCCTCCTTCCCCCTTTTTAATTCCTTGGGATATAGACCTAGTAGTGGTATTACTAAATCATAGGGTATACATAGTTTTATAGCCCTTTTTTACATAGTTCCAAATTGATCTCCAGAATGATTGAATCGGTTCACAACTCCACCACCAGCACATTAGTGTCCCAATTTTCCCACACCCCCTCCAACATTTGTCATTTTCTTTTACTCTCATATTAGCCAATCTGATAGGTGTGAGATGGTACCTTGCAAGGGTTTTAATTTAAACTTCTTTAATCAATAGTGACTTAGAGCATTTTTTCATATAACTATAAATATGGCTTTGATTTCTTCTTCTGAAAACTGCCCATTCATATCCTTTGACCATTTATCAGTTGCAGAATGACTTGTATTCTTATGAAGTTAATTCAGTTTTCTATGTATTTGAGAAATGAGACCTTCATCAGAGAAATTTGCTATAAAATTTTTTCACAGTTATGATTACTAACTGTGCATTTCCTTCTATCCTATCTTTTTCCTGTTTAGCTTTCCCTCTCTTTTCACCCCGTCCCTCATCAGAAGTGTTTTGCTTACAACCACTAGCACCTCCCATCCACCTTCCCATCTATCACCTCCCCTTTATCTTATCCCTTTACTGTCCTATTTCTCCATAGGGTAAGATAGATTTCTATACCCAACTGAATGTGTATGTTATTCTCTTTTTGAGTCAATTTTGAAGAGAGTAAAGTTCAAGCATTGTCTGTCACCACTACCCTGTTTCCTTCCACTGTAAAAGCTCTTTTGTACCTCTTTTGTATGAGAAAATGTATTCCATTCGACCTGTTCCCTTCCCCTTTTCCCAGTGCATCACTCTTTCTCACCTCTTAATTTTATATTTCTAGCTATCATTCTATCATAGTCAACTCACACCTGTGCCTTCTATGTATACTCCTTCTAACTTCCCAAACAATGAGAAAATTCTGAGGAGTTAGAACTGTCATCTTCCCAGGTAGGAATGTAAACAGTTTAACCTCATTGAATCCCTTATTATATCTCTTTCTTGTTTACCTTTTTATGCTTCTCTTGAGTCTTGTATTTGAGAGTCAAATTTTCTGTTCAACTCTGGTCTTTTCATCAGGAATTCTTGAAAGTCCTTTATTTCATTAAATATCCATTTTTTCCCCTGAAGGATTATACTCAGTCTTGCTGAGCATGTGATTCTTGGTTGTAATCCAGACTAGTTTGCCCACCAGAATATCAATTCCAAGCCCTCTGATTCTTTAGTCAAGAAGCTGATAAATCTTGTGTTATCCTGACTGTATCTTCACAATATTTAAATTGTTTCTTTCTGTCTGCTTACAGTATTTTCTTCTTTACCGGGGAGGTCTGGAATTTGCTTATGATATTCCTAGAAGTTTTTATTTTGGGATCTCTTTCAAGAGATGATGTGGCTTCTTTCGATTTTTATTTTACCTTCTGGTTCTAGGATATCAAGGCAGTTTTCCTTCATTAACTTACATTTTAAAAAATGATTCATTGATTTCCTTGGTCAAAAATTTATCACCAAGTGGCCAGTCTACTTGCGATCAGAAAGCAGATGTAAACCCCTTCTGGAAACACACTTTCATTTTGGGTTTTATATCCTCAGCACCTAGCATAGTGTCCATCTTATGATAGGAACATTATAAAAGATTGATTAATTAATCTGTCACTGTTTCAACTCTCAGAGCTTTTCCAACATGGTAGAAATTAACAGCATTTATACTTTGCTTTCATAGCCTTTGGGAATACAATCTCTCTTCCTTCCTATGACTAAGCAACGGAATAGAATCACTACATATTACAATTTTTTGATCTGGACCCTTGGTTTCATCAGATAGGGAAATCTCATTGTCAAAACTTCCTCCAGTAATACAGGTGATCAACTCTTCTAAAATACAGTTTTACGTATTTGCCTAGGACACAGAAATGTTAAGTGGCTTGCCTAGAGTCACACAGCCAGTATGTGTCAGAGACTGGACTTGAATCCAGATTTTTCTCACTACAAATCTAGGCTTCTACCCATGAAGACATGTTTCCTCTTATCATTAAATATTATAATATCACAAGTAAGTTATTAATTCTAATCATACTCCAGAAACAAATCTGATACTGGCCATGGGAATGCATCTCACATATTCACATTTTCAAAGACTTACTTAAATCACAACTCAGAGAACAACATTTCTTAAATATAAGGAATAAATCATTTGGGAATCTCTGCCTGTAAGATGATATACATTGTGTGTGTGTGTGTGTGTATGTGTGTGCTCACACATATAGGGAGACACACATAGAGAACCATTTGTGTATACATTTACTTAAGCCACTTTCCAAAGTATTTCACTCTCAGTTGTCTCATGGAAAGAATTTAACTGCAGTCATTACTCAGCTTGGCCTCATATATAGCAAGGAGTTCTGCCCCTCCTTGATTCTAGACTGCTCATTAATACTTCAGTTTGTGGGCAAAATATGTCCGTTTGGCAGTTCCAGTTAACAGATGCCTCATTTGAACTTGGTTTCAAAGGCAGTGCCTTTATTCTCCCTAGTTTAAAGCTAAAGTGAAAATTCTTTCCATCAGCAACATTTCCAAAGCATCCACTGAGTATCAGGGGTTGGTTAGAGAACCACGGAAATTGTAAAAGGGAAAAAATCAACAACAATACCCTTTAAAAATATGTCCCAGTTCATGCAAGAGATGGGACAAAATAAAGTCATTTTTCTTATTTTGATTGTTCCATGCTTTAAATGTTATATGAGATCTTCCTCACAACCATTATGAAGTACGGAGTACAAAATTTATCAACCTCATTTTATAGGCAGGGAAACTGAGACTCAGAGAGGCTAAGTGTTTTTTGTCCATTGTTGAGAGCCAAAATTTGAACTCAAGTCTCCTGAAACAAGTTCAGCAGAAGTTCACCAGTCGGTCAATTAGTATTTATTGTTGCTGTTGTTCAATTGTTTCTGTCAAGTCCAATTCTTTGGGACCCTATTTGTAGTTTTCTTGGCAAAGATACTAGAGTGGTTTACCATTTCCTTCTCCAGCTCAATTTACAGATAAGGAAATCAAGGCAAACAGGGTTAAGTGTCTTGCCCAGGGTCACACAACTAATAAGTGTCTGAGGCCAGATTTGAACTCAGGACACTCTTTCACTGTGCCACCTACTCAAGCACCTAAAATATGTCAGGCATGTACTAAGCACTGTACTAGTGTAGCAAGCATTATTATACCATCTTGCTAAACGTATGAGGACAAGATATAAGAATTCTTTTTTGTTTGTTTGTTTTGCTTCTCATGGAAAGTTAGAGATGTAAGGAAAATCAGAGTCTGTCTAGTAAAAACACTGATTTGCTTGGATGAGGAAATCATAGTACACAGTGAGGAAGTGAGCATTGGCCATGAAGCCAAGACACCCGGATTTGGATCATGACTGCATTCTGCTGGTGCATAATCATAAGCAAATTACTTCATTTCTCAGAGCCTCAGTTTTCCAATCTGTAAAAGAGGGATAAAATTTACTCCACAAGACTATTTTGTCTAAAATGCTTTGGAAACTTTAGTTTGTAGTTTTATATAGTTTGCATAGTTTATATAGATAGGTGCTGGAAATGAAAAAATCTTAGGGAAGGAAATTATCAACACCCGCTCTGTAGCTGATCGTCTTGAAGAGTTGCCTCAAACTCTGAGAGTGAAATGACTTGCTAAGGGCCACGCATCCAGGACATGTCACATGTGAGGCTTAATGTTTCAGGTCACTTAACATGCGAGGTCACTTCCTAAGCTAAAATGTCAATTTGATTCTCACTGATAAAGCTAATAACTAAACAAAAAGAAAGGTGTAGATGTAGAGAAAGAAGAAGAAAGATAAAGAAAATAAAACAGAGAAAGAAAGAGGTAGAAAAAGAGAAAGTGAGGGAAGTATGGAAAGGAAGAGGTAGGGAAAAGAAAGCAAAGGAAGCAGGGAAAGAAAAGATGGATAGAGAAAGTTAGGGAGATAAAGACATGAATGTGTGTGTGTGTGTATGTGTGTGTGTGTCTGTGTGTGTGTGTGTGTGTGTGTGTGTGTGAGAGAGAGAGAGGGAGAGAGAGAGCAGAAGTAAAAGGAGAAATAGAGATGGGAATAACAATAGAGATAAAAGCCTGAGCCTTTATGATCATTATGGCCTAAAGTAACCTAACTAGTAAGAGAAAAGCCAGGACTAGACCCCAAGTCTCTTGACTGCTAGCCTAGCATTCTTTCTATTCTGTCATGTTAAAATCAAGGTAAAGTGAACTGTGTAAGCACTAGACGACTTCATGTGGCAATGCTGTACAGGTGATAAACACTCAATATAAATATATTGATTACATGATTTGTTAATTAGCAGCTGGATGAATAGATATTTGGTTTAGCATCATAGTCTTTCAGAATATTGGAACTAGAAGAGATTTTTGATATCTAGTAAGATCATAGACTCCAGGCTAACTAACCTCCTCTCCCCATCTGATTTCATAGATGATGAAAGTGAGACCCAGAGAGGGTAAGCAGCCTGTTCAAAGTCACACAGATAATAATTAGTAGAGCCAGTATCTGAACCCAAGCTCTCTGGCTACATGTGCAGTATTTTTTCACAAGACCACAATATTCCAAAGGACTGTGAGTTATGGAAAGGTCACAAAGTCATACAACAAATTAGTATAAAGCCAAAACTAGAATCCAGGTCTTCTGACTTAGGCCAATGCCCTTTGCACTGTATCAGGAGCATAAGATCCCTCAGCTATTAAAGTAACTATAGAATAATAAGATTTAGAGGGGAGGTTACCATAGGATCACAAGAGTAGAGCTAGAAGGGACCTTAAAGATCACCCAAGCGACTATTCTGGTTTTGTAAATGAACAAACTGAGGCGCACAGAGGTTGAATAATATGCCCAAAGTTACACTCATAGTATGTGTCAGGGATAGGATTTGAATCCTGGTCTTCTGACTTGAAATCCAATATTCTTTACATTATACCATGCATCAGATAAGGAAATTGAAAGCCACAGATTTGAAGTGACTTGCCCAAAGTCAAGGATAAAGTCATTAACAGAACCAGGACTTGAATTCATGCCCTGAATTTAGGCCCTGGAAGGCCACATGCAATGCTGTTTCCACTGCACAGTTAAGTGAGGGCTATTCCCTCGAGTGGGGCAGATGCCACCCAGAATGCTCCATCCCTCAGAGCTCTCTGTGGGTTCCATAAGTTAAAGTGCTGCAGAGCATTCTGCTTTGTTGACACAAGAGACAGTGAATGGCACTTCTCACCTCCATCTCCTGGCAACCAACCTTGTTTTGTCCTTGAAGCATCAAAGTAAGGGCCATCCAAATAGTAGCAACAGGTGTGAACAGTTTAAGGATGACAAATGTCACAGAGTCACAGAACAGGGATGGCCACTGATGTAAGCATTGTTAATTGCAGAGTCATTTTATTTACCAGGCCTTAAGTCATTTCCACTAGATCTTATACAAAAGGGCATAAATGAACCAAAGATTCAAGCCAAATCTGGAATCCTGATGATAGCTTGTCCCCTCCAGGCTACTCACCTTGTGGAGCACACAGCCTGATGTGACCTTAGAACCTCTGGCTTTTTCTTCTGCCCTGAATCTGGACTCACCTCTATGTTTTATCTCTTTTAATTGAAGTGTGAGTTACTTAAGAGTAGTCCTTCTTTTATTTCTTTGTCTTTTTCTATTTCTATCTTTAGCTTTTTGCATGATGCTTGGCAGGCAGTAAGTGAAAAAACGCTTTTAAATTCATGACCAGAAGTCACTATTGAGATTGTGTGACAAATAAAAGTTCTCCCAAAGGAAAGCAATAATACTACTGTTTGATGTGGCCAGAGAGCTGACCTTGGAGCCAGTCAGACATGGTATGAAGTCTCAGCTCTGACACACGCTGGCTGTGTACTCCTGGGCACTTCACTGAACTTCCCAGGATACAGTAAACTCTCTAAGACTTAAGTTGCAAAGCAGGTGACAATTGGCATTGGTAAAGGAAGTTCCGTACTGAGACTTTCTTCCACCAATAAAATCACAACTTTAGACACAAACACAAATCAAGAGATTTGCTATTTCTTTTGATGGATCCGTTATTTCATCCGTGTGGTTACCAACTACAACACTTCCATATCTTCTTACCCTGTATGATTGTTCTTTATATCTTTTCATCAATATTTCAAGGAGGATCCACTCAATGAACTTCTTTTCAAGTATCAGGTGGTACAGTGCATGGACTATTGGGCCTGGAGTCAGGAAAACCTGAATTAAAATCTAGCCTCAGATACTCACTAGCTATGTGACCTTTGCCAAGGCACTTAACCTCTGCATTCCTCAGTTTCCCCATCTGTAAAATGGGATGATAATAATAGCATCTACCTCCCAGGGTTGTCGTGAGGACCAAATGAGGTAGTATTTGTAAAGCACAGTGCCTGGCATATTAGTAGGCACCATATGAACATTACCTATTATTATAACCCAAGCTGCTCTTCGTTGTCTCTCATTCTCATTACCTCATTTTCTAGGTTTAGATGTCCCTTACAGCCCAACTGGCATGCAAATCATAATTTGAAATATGCTTAAGCCTAATTACATCGGTCATGCATCTGTGCATTCTTTTTACTTTCAGTTTTGATCCTTACAAAAACATGGTACTCTTTGATTCACAACTATGCAGAAGTTTGAAACTAATGTGATGGGCTTTATAGACAGAGGGAAGTTTAGAACCATGGAAAGTTTCACTTCCCAAAGGGAGTTCAGCCTACTCCTGTCCTTCTATTCAATTATTTACCTAGCTCATCGGGCATCCGAGACATGGATACTGATAGTTGAATTCAGTGGAATGCATGACCAGCTACATGTTATAATCTCTCACGTGCATTTTAATCTTTTGGGTTTTTATATGCTATCGCAGATGCTTGGATTGATCTCTTATGGTATCTTATGGATTCCATTGAAGAAACCTTGTACCATACCTGAGCTTCATGTCATTACCACAGTGTCAGGATTTACAGGGAGAACCATTTTGAGAAATTTAGGGAATTCTTTGTTTATTTGTTTTAATGCCTGAATTGCATGGACTCTGCATATTCCATCCCATTGGTACTTAGAATAATCATCATTAACTTCAAGGGGGAGGTGGGAAAAAGATAAAATAAGTGCTTAACAATTTAAAAACAATATAAAAAATTATAATTAAAATACTTCAAATTCAATACTCTTTAATTAGAGACAGCTAGGTAGCATTGTAGAAAGAATACTAGGCCTAGAAACAGGAAGACCTGAGTTCAAATCCAAACTCAGATACTTACTAGCTGTTTGACTCTGAATAAGTCATTAATTTTGGTTTGCCTTGGTTTTCTCAAGTGTAAAATGGGATAATAACAACACTTACTTCTCAGGATTGTTTTGAGGATCAAATGACATGATATTTATAAAGTGTTCAGCACAGTACCTGAAGTGTAGCAGGTGAGATGTGTGAGTGTGTGTGTGTATGTGTGTGTACATGTAGCCAGGTGACACAGTGTATAGAGTTCCAGCCCTGCAGTTGGGACGATCTAAGTTCAAATCTAGCCTAAGACACTTACTAGCTGTGTGACCCTGGGCAAGTCACTTAAATGCTTGTTTCAGTTCTTCATCTGTAAAATGAACTTGAAAAGGAAATGGCAAACCGCTCCAGTATCTTTGCCAAGAAAACCCCAAGTGGGGTCCAGAAGAGTTGGGCATGACTGAAGGTGTATATATACAAACATACATAAATGAGCATATGTATGTATATGTATACATGTGAGTATATGTGTGTGCACATGTTTATATACATGTTTTCCTCCCCCCATTCCCTTTCACATTTAATTCAATTCAACGAGCATTTATTAATCACCAACTATATGCCTAGCCCTGTGGATATAGACTGGACCTGAAATTTCATTAGTACAGGGAATCTTGCTGAAACTTCTCTATATCCCAAGAAATGATGTGATGAGATACTGTGGCAAAAAATATGCATCACTCTTTGAACAAGCTCCTGGTGATGAGATGACCCAAATTTAGCTAGGCTTGTTCTCAGATGACTGACATATGGTCTGTTGCCAGGCCATAGTTAAAGTCTTTCTAATTTTGGAAGACCTGCAAGAGCTTTCACTCCACTGGCACAGACTGAGAGTTGAAGGTCACCTCTATACTTCAATGAGGTATTGAAGGAGGATGTTGGTAGAGGAACCATAGCAACAACGATTTAGGTTAATTCGATATACTTTTATTAAGCAGCTGGCACATGCTAGGTACTTTGTGAAATATTGGGAATACAAAGAAAACAAATTCGATAGGCCCTGACCTTAAGCAGTTTATATTTTACTAGACAGTTACAATACATAAACAGATAAATTAGTGGAATATCATTAGATGGCAGAATTTTGTACCCAAATGTAAGACTTGGTATCTCCAGTGAACTTCATCTCATTTGATCTAACCCAAAGTTCCAGTCTGTCGGCATCTTTTTGGATAATGACTTGGTCATTCAGTGTGTTAGCTATCCTTCCAAACTTTGTGTAGTCTGCACATTTGATAACCATGCCATCAATACCTAAGTCATTGCTAAAAAACATAAAATAGATTCTTAGAGATCATAGTGCCAATGTGCCAATAATCCCTCTGAGATTATCTCCAATTTATTCTTTGTTGGTACATTTTTTGCTTATCTCTTGTTAGATTTCAAGTTCTTTGAAGGCAGAGACTGTTTTGACCTTTTTTGTGTCCTTAGTGGGTAGCACAGGGTTTAATAAGCACAGGTACTTAATAAATGCTTATTGATTTGACTTGTTCACAGAAGAGAAGTAGCATAATGGAGAAGAAAGAGCTCTATGACAATGTATTGAAAGTTACTATTTTTATCCTATCCCCTTCCACCACTTACCATTTGTGTGACAGTAAGGTTAAATGCTGGTCATTAAGCTTTCAGGGACTCTGTTGCTTCATAAGGAAAAGTGACATATTGATATTGAAAACTGGGTGTCAGACAAATGATCTCTTGAGGCTCCTTCCGACTTTCAGGTTAATGGTGACATTGAGCTAAATGCAGTTCAGACTTTGAAGCATCTGTTGTCTCATCTATGTAAGCACTCCCTTCAGTGGTGCAGGTTTCAACCCGTTTATAACTTCTTATCTTGTGTTGATCTTGTCTAAGTGCTCCCCATATCTTCCAAGCGGGCTCACCTGGCATATGGAGGATCTTCCTCTAGACATCTTCACATTGTCAGCAGAGCCCATGCACTGTCCAATAGGTATCTCTTACTGTCATGACATGACCTAGTTTTTACCCCATCATAAGTCTTTGGTGACTTCTTTTATGCTATAAGCTTTATGATCTAAATGCATTGCTAAAATGAGACTGATTTCAGAGGTATAGCTGCATGTACGTTGCACACACACGCACATTGCTTCATACCAATGATTATATTAGGTTAAGAAGTGCCCATTGAGAAAACTACCATGTTCTGAAACATACTAGTAACTGATTTCCAATTTATAATAGTAGAGAACTGCCTAGGGCACTAGGCAATTAAGTGACTTTCTCCAGTCACCCAGCCAATGTATATCAGATTTCTTGAATCCAAGTACTCCTGAATCTTGAGCCATCTTTCTTTTCAAATGCCATGTATATACATACAGGTGTGTATGCATATGTGTATGTTTGTATGCACATATATAAATCTATGTGTAGACATAGGTGTATAGATATACATATCTATGATATAAATATATATATGTTCATGTATGTATACATATTTAAACAATATAGAACCAAAATATTATATATAGTACATGTATATGTATGTATGTTTATATTTATATATATATATACACATGTATGTACATCAATTCCATATACTATGTATATGGATAGTGAGATAACCCCTCAGGTTTTCTAGTTTGTTTTGGAAGAAAGATGCTGCTTGTATTTGGATTATCAGTCAGTTCTCAGTAGGTCATTTTTAGATTCAGGTAAGTTAGACACCCAATAACAATAGAACTGAAAGACACAATAGCATAGTGGGATAAGTACTGGATTGTGAGCCAGAAGGCCTGACTTCTAGCCCCTGCTCTGTCTCTATCTTATTGTATGGCTGCGAATAATTCACTTGGCTGTGAACAATTCACTTCTACTTCTCTGGCCCTCAGTTTCCCCGTCTGTAAAATTAGGGGGTTGACCTGGATGAACTTAACCATCCTGTCACCCCCTCAACATTCTATGAGGCTATAAACCACAACCACCCCATCGTGGGAGGTCTACACCATGGAATAATTTGCGATCTTATATCCCTTCCAGAACAACCTACTAGTCAAGATAAGAGAATAGTAAGTGCCACTATTCCAACTTTCTTTGAAAGAGGTATTCAACCCACCTCTTCCTTGATGAAGCCCAACTTTATGACCATGGCTGGAGGCTTAATACTACCTTTTCACAGGAGAAAACCACAAAGTATGTGAGAACGAGGTCACCAGTCTGTGTGAGCAACAGAGAAAGAGAGAGCTATTGAGATGGAGAGCAAGCCAGACAAAATATCTTCTGTGCTTTGCCTTGCCCCAGCAATAATAAGCAGACGCTAAGCATAGAATCTTTTATTGGTTGTCTCTAGCCACAGAGCCCCATGACCAGTTTTCTCATGGCCCAGAGACAGGAAAGGGACATAATTTCTTCTCATGAGCCAATGAGGTTTGGGGAAAATTTGTCTTAAATTTCAAAAAAGACATGGCAGCTAGTAAAAGGGAGATTAATTGTGTCCCTTCCTTGCCCCCCTCCCCACTTCACTCAGTCCAGTAGGTGCCTGTGGAATGGAAAAAAGCCCACAGTCAACTGGAAAAGACAACAGACTAGATGTTCATAGAAATGACTTCTGTTCCAGGTGCTGCCACTGACTTGACCCTGGGAAAATCATTTAACTTCTGAGTGCCTAGGATTCTGCCATCTTTAACACAGGGTATGTCATAAGACACATAGTTAGAAATATAGCCATACCTAGCTTGAGATTTACCAGCACCAACACTGCCACCATTTCATGGTGTGTTGGGAAGTATATTGGATTTGAAGTCTAAAGTCTTGGGTTGGAATCCTGGCTCAAATATCTACTCCATGTGTGATCCATTAACACTCTGAGCCTGTTTTCTCACCTGTTATAGAAACAGTAATTGGGGACTAGACCTGTGATTTGATCTGTATTGGGAACTCTTAGTAATGAAACTCTCTACCCATGAACATGTGCGACTGCTTTGCAATTTATAGAGTTCAAGAGCTCCCAAGGGATATTGAGAGGTTAAGTGATTTGTCTAGGGTCATAATACTAGGATTCATCATAAGTAGGACTTGAACCTGAGTCTTCCTAACTTCAAAGCTACAGGTACTACATATATCATTATTCTGCTTTTACAGATGAAGAAACTGAGGATCAGAGCATTTAACTGCCTTACTTGTAAGTTATATAACAAACATCAGAGGCAAGATTCGAATCTGTAAAATAAGAGGTTTGACCAGAATGTTTTCTAAGGATTTTTCTAGCTCAAAATTGTCTTAGGCTAGAGGTCAGAGGGGCTATGATATCAGTGAAATATAATGATACTCAACGTTTATATCTTTCTTTTTGGCAAGAGTAGGGGAGGGGAAGTCTGGAATTGTGATGTTTGCACAATGAGATTTCCTGACATGGAAAATCTCTCTACCAATGTAGATAAGCAGGTCACCCACTATAACTTAAAATTTTAGGGCTACTTGGAAGATTAAGTAACCTATCCGTAGTAAAAAAAATGTTAAGATGTTTCAAAGTTGGGGCTTGAACCTAGATCTTCTTGACTCCAAGACTGGCTTTCTATCTACTAGCAAAGCTGGCACTCAATTCATTTATATGAAATGGAATTTACTTTGACCTTTTGAAATTAGAATCTAGTCTATCTGTTTCAGAGGAAAATAGAGCAGCATTTAGTAACTTGAAAGAAATATTGTACCTCCTACATACATAACATAAAGCAGTCAGACATACAAATAAATAAAGGCTGAGAAAATGTGTATCTCTTAAAGAGTAGTTTTATGTTTAACTGATGTTTATCCTCAAACTTTCATTCTTTATTTAAACCTTTATTGTTGAAAATAATAGATATGTGTACTGTTGTATTTTCCTGCATTAGAAAGTAGAAAATAGCAAATATAATTTCATCTTTCATTAAAAATTGAAGCTCTTACTCAGCCCCAGCCATTTTTCAAGGCATCAGTTCAGAAGGTATAAAGCCCTAGGGAGATTGGTGGCACATAGTAGGTACTTAATAAATGTGTATTGAATGAATGAATATATTTTGAACCTGAGTCCTATCCTAGAAGACATTGTGTGTTTAATCTCCCAATTTAATCTCTAAAATGAATGCGAATGATACATATATGTGTGTGTATGTGTGTGTATTATATGTGCGTATACACATATATCAGCTAGATGGCTCAGTGGATAGAATACCAACCCTAGAGTCAAGGAGATTCGTTTTCCTGAGTTCAAATCTAGACTCAGACATTACTTCCTGTGTGACCCTGGGTAAGTCATTTAACCCTGTTTGTCTCAGTTTCTTTATCTATGAAATGAGCTAAAGTAGGAAATGGCAAACCAATTCAGTATCTTTGGCAAGAGATCAAAGGGGCACAAAGAGTCAGACACGACTGAAAAACAACTAAACAATAACAACATATGTAAGTGTGCATATATATATGTGTATGTGTATGTACATGTGTATGTAACTGTATACGTGTATAGCAAGAAAGACCTTTGGATGTCACCTACTCTACCTTCTTCATTTATAAATTAGATAACCATTGCTTGATTTTTCAAATATTTAAATAAATTGTGCTATGTGAATGTAATGGAACATTACAGAGCTTCAAGAAAGGATCAACACAAGATTTCAGAATACATGAGAAGACATATGAATCAATGCAGACTTAATTAATCAGAATTAGAAAAAAACTTATGCACCATGACTAGGACAGTGTAAATAAGAAGAATAAAATAAAACTGAAGGAATTCGCAGAAAAATGGGAAGACCTACGATCTGACAAATCAGAGTGAAGTAAACAGAATCAGTAAAACAACATAACTATAAAATAACTATAGAAATTTAAAGCAGAGCAACAAGAAATGAAACTGAACACTATATAATTATCATACCAAACTGTGATTGTGATTCAGTCTTTCAGTAGTATCTGACTCTCTGTGATCCCATTTAGTGTTTTCTTGGCAAAGATACTGGACTGATTTGCCATTTTCTTCTCCAGCTCATTTTACAGATGAGGGCAGTTAAGGACCAGGGTTAAGCAACTTGCCCATAGTCACACAGCTAGGAAGTGTCTGAAGCCAGATTTGAACTTAGGAAAATGAGTTTTGCTTATTCCGGGCTCATCACTCTATCGACAATGCTACCTAGTCGATCCATAATTACCAAGTTTGGACCCCCAAAAACCTGAAAAAATGCACATCTCTTTTGATTCCAGTAGTAGGGAAATATAGGTAATGAATATTCCTTATTTTGCTATACGTGGTTTGTCAGGGCATCGATTTGATATAGCACAGTTGCGAAGTTGGTGGAATTTGCCTTGATGGTAACCAGAACACACAAGATATAAGATATATACAGAGTAGACGGAAGATAATCTGAAAAGTGAAGGCAATAGACACTGGAGAAACTAAGAAAGGTCTCCTGTGGAAGATAGGATTTGAGCTGAGCCTTGAAGGTGAGGAAGGAGAGCATTCCAGGGACAGAAAATATAGCCTATACAAAAGCATAGAGGCTGATGATGGCATATTCTCTGGGAGGAACAATAAGTAAGACAATGTAGATGGATCACAGAGTGGGTGGAGGGGAAGAAAGGGTAAGCCTAGAAAGTGAAAAACATCCCAGTCATGAAAATGTTTAAATGTCAGTAAAATTAATATTTGATACTGATGTATCATAAAGGGAAAATGGCATGTGGCATCTTCTTTAGGAAAATCACTTTGGTAGCTATGTGAAGGTTGGATTAAAGAGAGAAAGGAGACAAGGAGACCAATTAGAAGGCTATCACAATCGTTCCTGAAAAGCAGATAAGGACCTGAACTAAAGATGGCACTGTTTGAGTAGTGAAAGGAGTACTACATGCAAAAAAAAAATGGCATGAAGGTAGAAACAAAAATATTTTTTCAAAGAAACCTAGTATCCAGGAGAAATAGATTGAAAAAAATGAAAAAGTAATTAGATTTGGCAATTAAGAAACCTTTGTAACTTTGGAGATAAGAGTTGCAGATGAATTGTTACATTTGAAGCCACATTGAAGAAGTCTTATAAAAGAGGACAGAAAGTATAGGCACCTAGTGTAGATGGCTTTTTCCAAATTTGGCTAAGAAAGGGAAGAGAACAATAGAACAATAGATAGTAAGGATGGTCAGATGATGTTGTCTATTTTTATTTTTAAAGGATGGGAATGATATGACTGCTTTTGTAGGCAGGAAGGAAGGAAAAAGGAGATTTGGATGGAAAGAATATTAGAAAGAAGGTGGAAATGATGGATTAATCTGCTGGAGAAAATGAAAAGGGATAGAATCAAGTATACACGTAGAAGGGCTAGTCTCGGTGAGGAATAAATCAAAGTTTTCCAGTTAAAAAGTTATGTCCACAGAATGTTCCTATGCCACTAGTCTCAAGTTGGACAAGAATACTTTTGACATCTGTCCTCTTCAGATGCTAAGTCTAGATATGAATTAACACTAAGGGAAGAGGGGAACTTGCAGCATACAGTATGTTTTAGCTTATGGACATTGGCTACAACCAATTAATTAAATACATCTCCCAACCCCTACCCCCCCCCCACAACAAATGAATCATTTGCTATGAATACTAAATTATCTTAATATCCTGATTGGCTGTCTCCATTAATCTAACAAATTGCCAGTTCTCCTTCTCACCTTGCTATGTAGACATAATCAAAAGGGGAAAATTACTCCCAGTTGTAGAAGCAGTATGGCACAACATAATCAGTGACTTCCCTCTCAGCTCTTTAGTTATGTCATGACAGTTTAACAAAAGCAAACAATGGGTCTTGTTAAAAACATTGTTAAAGCTTATTGGGATTTTTGTACCATGTGCCTTCAGAATAGGGATCATCAAAGTGTCTTCCTTCTCCTTTTCCTTCTCCTCATCTTACCGTTTATGTCTCCCTCCCTATCCATCACCATTTTCTTCTTTTTCGATTCATTCTTTCCTCTTCTTCCTCCTCCTCATCTTCCTCTCCTTCTTAGCATCATCTTGTCTCTTCTTCCCCCTTCTCCTCCTTTTCCTCTTCCTCCTCCTCTTCCTCTTCTTCTTCTTCTTCTTCCTCCTCCTGCTCCTCCTCTTTCTTCTCATTCTCCTCTTTCCTTTTTCCTCCACCTCTTTATCCTCCTCTGTCTCCTTTTCTTTCTCCTTCTTCCCCCTCCTCATTTCCTCCCTTTCCAAAGAGAGTAGGCCAACAATGGCCATCTCCTTTTCAGTTCAGTGATCATAATCAAACGAACATTTGACTCTTTAGCAATGCCCCATTGTTGCCCTCGCAATTATCTAGTTTGCTTTTATGCATGAGATCAATGGCAATGGTGCTCACAAAGGCTAACACTACTGTTGTAGAAAGGAACCATGAGTTCCAAGGAGCCTCTTGTAAGTTAATAATATAACCACTAAGACCTTCTGGCTTATCTCTTGTACTTGGATCAATAGTACTTGGCTTTGAGCTCTTGTAGTCAAGTTGATAACCAGTGTTAACCTGAATTTATATTGCAGAATGATAAAGCTGCTGCTAGGAGCCTCACTTTTGACAACAAGGAATTATCAAGAACTTAAATATCATACCTCCCGTTCTGCACAAAGTGCTGAGTAAGAAGAATCTGAAATCAGAAAAGGCCAAAAAAAATGATAACTTTTATGGTCCTTTGAGAGCCATTTCAATTTCTTAAACGTTAAACCATTCAAATATTATCAATCACACTTCTAGAGATTTGTTATCTCCCTTCATTCTCAGACAATAATTACAGTAAAACATGGTTCAACATCAAAGCTGACTCTAGGTGAAATGGTGAGATTGGCCATGTTTGTTTCCAGTGCCAGCCTTCCCTTTTGTACCTTTTCAAACCTTGTTGACTCCTTATTCTCAAACTCCCTCTGCCCCCCAGTACTCTCCTTTGTTTTTTACTGTAATGTAATACAAAATGTTCTGAACTCAGAGTCAAAATACCTGGATCACAATGCCAACTCTGCCACTTATTATCTCTTTGACCTTGGGTAGGTCAATCACTAGAAGTTAAGCAACCCAGTTTTCTCATCTATAAAACCAGGCTATTGTTTAGATCAAATGAGATGAGATATGCCATGTGAAAGGGCTTTTAAAATTGAGATAAAATATTATTATAATTGATAAATCAAATGACCAACATGTATTAAATTCTGAGTATGTGCCAGGCGCTGTGTTTGGTGCTAGAGATAGAAAGACAGAAATGAAATCCTTAAGAAACCTTATATTCTTCTTACCCTTCCAGATAGGTGATAAAGTGGACAGACCAATGACCCTGAAGTTAGAAAGATTTAATTTCAAATGCGCCTCAGATACTACCTAGCTACGTGATCCTGGGCAAGTTACTTAATCTCTGTCTACCTCAGTTTCCTAAACTGTAAAATCAGGGATAATAATTACACCTACCTCACAGCATTGTTGTGAGCATCAAATGAAGTGATACTTATAAAGTACTTACTTAGTACAGTGCCTGGCACATAGTAGGCACTTAATAAATATCAATTACCTTATCAAAACCTGCTCTCATATTTCTCTTTCATAGTGAGATCTTGATAACAGATAGCAATAGACAAGTGCTTCTCCTTCCAATAAAACCTGTTGTTTCATAAATACAAAGAACTGAAGCACTAACAGTAAAATTTCAGCATCTAAGCAACAGGATTTAAAGTAGGAAAGAAGCTTAGAAATCATTTGGCCCAACCTCTTCCATTTTACAGATGTTGAAACTGAGGTCCAGAAATATAAAGTCATTTACGTAGACAACTTCCTATAGTGTGAGAAGGTGGAACATTCATATCATTCCATCATCTACTGCCAACGTCAGCCCTATGGCATCCTACGGCAGCAATCATGTTCTAAGGCACAAATTTAGAGCTAGAGATTAGACCATAGAAATGGCCTACAGGAAGCTAGGCTGACAGAAGGCACTCTGTAGAGAATGAGAAACTGACAAAGTGCATCATTTGTCCTCTCTCCTTTCCTGTGACATTTCCTTCCCTTTGGACATGCTTTCACCTTTACTCCCCTGCTCTCTGCTCATTTCCCACAATCACCCAGACCTCTCATAGTGCTGGATCTCACTGTCATAGGAGAAAGCAAAGGATGACCTTGGTCACACTGAAGTGTTCTGGACTTACTGTGATGATATCCTCCGGTGAACACTTGTGCTACAAAAGAGACAGATGGAATTTAGTGCAAAGAGCTCTAAAGAGTCCTAAAAACAGGGTTCTAATCCCAGCTCTGCCACTCTCTAGCTGTAGAAACTCAGTAAAGTCAATTAGCCTCACTGAGTCTCAATTTCTTCATTGGTAAAATAAAGTAGGGGGAATATTGGACTAGATGACCTCAAAAGGATCCTGTTACCCTGTGATCTATAAAAAGTGACAGCTTATATAAAGCAGGGAGAGATAGTTAATACATTTGAGGAAAGATTCAATACTGAAGGGCTATTGGTTTCCAGTGACATGATCTGATTTAAATGTTTATATTTCTAAAATTCATCAAATAATGGTTCAAATCTTCTTTCTTCTTGTTTTCTTCCTCCTCCTCCTCCTCCTCCTCCTCCTTCTCTTTTTCTTTTTCTTCCTGTGTAGAGCCCCATCTTATTTTAAACTAGCTTACATATATGCTAAGAACTTTTCCATCCAAACCTCCAACTTAAAAATGGTCCTCACATTCATTCATTGCTTTGCCATGACATCACCCATCCTCTTTACACTGTTTATAATAAATTAAAGCTAGGCTTCCCATTAAGAATAGCTCACACGCAACCCTCCCAGTGACTCCTACAATTGCTCCTCAATGCTTATAAAAAGCAAAAATAAAAACTATATAACACACAACCTCAGCTGGTCATTTGGACTCTTTCTCAGTTCTTGCCAAATGACTCAGCACGGTTATGAATCTGTCTAAGTATCAAAAGATTTATTCAAGATCTAGCCTACTAAAGTGACCCAGAAATTATCCTCACCAACCACTACCACCTACCAATGAGTAAGCTCTGTGAGGACAGGAGTTAGGTATTGTTCCTGATTATATCCTTTATCATATATAGGACTAGTTCTTAAATCCCTATGGTAGGTCCTCATTGGATATGTGCTGAGTGAATGAGTAAACCACTAAGTGCCTCACCAGATTTTGGTTTTCCTCTTCATAAAATATATAATTCCAATGTGAGTCATTACCATCTGATCAAATGCACTGAATTCCATTTTAACCATAAGAGGAGAGGAAGCTCATTTGCTTCCTTTCCCTACTTTCCCTCCAGCTCTGTCCTTTCTCATCTCTCCCCCACTGTTTCTCTCAGCTGCTACTAAAAGGACTCATTTCTTGGTCTACTTTCCTTGTTAGAAAATTTAGCAGGGGAATGAGTCCCTTCCAACTGAGAGGACTAGGAAAGACAATACGAACAGAATTTTTCTCTACTGAGCTGCAGTTCTATTTCAACAACTGGCTATTAGACATTTCAAACTGAATGCCCGTTAAACATTTCAAACTCTATTTTTTCCAAAACAAGACTCATTTTTTTTTATCCTAAAATTCATCCTTCTTCTCAACTTCCCTATCACTGTTTCAGACACCAGGATCTTTCCAGTCACCAGGATTTGTAATTTGTGTGTCATCCTCAATTCCTCACTCTCACTCACCTCAGATATCTAACCAGGCACTAAAACTTACCTCTTCTTTCTCCATAATATCTCTCAAATAAGGCTCCTCTTCTCCAAATAACTTACTATCACCCTACTTCAGGCCCCCATTGCTTCTTGCCTGGACTTTACAATAGCCTCCTAATTTCTCTCCCTTCCTCAGATCTCTCCCCATTCCAATCTATCCTCCAGAGTTTCCAGAGCAATTTTTCTCTAAAGCATAGATCTAACTACATTGGACAAGATGGCCTTTGAGGACCCTTCTGTCTCTAATGACAGACATGGCAAGCCATTCCAGTATCTTTGCCAAGAAAACCCCAAACAGGGTCAAGAAGACTTGGATCCCAGTGAAATAACTAAACAACAACACAAAAATATCACCACATCCCATTCAATAAATTCCAGGAATTTTCTGTTACATATGGTATAAAATATAAACTGCTCTGGAGTTTAAAATATTTTACAACCTTGGCACTTCCTTATCTTTCCAGTCCCTCAACACATTCTTATTCTTCATGGTCTCCATGATCCTGTTATACTGACCTACGTTTCTCTTCCTTACATATAATACTTCATCTCCTATATCCACGCATTGGTATTACAAGTCTCCTACACCTGAAATACTGTCTGTCCCTCACCCACCTAATAGAATTCCTCTGACTTCCTCCAAGACTCAACAGAAAATTCCACCATCAGCAGGAGAGCTATTCTAGTCCCTTCATCTGCTTTTCCTTCCTCTCTGAAGTTGTCTTCCATTGAATTTGAGTGTTTCTTGTGCGTGTAGGTATGTATGTAGATGTATATGTATATAAATGTGTAAAATTACTCAATCATATTAATGTAAGCTCCTAGAGGGAAAAATATGCACAGTGCCTATTGGTTGGTCAACCACAATGGTTTATTTTGGTCCTAGATCTTGTAAACCTGTAATTCAGAGCAGACCTGGGTTCAAATCTCAAGTTCTATTAATTGCTACCTGTACAACCTTAGGCAAGTGATTCATTTGGAATCCTTGATTATTCTTTTTTCTCATGAGAAAGATGAGAAGGTTGTAGGAAAGGGTCTCAGTGGTCTCTTCCAACTTCTATTATTGTGATTTCATGAAACAAACTTTTGTGGAAGTTTGAAGAAACGATTCCGACTGCCTTGCTAAAGAGGGAAGAGTTAGGAATATTGGATGGATGTTGGAGGGAGGCAGAATCATTCACAATAAAAAGAAAACTTAACAATTTGAGAAAATGTAGGCTCATTCAGGGAAGGGTCTGCCTATTACTCATCTTTGTGTTCCCAATATTTAGGATAGTGCAAAATAGAGTTCGAAATGTTTAATGGGCATTCAGTTTGAAATGTCTAATAGTCAGTTGTCGAAATAGAACTGGAGCTCGGTAGAGAAAAATTCTGTTCATATTGTCTTTCCTAGTCCTCTCAGTTGGAAGGGACTCATTCCCCTGCTAAATTTTCTAACAGGGAAAGTAGACCAAGAAATGAGTCCTTTTAGTAGCAGCTGAGAGAAACAGTGGGGGAGAGATGAGAAAGGACAGAGCTGGAGGGGACGAAGGAGAAGGTGAAAGGGAATAAGTAAACCTTACTCTCATCAGATTTGGCTTAAGGAGGGCATAACACATAAACTCAATTAGGTATCTTACCTACAGGAAAGTAGGTGGGAATGGGACAAGGGGGTGATAGAAGGGAGGGCAGATTGGGGGAAGGGGTAGTTAAAAGCAAACACTTTTGAAAAGAGACAGGGTCAAAGGAGAAAACTGAATAAATGGGGGACAGGATAGGATGGAGGGAAATATAATTAACCTTTCACAACATGACTATTTTGGAAGTGTTTTGTGTAATGATACATGTATAACCTGTATTGAATTGCTTGCCTTCTCAATGAGAGTGGGTCAGGAGGGAAGAAAAGAATGAATCTGGAACTCAAAGTCCTAAAAACAAATGTTGAAAATGTTGGGAAATGATATTTAGGCAATAGGTATAAAAATCTATCTGGGCATACAAAAAAGTAAGGGGGAAGGGGATAAGGGGGACAGGCGAGTGGGGTGATAGAAGGGAGGGCAGACTGGGGAAAGGGGCAATCAGAATACATGCTATCTTGGGGTAGGGGAATGGTAGAGATAGGGAGAAAATTTGTAACTCAAAATCTTGTGGAAATGAATGTTGAAAACTAAAAATAAATTAATTTTTAAAAAAGATTGCTAATTTTTTTTTAAGACTGGGTATCCTTGACTGTCCTTGGCTGGAAGTTCTACCAAGTCTTCTGATGGAGAAAGGAAGAGAAGAAAGAGAAGGAGGAGGAAGATAAGGAAAAGAAAAACCTGAGACAGTGATAAAGAAGTCCAGTATCAGAAGAGGCTGAGAAATTGGTGGGAGGCAAGGGACAAGAAAGCTGGAAAATAAATGTTAATAAACTTTGTTCACTGAATGATCACTTTTTTTAGCCTGAACACAGGGGTGTGACCAATATGTGACCACAATCATCCAGGGAGTAAATACCGTTTAAAAAACAAGTTCCAATCATATGCTGCCATATCGGTGTTCACTCAGTCAACTCTTAAAAATTTGGGAGAGGGCTTTTTCTTCTCACAGAGTAAGTAGGCTTAGGATGCAGAATTACCACATGAGCTGGGCCCTTCCCCCTCCTCATGCACTCCCCTTTCCAGGACAAGCTGTGTCCCACCCAAAATCAGAAAATGATATTGCGAAATAGACTTCATCGACAGGAACCCCTTGGCCAAGAAAAATGTTCCTGTTCAACTCAATGCACCGTAGGCCTAGGACATCATGTCCCATTTCCTTCCCAGGCCCTTTAGTGAAGCATAGCACAGAAGTGAAGGAGCATAGGATTGGATATCATATCCTTATAGGATTTGGAGCTCAAAAGGACCTTAGAAATAATCTAGCTCAGCTTCCTTAATTTGTGAATGAGGAACCTTAGACCTAGGTCACATAGGTCATATGAAACAGAACAAGGACCTGGATTCAAGTCCTCTATCACCAGATCGTGTTCTTCCTATCATGCCATTCTCTGCCTCCAGGATGTTGAATCAGTCATGGGTTCATAGATGTGGAGCTCTAGCTCCACACTAGAGGTCCTTAAGTCCAACTCCCAAATATAACAGACACTGAAAATAAAGTGCCCTGACAAATTAAATGGTCTGCCCAAAAGCACACAGCTAGTAGGTGTCTAAGGTTAAATTATAAACTCAGGTCTTTCTTACTCCAGGTTCTTTATATCATGCTGCCTGTCTGTCTGTCCTCCAGGGGCCACTAACCTTATCAATCTCAGCAATGACTGGAAAGGTTAAGTTGGGTTTCACTTATAATAGCCTGATGGTCACATGTCAAATTCTCTATGTTCCTCTGAGAACTCGTTTCCTATGAAATAGGTGACTGAAAACATCAGGCAGTATTTCCTGTTTGGATGAGGTCAAGCGTTCAAAGTCCAGCTACTCCAAGAAGCCTTCTCTTGATCCTTCACAATAGAGTTGAGCTAAAATTGATAACCACTCTCTTAATCTCACTGGATAATTATGCTGAATCATTTTCTAGCTTTTAATATAGTTACTTATTTGCCTTCTCTCCCTACTAGATTGTAGTAGATCTTCCCCTACAAGCAATTACTAGGTCATTTTTCGGCTTTATATCTCTACCACTTAACACAGGGGTGGGGAACCTGAGGCCTTGGGGCCATTGGACTCTCTAGGTCCTTGGGTGTGGATTTTGACTGATTCCAAGTTTTACTAAACAAATCCTTTTATTAAGGGGATTTGTTCTGTGAAGTTTGGATTCAGTCAAAGGGCCCCACTTGAGGACCTAGAAGGCTACCTGTGGCTTCAAGACTGCAGGTTTCCTATCTCTGACTAGCATGACATCTTGCACATAGTAAGTTCTTCGAAACATTGGTTGGGCAGAATTGAATCAAATAATTTAAATTCACTTGGGAGACTGGTACCCTCTCATTCAAGGTCTTCAAGCTAAAGTTGGATAACCACTATTTAGGGATGCTGTAGAGAAAACTCTTCTATAGGCATCAATTAATTCTAGATGACTTCTGAGGTTCCTTCCAAATGGGACTCGGAGAGTCTGTCAATTCAACTGAATTAGATTATTCATTAACAATTCCGTGCCATCAGAAATATGATCAGCCAATGAGGAGGCAGTATTCTGTGTTAGGAAAAGTGCCAGGAAACAGTTCCAGGAGACCATAAGTTCAAATACCAGTTCTGAAACTTACTTGCTGAGTGTCAAGTAACTTTACTTCTTTGAGACTCAGTTTCCTCATTTCAAAAATGTTGATATTAACACTTGCACTGTGTACCCTTCAGGATTATAGTCATAAAAGGGATTTGCAAGCATATAAGTGTGACATAAATGGTAGCTATCATCACCATTATCATGAGTCTCGCAAGAAGATGTTAATTCTCCACCAATCTTAGGCAAGTAATTACTTATGAGAAAAAAGTTTGAAAGATTTTTGTTTATTTTATTCTACCACGTATGTGTTTCCCAAGTAGAAGAAAATCCTGGCAAAAATTCTTGTGGGCTAAACTGGAAATGTGTTATGTAAGAGCATATAAGTAGAGACCTAGAGAGAGAGAGAGAGAGAGAGAGAGAGAGAGAGAGAGAGAGAGAGAGAGAGAGAGAGAGAGAGATTCACACTGAGTAAAATTTGTACATATCTTAAATTGCAACTTGATTTCCTCTCCTTCTTCAGTCATATTTCTGTGCCTCTTCTCTTTCCTCATCAGGCTCAAGCTCAGAAACTACAAATATTTAATGTTAGGCTAATCAAAACATAATAGAGTTCAGCAAAGTCACCTTAGTGGAAGCTGCAATTAGCCAGTGTGCAGAAGAGGTGAGAAACAATGAGATGTTGCTTGCATTTCCTTTAAACTAGCCCCATAATTCTGCCCCAACTGAGTAATTGAATAGAAGAGAATCAGAGAAGCCACAAGATGGGGTCTTCTTAACAACAAGACATCACAGCCTGAGTGCTAAAGGTACCTTCTCTTCTACATGTGTCTTTTTCAGGAAGGTGTGTCCTGTGTGTTTTCCCCTGGATACATCTTGTATGTTTATGCCAACAATAGGCAAGATATTTCACCAGTTGCCTCATCTAAAAATCAGGATACAAAGACCCTCCATACACGTTCCACAAGCTTATTGCGAAGATCTAATGTGACAGTAAGATACTTAAGTGAAAGGCTTGATGACAAAGTTGACTTTAATCACAGCTGTGAAGGCTGCCTGCCTGCCTGCCTGATTGGGCCTTCTGAGATCATTCCCTTTCCCTCAGGAAAGGGCTCAGAAACCTTGTCAATAGGAAAATAGTTCTGGGGAACATCATATCATTTGGTCCAAAATTAAATATAGATGACTTCTGAATTATGACTATTTATGAGAGACACCAATTGATATAGTAGAAAGAACGTGGGACCAAAGCCAAGTGACCTGGCCTCCAGTTACAAATTACTTACTATAGAAATCATGATATCCCTAAGGCAGTCCTTACAAGATTTTTTTTTTGAGTAAGTGCTCTGTAATTCATAAAATGTTATTAAGAATAAACAATTTGGAATTACATATGCTGTTTCCCTCGATTCATATGGATGCCCAAGAGTTGAGCACACAAGATAAAATATATATTTTATCTTTAGAAATGCATATTTATTACATTTTATACCAAGATAAGCCCAAAATGGGTACATGATTTAGACATAAAGGGTGATACCACAGATTAGGATAGCAAGAAGTAGTTTACCTGTCAGATATATGGAGGAGGGAAGAATATATGAACAAACAAGAAATAGAGAGAGCATGTAAGATGTAAAATGGATAATTTTGATTATATTAAATTAAAAAAGTTTTGCTCAAGTAAAACTAAGGCAACCAAGATTAGAAGGAAAGCAGAAATCTGGGAAACAATTTTTACAGCAAATGCCTCCAATAAAAGCCTCATTTTTCAACTATATAGAGAACTGAGTCAAATTTATAAGAATACAAGTCATTCTCCAATTGATAAATGGTCAAAGGATATGAACAGGCTGTTTTCAGATGAAGAAATCAAAGCTATCTATAGTTATCTTTAAAAAGTGCTCTAAATCACTATTGATTAGAGAAATACAAATTAAAACCCTTCCAAAGTACCATCTCACACCTATCAGATTGGCTAATATGACAGAAAGGGAAACGACAAATGTTGAAGGGGACATGGGAAAATTGGGATGCTAATGGACTGGTGGTACAGTTGTGAACTGATTCAACTATGCTGGAGAACAGTTTGGAACTATGCCCAAAGGGCTATAAAACTGGGCATGCCCTTTGATTCGGCAATATACTCCTAGGTCTGTATCCCGAGGAATTTAAAAAACGGGTGGGGACCTATCTGTACAAAAATATTTATAGCATTTTTGAGGTGGCAAAGATTTGGAAATGAGGAGTTTCCATCATTTGGAAAATAGCTGAAGAAGTTGTGGTGTATGATTATGATGGAATACTATTGTGCTATAAGAAATGATGAGCAAGATGCTTAAAGAAAAACCTGGACTTACATGAACTGATGCAAAGTGAAGTAAGCAGAACGAGGAGAACATTGTACACAGTAACAGCATTATTGAATGATGAAGAATTGTTAATGACTTAGCTATTCTCAGCAATGCAATGATCCAAGACAATTTTGAAGGACTTCTGATGAAAAATGCTATCCACCTCTAGAGAAAGAACTAATGGAGTCTGAATGCATATTGAAGCATACTATATTTCACTTTATTTTTTCATGGTTTTTTTTCTTTTTTCGGTCTGTCTCCTTTCACAACATGACTAATATGGAAATATGTTTTACATGATTGTACATATAACCTATATCAAATTGCTTACCATATCAGGGAGGGGTAAGGAGAGGGAGGAACAAAGAGAATTTGGACCTCCAAATTTTTTAAAAGAATGTTAAAAATTATTTTTAACATGTAATTGGGAAAAGATAAAATATTTTTAAAATAAAATGTGATATTTAGGTATAAGATGTGAGCAATAGGAACTATTGTAGACATAATCTAGTCTAACCTCCTTATTTTACAGATAAGTAAATTGAGCTTTCAGGTCAGAGAGTCATATAATTTCATTGTTGGAAGGGGAATCAGAGATCATACTGAACAAAATGCCCTCTAAAACTTATCCAACAAATTTTCATTCTATTTTTAATACTCCAATGAGGTGGAACCAGGAGTGTATTGGTAAATGTTTAATTACCAGATCCTCGGGATGGAATAAAGGTACTTATGACACATCTTTAAATTTCATCTGCATTATTAACATTTTCTCCAGCATTTTTTTAAGGAAAATAGTAATTATTTAATAGTAATAGTAATTATTTAAATAATTAAATAAGGAAAATAGTAATATTTTTATTGAAAAATAGTAAAGCTTATATGAGAAAATACATAATAAATGAGAGTCAAAACAAAAGTATATAACTACTACAATGTAAATGAAAACAACAGTGAAAGATAATAAAATTTAAGTCAAATACAAGAGACAATATTGGAACCAAATCATTCCAGTTAAAATACATGTTTACTTTCTCTTGATAAACAGAAAACAAAAAGAGTGGGAAGAGACATGAACCATCCATCGTTCTTGCTGTCAGACAGTTAGTTGGATATTTATTGGGAAACATTTGGCATGTTGATATAAAATGTATAAATGATAAAAAAAAACAACCCAGATAACAAGTAGACTAGTTCATGTGGCACAAAATCTTATGAAGCTTAATAAAAGCCCAAATTTTCTAATGTTAAAGGTGAAACTGTAGATGTCCTTTAATTCCTTGTATTTGAGATTGATTATGTAAACAACTGGAGTCAGTGAAGGTTGGTGAATAAGCAGTGTTGCTGAATGGTGTTTTAGGAAGGTGGTTAGTCATGGCAGACATGTGCTATTTGTAATACAGGCCAAAAATCTACCATGGAAGGAATGCTACTTCCTCAATAAGAGGGTCCATACAAGGTGATTTCTCAGCATCTTCACCTTCTTGTATACCGGGCAATAATTACAGTATATCAAGAAACATATTCTAAGCTGTGCTTCAGATGATCCATGTGTAATAGAAATAAATGCAGCTTTCAGGACACTGCTATGCACACAGTGAGAACTCAGCAAAGATTTACTGCTGACAATGATAGCTGCGGGAGTTCTGAGTCAGTCTGGAATTGCCTCTAGATCCTAACTTGCAATGCTTCCTGACAGTAAGTTTATTATTGGTAAATACTGTTCTTTCCTTCTCACTTTTTTCCTTTTTTAAATTTAATATATTTAGTTTTCAGCATTGATTTTCACAAGAATTTGAATTACAAATTTTCTCCCCAGTTCTACCCTCCTGCCCATTCCAAGATGGCATATATTCTGGCTGCCCTGTTCCCCAGTCAGTCCTCCCTTCTGTCACCCCACTCCTCTCCCATCCCCTTTTCCCTTCTTCTTTAGTAAGGCAAGATAAAGTTTTACGCCACATTGCCTGTGTATCTTATTTTCTAGTTGCATGCAAAAACTTTTTTTTGTTGTTTTTGAACATCTGTTTTTAAAACTTTGAGTTCCAAATTCTCTCTCTTCTTCCCTTCCCACCCACCCTCCCTAAGAAGTCAAGCAATTCAACATGGGCCACATGTGTATCATTATGTATAACCCTTCCACAATACTTATGTTGTGAAAGACTAACTATATTTTGCTTCTACCTA
>CM053622.1:95511751-95546340 GCA_028646595.1 Phalanger gymnotis
GTGGGGCCCTGCTTCCCTCTGCCACTTTGTGGGTTCTGCAGCTCTAGAATTGGTTCAGAGCCATTTTTTATAGGTTTTTTGAGGGATTTGGTGGGGAGCTCACGCCAGTTACTGCTTCCTGGTCGCCATCTTGGCTCCGCCCCCCCTGGAGAGCAAGTTCTATGTGACTCTATTGAGTGTAAACTCCTGACACTGCCAAAAGAATTACTGAATCACGTAGATTCAATATATGTAAGAATATAAATTGGCATGTAACCTATGCTTGCACCGTGTCCTCATCTCTTTCAAACTATTATTTACCTTTGGGCCACATGTTATAATGATTTGGGGAGGAAGAGAGGGCAGGGTATGACTAGGTGGGGGAAAATGCCTCTGGGACCTAAGCCAGGGGTTCTCTTCTCCTTTCTCCTCCAGACAGCCTCCAGAATAATGCTGATACCTGAGGATCCCTGATCTTTCTCATTGGTTCTCAGTCTAGAGCATTTGTGAAACCTTCTTTCCTTATTCCAGATCAGACAAGGCCAGAACTAGAAAGCTAGAGAGCTAAGAGAAAGAGTTAAGATGAAACCATCTAGAGCACAGGGCTTTATTGTTGAATTTACAAAGGGACAGTTAAAAACTTTTTGTACTAATAAGCATGTATTAAGCACTCACCGTTTGCCAATCACTGTGCTAGGTACCAACTGTATACATATAAAGAATGAAATAATCCCTAGTCTAAAGGTGTATAGACATGGCAATCCTTAAACCCTATACTTCTCTCTACTCCTCTCGTAGGCTGAGCCAGAGTCCTCCAAAACTAAAAACTCCCTGATGCTCTAGGAGGAGCAGAAAAGCCACAAGCAGAAAAGTCTCCACTCAAGGAGAAGCCTGAAGCATCATATTGATCATTCAAAGCTAGCCTAATTATTAGAGTCAAGGGACCAGAAGATGTGTCTGCCAGAATTATGAATAGATACCAGAATCAAAATAAAGGCTCCATACCAGGTGAACAGAGAGAATCTGAGTACTACTCATACACAAAAATATCAGAGATTTAGTACTAGAAAGGATCACAGAGGCCAACTAGTACAGCAACAATTTGGCTAGTAGCTGTTGTGGGGTGTAAGACCCAACAAGACCAACAACAAGAGCTGCCAGCACAGGTTCTCTTGATCTGCTTTACTAAGGAAAGTAACTTTAAGGGGTTAAAAATCTCACTTTAATCACACATATAACTTACTTAGTTCAGGAGGAAAAGCTCAGCCCTCTGAACTTCAAGGCAAATACAAACAGAAATTACAAACGCCAACAGACAGACCTTGTCTGATCAAATCACAATACATAGTTACCAGAGAAGAATGAATGGGTCTGAGTTAGCAATGCCAAGGGCAGTTATGGCTTGCCCAGAGTTTCAACATTTTGCCCATGAGTGTGCTCCCCCAAAAAACATCTGGGTTTCTTCAAAGCCAAGGAGTCTTAACAACGGCTGCCCAGAGTCTCCACATCAACACTCCTCCAGTGAATGAGAACCCCAGACAAAATGCTAACCTTTGAGTTTTTATACTCTGTTCAGGGCCTAAAGGATTCATACCTAATCAGCAAAAGGTGTGAGCCTGGGGTTCAGCCCTAGTTAGCAAAAGGGTGTGTGCCTGGAGCTTTGCACCTAGTAAGACTTAATCAAAGGCACTTTATTCATTTAGCATTCTAAAAGAGAAAACAGTAAAAAAAAAAAAAGTCCTACCTTAATTACCAATACACCCCTTCATTTTATATATGAGGAAACTAAAGTTCAAATAATTTGTCCATAGTCACAGTATTTGAATTCAGATCTTCCTGACTCCAAGTTCAGCACATTGTGCTACACTGCCTTTAAAGATCATAGAATTATGATGTAACATTCTTGTTAGGCTGCAGTCAAATCTAAACCTTTTCAAAGTTAGTCTTCCAACTGCCACCATGTGTGAACTGGAGATTTGTGGTTTGCAGAATAAGCCAAAGGGGTGATAGCTTAGATAGAAATAGCAAGGTGGAATTGGAAAAAATATGGAAAGACTTGGATTTATGAGGAAAGAAATTATCCACTGTCAGAGAAACAGAGGACAAACAAGCATAGCATGATCTTATATAGATTCATATGAAAGTATATGTTTATGTATGAATATGATTATAGATATCTAAGTATATGTGTGGGTAAGTATATGTATGTATAGGTATATGTATGTATATGTGTATATGTCTATATATGTATGAATGTGCATATGTATATGTGTGTACATGCACACACACATATCTATATATATATCTATCTATATATATATGTATATATATAAATCTGAGCTTAATTGTAGCCTTCTGGGGGGGCAGGAGAAAAGCAGGGACAAAGAACAAAGTAAAAAGTGCACAGCAGAGAGCAAAAGAAAACTTACAAGGAAGGAAGGAAAAGATGGTCAGCTCTCAACACAATGTATAATATTTATTATATAGACTTTCTTGAAATGGAAATTTATTGCTGCATATTTTGAATCCTTTCTCATGTTCTAATGGGCACATGGCAATGTTTTCTTTTTCTTTTCTTATTTTTTTATTATTTTAGTTTTAGTATTAAAGTTTGTTTCTTTTTTCTTATTTAAGTTTAAATATTTTTTTAAATTTACAAAACAAAAGAAAGACTAGGTACTCTGGAAGACAATATATACAAGTTAAGGTAAGCAAGCATAGTCAGACACAGGAGTCATGACAATATCTCCACATGACAATGGTACACAGGGTCAGAGCAGTCTAACTTCCTGGAAGGTAGAGGTCCGGGCAGTTAGATAAGTAGCATTAATGACATGTATCAAAAAGTACTAGGAAACCAATCCCAATAAATGAGGGCCATGAACAGGATTTCAGTCTCTAGGTAGATTGTGGGGAAGCAAGGAAGTGATCCTTATCTAAAGACATTGAAAAATGACTCCATGCAGGAATGGAACAAGAGCCCAGTAATTAGAAGTAGGGTATCTCCCAGGTTAGCATTTGGCTATCAGAAATAGCAAGCCCAGTTACTAGAATAGAGACGAAATGTCAGAGGGGGACCCAAAAAAAGGATGATTAATAAGTTATAATGTATGAATCCAGTGATTCTTGGACCTACCTCTACTGTACCCAAATTGGACCTTAAGCTAAAGGTTTTGGAACGTAGAGAATAAGTAAAGCCTTGATAGGATCTGAAGTAATGCAGAGACACAATACCACGCAAGTTATGATGGGAGTATGGAGCAGTGGAGGCATCTAGGTGGTACAATGGATAGAATGCTGGCCCTGGAATAAAGACTCTGAATTTCTTTCTGAGAGACTTTCTGAATTCAAATCTGGCCTCAGACATTTACTAGTTCTGTGACACTGGGCAAGTCACTTAACAGCATTTGCCTCAGTTTCCTCACCTGTAAAAAGAGCTGAATAAGGAAATGCGAAGTCACTCCAGTATCTTTGTCAAGTAAACCCCAAAGTGGGTCATGAAGAGTTGGACATGACTAAACAAAAACATGGAGCAGTAGATTTAGGGTCAGAAGAGGTAGATTCTATTTCTAACACTATTACTGCCAGAATCACCTTAGAAAAGTCACTTAACTACTTCTTATGATATGAGAAATGGGGGTGGTACTATGGGGATTAGTCTAGAATTCAGGGCTTCTTAAACTGTGGGTCATGACACCATGCACAATTTGGCAACAGTAAAAGGTTTCTGAACATGCAAAGACCAAATATTAAAAATCAAACACTGAATGAATCCAATGTGTTTCTGGTAGTGTCTGCCCATATTGCATCATACAATTTGACTGTAGCCTTGGTTCTGAACACAAAGCATGCGCATTTTGCACTGTGCATGTCCTCAGGCCACACAAAACGCCAAAGAACTCTGTCAAAATGTGTAAAAGGGTTAATAGTGGAAAAAAGTTTAAAAAGTCCTAGTCTAGATGGCCTTTAACCTCCCCTTTAGCTCAAAGTGTATAATTATATAATAGCTCAAATTTCATATGACTGGATAATCAGGTAATACAAAAATCCCCTTTTAAATGGGCACATAAAGGAAGACAAAACACACACACACACACACACACACACACACACACACACACACACGCTACTGGCAGACCCTATAATAGCCAAATTTTACTGTACCTAATTATTTCTAAGACACAGGCCAGCAATTTAGCTGCAGCTACCAGGAAAATATAATGAAATATAGTAGTAAAACGACAGGTTTAAGAATGAGAAGACATGGGTTCTAGGGCCAGCTCTGTCACTAACAAATTCTGGCATCTTGGACAAGTCATTTCATCTTGATGATCTCAAATTCTAATCCATAAAATAAGAGTATTCACATAAATAATCTCTATGGTCTCTTCTAACCAATAAGATAAAACAAATTTCCCAATAAGAGCAGGACGTCATCAAGCATAGGTTGAATCAATTTTAGAGCACAGTATTATTCAGGCAGGGGTTGGACAAGATGACATTTGAGGGCCCTTCCACCACTGGTCTTTTGTGATATACAAAGTGGCACAGTGGAAAGAGTGTTGCCCTGGATTCAATTTCTGTCTCTGACACTTATCAACTATGGGACGCTGGGCAGGTGACTTAGCCCCTCAAATAACTCTCTGAGACTATAATTTGCAAAACAGCTACTGATTAGCATGGAATCCTTAAGCTGTGGTTTCCCTTCATAATTGAAGTCACAGTATGTACACATATGTGCACACACACACATATGCCACATATATGTGAAGGTACATTTCCACAGCTGAAAGCTTGCTTGATCTCTTTCTCAAAAACCAAGCCTTAAATCCAATTCACTCTGGAGCTCATAGATAGGACAATAGGTCCCTGCTCTCCTAGCACAGAGTGAATATAGATACTAAATAGTACCTGTTTCTCTTTTGGCCAGGAACTGGGAGGGTCTTCCCCTCTCAGCTGGATTTTTTTTTTTTAGTTTTAATTAAAGAGGACATCCCTTGATTAACTTCTTTAAGGGACCTATTCACTGAATGGGTGTTACTTCACTCAAAGTGAGAACCAGAAAAGACCTTAGCCTAAAAGGGACAGGGTCCCCCAATGCATCCTGGGCCATCTCCAGTCGTCCTCGTGAATATGAGGCCACTGGACCCAGATGGCTCTGGAGGAGAAAATGAGGCTGGTGACCTTGTACAGCCCTCCCTCACTCAAATCAAAGTCAACTGTAAGTCATGTCATCATTTCCCTGATGTCATGGTCCTCTTCAAAAATGAAGGACAAATATATATTGTTGTGTTATATATATATATATATATATATATATATATATAATATGTATATATATATACATATATATATACATACACATATGTTGTAATCTGTTCATTTTCTATAGATATTTATCTTTAAAATATTCCTCCCAAAATGTGGGCCAGAGAACTGTGCTTAGTTCTCCAGATGTCATCTGAGCATGGCACAGTGTGAATATCATCAGGGGTCTCTAAATTCATGACCTAACACAAACCTTCTGGCTGAGGCAAGTCAGTGCATTTCCGCTGATCTTGGTGATCTCTAACAACTGAGCATGAACACAGAATTGAGTGTTAGCCAGAATGTTATCACTCTTTTCTGAAACAGGAAAACAAAGCTCTGGTTGGCTTTCACTCAAATGAAAGGGTTTTCTGACTCACTAGCATAGCCCTTCCTCTATCTGGTAAATAAGATTCTGCTGGCAGCTCCCGGTAGAATATCACACAAGAAAAGCAGGAAGCACTCAGCCCTGCTAATTGTGCATCTTAATGTGGCATAAGGACATTTGTCACTCTCACTGCTCTTCACAGGGCTACATAGCCCAGATGTTTCAGGAAGTCCAGCGACTCTTATGGGAAATTAAGCAGCAATAAGATTCTGTAGCCGTCCTGGTCTAGACTTTGATATTGATCATGGAACAGGCAAATTGGAAGGACAAGGAGTGGCCTTTTTGTGTCTAAAGATGTAAGTGCAAATACTCAATAGAAAATGACCTTTAACTAATGTAAATTGGCATTAGAAGGCATAGCATCTGTGATGCTTCTCAAAATACGTGATAATGACTAGTTAGTCATCCTCATTCAGCTTACTCCTATTCATGTATTTTAAATACACGCACACACACACACACACACACACACAACTGTGAGTCCACCAAAGACTTTGTGTTTCATTGATTGTAACCATTTACATTTTTGTTTTTCCACTGCAAATGCTTGGCAACTTCTGGTTTTCTGATTTTAATCTTGTACTGATTTAGCATGAGAAAAAACAGGGAGCAAGGGTGAATTAGGACTAATTGATCAAAGGAATAAATTGAACTATGAAGTCATACAATTTTAGAGCTGGTAAGAAATTTTAGAGATCATAGATCATAGCATTTAGTACTGAAAGTGACCCTAAAATTATCTTTTCTACCTTGTCACTTTACAGACAAAGAAATTAATAATGCTTAGAGAGGTTAAGTAACTGGCCCCAGATCACACAAGTAATAAGTAGAAGAACTGGGATTTTACTCCAAATTCATCCTTTTTCTTTCTTTTTTTCTTTTTCTTTTTTCCTTCCTTCCTTTTTTCTTTCTTTCCTTTCTTTATTCACTTCTTCCTTCCTTCTTTATTTCTTTCTTCCTCCCTCCCCCTTCCTTCCTTCTTTCTTTCTTTCTTCCTCCCTCCCCCTTCCTTCCTTCCTTCCTTCCTTCCTTCCTTCCTTCCTTCCTTCCTTCCTTCCTTCCTTCCTTCCTTCCTTTCTCTCTCTCTCTCTCTCTCTCTCTCTCTCTCTCTCTCTCTCTCTCTCTCTTTCTTTCTTTCTTTTTCCCCTCTTATGTCATGTTGCTTCCTATTACTCATTTTACAAATGGGAATGCTGGGTATCAGTGAGATGAATGGACCCACACATTCCAGATAAAGTTCATACATAATTTGGTTCATTCTCCCAATACAGAAAAACAGGAGAATTAAGAGCTTGGCTCAACAATCCACATAAGTAAAACAAACAGGCGAAGAATTGCTATTGTCCAAACTATGATATTAGTTTGGATAACCAATAGGTTTCATCTGTCGATACATACATCTGAGACAGACTGGAAATGCACTGAGCACAGAGTACACCAAGAAAAAAAGAATAGATTAGGCTGCTTTTGGGAAACTGCACAGTATTTTTAATGAACCAAAGCTTCTTCCTGAAATAAAATATCATTTGCCTAATTTTATGCACCAGGGAAGCTCCTGAAACTTTGTGAGGAGCTCATGACTTTTACAACATTCAGAGCAGATTTGTCAATCTGGGGTTAGACTGAGCAGAGACGGAAATGGTTAATGGCTAGTGGGAAAGGGGCTTGATACTAGCTAACCATTGGTTCCTTTGGGGCAGCTACATGGCACCGTAGACAGAGTGCCTGGCCTGGAGTCAGTAAAACCTAAGTTCAAATCCGACCTCAGACACTTAGCAGTTATGTGACCCTGGGAAAGTTACTTAACCCAGTTTGCCTCAGTTTCTTTATCTGTAAAATGAGTTAGAGAAGGAAACAGCAAGCCATTCTAGTATCTTTGCCAAGAAAGCCCCAAATGGGGTCAAGAAGAGTTTAATATGACTGAAAGGACTGAACAACATTGATTTGTTTGACCCTCATAACTATAGTAGAGACACTCTGTAATTGATGTTTTGTCTAATGTCTTTAATAAGTCCTTTTATAAAAAGCAGCACAAAGGAAAGAGAACTGGATCTCAAATCAGAGGATTGGGACTCAAATCTTATCTTTGCTCTTCATTATTATGTGACTGTGACCTAGGACAAACTGGCATAGGGATAGAGATTGGACCTAAGATTTTATTGGTAAAAAGCACTCATTGGTGGGGAAATTCCCTCTGCTAATCCACTTTCTCTGATAGGAGAGAGATTGTCTAGAAGAGTTGTCTAGAGAACTAAAAGGTTAAGTGACTTGCCCAAGGTCACACAGAAAGTATGTGTATGAGGCAAAACTAGATCTCAGCTCTTCAAGCCCTAACCCAGCTTTCTACTCAGTACATCATATGTCCTCAGATGTACATAAAATCTATAAAATGAAGAATTTGTATTATATGACCTTTAAAGTCCCTTCTATATCTAAATTCTATAAATAACTATTTTTAAAAGGAATAATTGAGTAGAGAGGTACAAGATATTCTCATTCTCTCTGTAGCCCATGAATCCAGGCACAATATCCCACTTAATATCAGTGTATTCTAATTGTCGACAAAGAAGCCTGGGAGAAAGGAATAACCTCCAGACTGCTAGCCTTACAAAGCCAAATCTATAAAATGATGGCAAAATCTCAGAGGGACAATAATTCCTGTCCTTCCTCTTAGACTGGAATACAGAGAAGATAAATGAGATGTATGTAAACTCTTTAAACTCTTCAGAGAAAAGGTGCTGTAAAAATCCAAGCTACCATGAATATTATTATTCAGCCCAAATTGAACCTTCAATGCCTTTGAGAATGTTTCATTGCTAATTTCACTGTCAGGACTTGATAAACTTGACATTTGGTTTTAATGACATCAGCTAATAAGCTGTCAGAAGGTTTCACAACCTTATCAAGTAATATATTGCATTACAAATATTAAAAATTACTGTTGAAATTAACATAATCTACTTTGGACACTCTACTGAATTAATCTGATGGGATGTGCCATGTTTCACTCTTTTTGTAACTCATGCCTCAAAGACCTTTCTTTATCTTTTAGACACCTGATTGCAGTCTTCCATTTGTTTATTTGTGTGCATTTGTAAGTATACATGCTTGCTGTGTATACGTTTTGTGGATGTCCCTAAAATATTTAGTGGGAGCAGGTGCAGGGATTTGACTAAATGATTTCCAAGGTCCCTTACCGTTCTAACATTCTATGAGTCTATGATCTTATGTATCTGAATCTTTCCTGTCTCCCACATGCTACTATAATGTTGGGCATAGAGTTGCTTAACGAACGTAACTTGATTTGATCTGATTTTATTAGAGTAAAGAGCTTTCTCTACATCCATACAAATACATATAGCCCCATAGACAGAATGGATATAGGAAGCTTTGTTTTTACATATTATATTTCTATGAAATCTAGGCCTCTAAGCATTGTGATCTTCAATTAGTCACTCTGAACTTTACTTTCTTAAATTGTAAACGGAGATAAAACTATTGTAACCACAGTTTTACCGAAAAAGTACTTAGTAAACCTTAAAGCACAATTTAAAAAAATTATTTACTTTATTATCATCATTCTTCTTTAGTGAACTGTAACTTTTATTTTGGATGTTTATCATCTTTGCTGAACCTTGCCATGGAAATATTAAGCTCCTTGAGGGCAAGGTCTCTGCCTTGTATGATCGTCTCTAGGCTCTTAATATTTAACATGGTGTTGATTCCTTAGTGTGGCTTGAACTGAACTGAACTGGGTGAACTAAAACATAGAGATATTGGTTAAACTCAGTTGACACTGAACTTGTACCAGTTGTTTCTGATTTGTCATAGCTGGAATTAGGCACAGGCAAGAGAAGTAGCTTCCCAGGGTGCAACATGGAATAGGGAGATGTGAGTGGAGTGAGGGTAGAAGCAATTAGCAATACTTTTAATATGATTTTTATTAACATGTATATGTTTGATGCAAGAAAACTCCATTCTTCAAAGTGCATTGACATGCTTTTTATACCATTAGGTTACTTGTATTATAAAGAAGATTCTAAATATCAGGTGGATAGAGAAGCTGATCTCTTGTGCTTACCTAGAATTCAAACACCTTGTCTGGGCTCTCTTGATTGGCTTTTCTCTTGTTATAATCTTTGAACCACCCTTAACAATTGATCTGTGACAAACTCCTTATGCTTTAGGAAATAGGGGGTGAAAGTAAATGGAGAAGTCAAAAAGCATGAGTTAGAGCTGGGCTAGGGGAGCTGGACCTAGAGACACTGATAGGAACCCACCATCCATTGGAACCTTTATCGGGCATGATTCAAAGTTTCCTCCTTTGGCAGAGGACAAATTTTGACTTATATGAAAGGATTTCAACTTTTCAAAGTGAGCCTTTGACTGCCCCTTTAACTAAATTCAAATGCCCTTGAGTCAAAGGCCACTCCTAACCTCTAAGATGTGCATGTCAGCAATAGGTACAGGAATAGAAGGAAACAACTGGACATGAATACTACAGGTGACTTTCAAATACTCCACTCACCGATGAAGTGGAGGAAAGGAGATATTTAGGCTAGATTCATACTTTATTTAGTGTTTACATACAATTCTTAAAAAAATAATTTCAATCCATCTTTTGTTAGGATCACAGGACAGGGTATAGGGGAATATAGGGGAGATTTGCCCTGTAAATCTCTGAAAAGTTAGCAGAGGCTAGGCTGAAGTGATCCAGAGTTTCTTCACATTTTTTTTCTGTGCTTTGCCTAGTCCTAGACTTCTGGGAAGACATTCAGGTGCTAACGTGATGTGTCTGAGTTCCTCAGGTTTCTGTATGTAGTCCAAGAAGTACTGTCTTGCTCTTAACCAAGACCACACAGTAGAAACATTCAAGGTGGGGTGGGGGGATTAAGGGGAGTGTAAATGTGATTTCCAGAGTTCTGGAGGAACATATTTGATCTTCCAAAACTGAGCTCAGTCTTCCATTATATGTCACATAGTAGTGGACATATTATATACTTACTCTTTAGACTTCTAATGCCCAACACTACTTTTCAGCTTCCTTATATATGCTGCCTAGCTCCCTACAACCACCACCACCACCACTAGAATGTAAGCTCCTTAAGGGCTAGATTTTATTTGTGTTTGTATTCCCAGCACTAAGCACCTGGCATATAGTAAGCATTTAATATATGCTGATTGACTTTGTAGTTTAAAAGAAGAAGACAAAAAGTTCAGATCCAAATGTTCCCTATGGGCTATACTCTTGATTCTCCAGACTTTTCCAACTAGAACCCAGAATCTTTCTAGCCCTAGAGCCACCTTCACCCTTCATGCCCCCTCCTCCTATTGATAAGTTCCTTTTCAGAACTACCATTTCAGGAAATGTCCAAGTCCTCCATGTTTACTTCTTTACTGTTTCTGCTCTTGAGTCTTCAGATCAGACCCCATCCCCATCCCCAGCAGCTTTTCAGCTCTCTTTTTTGTAACACACCCCCCCAGTAGAATGTAAGCTCCTTGAGAGTGAAAGCTCTTTTCTCTTTCCTTTTTTTTTTTGTATTCTCAGCACTTAGCAAAGTGGCTGGCACATAGCAGGTGCTTAATAAATGTACTATCTATCTATCTTTCACTATCTGTCTCTGTCCGTCTTTCTGTCTCTATCTGTCTGTTTTATATCTAGGATGAGATTTCACATCCTGCTTCAAATACCCTGACCTAGCAGGCTCTTAGTACTCAATTGGTTTGACCTTCAAGATTTACCTGGTCTCTGACTTCCTGAGCTTGACCCATTGCTTGAGCTGACCTACACCTAAATGATCCAGACTAAGACCTAATGTCTCTGATCTCAGGTACCAGCTAGCAAGAAAAGGTACCTCTGCACCATTTTTGGAACAAATTCTCCTCTGAAGTTCAAATGCTTTGTTAATTTCTGTGAATGAATTCTCTCTTTGGAAGAACATTGTGAATATGTGCCTGTCACTGTATCATTCAGCTCATGAAAATAGATGTTCTTTCCATTTCTCCTCTCCATTGAAACAAAGTTATAAAAATATATGTATTTTAGTGCTTGGGGGAAACAATTGTTCCCATCAATCAATACATGCATTCCAAAGAATAAAGTAGATTAAAAGTCTTAAAACTTTTCTTAATGAGTCTGTAACTAGGGAACATTTTTTTTCATATTACCTAATTGGCAACTGCTGAATATTCATCTTCCACTTGACATGTCCCCAACAGTAGAGCACTGGCCAATGACCTTAGTTAGCTAGTCCTCCTAACCAGTCAGCAACATAGTTGCCCAGAAACATACGTATGTGTGTATGAGAGAGAGAGTATCTCACAACTGTACAACACAATTGCACAAAACAGTCTCGAATACGTTACATCATTAGATGAACAATACATATAGTGCCTTTAGAGTCTGGGCTGAAACCACACTTTTCCAACTCCTAGACAAATGTTCTTTTTGTTCCATCACTAAGCCTCTATTTGTCTGATATTATTTTGCATTCCTCGTAGTTCAAAGCATTGTACCTTACACATAGTAGTTGCTCAGTAAATGTCTCTTAATTGTTTGAATGATAAATCTGAGATCAAATGAGGGAAAGGGAGTAAATGAAGAAGGAAAATGGAGCGTTATAGGAAAGGAACTAAAGTAGTGATTAAAAGCCCGAGATGGGCCTTCAACACTTGGCACTGGCAGCAAGATCACATTTAGGAGCATCTCACTTTGATTTAACACCTCTCAAAGAGCTTTGGGCCTTTTATTAATTTTTTTTCAGAGACAAATTTCTGACAATTAGAAAATTGTAATAAATCCATTGAAGACATCATTTCAAGTGTCATTTTTTCCATTCAAATTGGTTTTTACAATAGTGCCTCTCTAGTCTTTATTTTCTTCCATACTTATTCATAGAACCTTTATTTATAATGATGTCTCATTTATCTCATATCACAAGATTGGCGCACAAACTAAATGTTTTCGATAACCAAAGTAACTGTTCTACTTGTCACTTTTTAACATTAAATATTTTCACAAAATGCAATTGGATAAACAGACATCAATATATAAGCATTGGCAAATAGAAAAAGGATCTGGGATTTCATCTGCATGGGGAGCTTCCAGTATAGGAATCAAATATAACATCCCAAACTAAACACAACATTCTGGGTGTGGCTGGATCAAGTCAGGAGAAGTATGATCACCTCCATATTCGTGGGCACTCTGGCTCTACACAGCCTAAGGAGGTTGCATTAGATTTTTACATTCCATATGACTATATTAATACCATAGAACTCATACCGAGCTTTTAATTTACTAAAATACCCAGATATCCTTCAGGGGAATGTGTATCTTGCCAGGCTTCACTCATCTTGTATTGACGAAGTTGATTTTATGAAGTCAAATGTAAACAAATACGTATATAAGTATATATAAACATACACATTTATGTGTGTGTATGTACATATACGTATAGAATGTATACATATATTGCTCTTCAATTTCATGTTATTACATTTTACCCAAATCTCTAACCTATTAAGATTTTTTTCTATCTGGATTCTTTCAAAGTAGTGCAATAGCTTTAACTGTAGGTCATATTTATATGAGTCTTCAGAGTTTACAAAGCACAATAACCCTATGAGTCAGGAAGATGTGTGTTGTTTTACATATCAGAGAAACATCAGGTGACTTGTGTATGCTCTCATAACTACTAAATGAGAGAGCTGAGACTCAATTTGAGAAACCCTAGCATGAAATCTAGTATTCTTTCTGCTACAACATGGTGTCTTTGATACAAATTTCCTACATCTTTGGATTGATAGAAAATTATCACCTTAACCTACCTGGATCACTAAGAGTTTACATATGTAACAAAACACATGTGAAACCAAAATTAAAATACACATAATTTCATCTTTAAATTACATTAAATGTTATATGGGTCATATCCTAATGCTAGAATGTAATCTTTATGAGGCAGACAGTTGTGTTTTATCAAATTTTTATGTGTATCCAAGTATTCAGTGCTCTGTATACAACAGAAAGCTGATAAATAACCATTGGATATCTAATGAACATATTCTCTCTCTCCATATATATTATGTATGTATGTATATCTATGTATATGTGTATATGTATGTATATATACACACATATGTATGTATATATACACATATGTATGTGTATATGTGTGTGTATATTCATCAATGTGTCAACCTTTCTTCCCTTTTTCCCAAGTATTTCTAGACCATATGTAGAAGAGGAATATGTTTTCAGACATAATAACTAATGTATGGACTATGCAAATAGAGATAATAAAAATACATAAGATTTGTATAGCATTTTAAGGTTTGCAAAGAGTTTTGTATATGTCAAATCAAATTTGCAAGTTTTTCTTAAGTGTCTGCTATGTGCCAGCTACTGTGCAAAGTGCTAGGGACACAAATGGCAAAAACATATTTCTTGACTATGAAAAGCACACATTCTAATGGGAGAGAAATCACATAAACAACTAGATGCAAATCAGATATATTCAGAGCAAATTGAAAGTAATCTCAGAGGGAAGGCACTAGCATTGCTGGAGATTTGGAGAGGCCTTTAGCAAAAAGTAGGATTTGAGCTGAGACTCGAAGGGGGCCAGGACTCCAGGAGATGGTATTGAGGACAGAGAGCACATTCCGGGAATGAGGAGACAGCCAGGGTAAGTGTAGGGAGTTGGGAAAAGGAGTCATGTGTGAGGACAAATGTTATCTCATTTGATCCTCACATTCTTTGAATTATGAAATTATGGGTTCCCAAAAAAGGTGGGACTCACCAGAGTGAGCTTCTTAATTCCCTCTGGGGGAAAGAGGAGAGTTTTCTTTATGATCAAGAGCTCATCTATAAGAATGTTTGGGGCTGGGGCAAGCCCAGTGAAGTAAAACCTGTTTTGTTAGAATGGGTGTTTGCAGGCAACTAGTAGAATAATAGAATTGCAGAATGACCAAATTGGAAGGAACCTCAATGACTGTTTAATCCAACCATCCTTGAATATGAATCCTCTCCACAGCATATGCACGAAGAAGTCAGGAAGCCTTTGCTTAAGGACCTCTGATGAGGGGGATCCTACTACCTCACATTGCATTTGTTGTTGTTGAATCATTTTTCAGTCATGTCCAACTTTTCATGGCCCCATTTGGGGTTTTCTTTGCAAAGATACTGGAGTGGTTTATCATTTCCTTCTCTAGTTCATTTTACAGATGAGGAACTGATGCAAATAGGGTCAAGCAACTTGCCCAGGGTCACACAGTTAGTAAGTGTTTGAGGCTAGATTTGAACTCACAAATAGTCTTCCTGACTCAAAGGCCAGTACTCTATCCACCGCTCCACCTATCTATCCCTCTACCTCCCTTTACATATGATTCCATTTTAGGGTAGCTCTCAATCTTTCTTAATATCAAATCTTTTTTTTCTTTGAAATTTCCAATTATTATTCACAGTTTTGCCCTCTGGAGCCAAATACAATGTTATCCTTTTCTAGGTGATAGTTTGTTTTCTTTCTCATTCTTGAAGGCAACTATCATATCTCCCTGAGTCTTCTCTTCTGCTGGTTAGATAGTGCTCATAACTTTAAACAGTCCTCAAATGGAATAATCTTGAGGTATTTCATCACCTTGGTTGCTCTCTGTCCTATCAAATAGCTCTCCTCATATACAGCATTCAAAGTTAATACATGCTTCAAGTGTTATCTGCCCAAAGCAGAGTATCACCCCTTAATCCTCATTCTATACCTTCTGTACAACAACATAAGATTGCATTAACTTTATTGCTCACCATGTCAAGCTCTTGACTTATATTGAACTTATTACATTAAGCCCTCAAATATGACTAACTGTATTTTCTCCCATCTTGTACTTTGGGAGGTGAAAAGATACCAGCCACAGACACTATCCCTAGCCCCAGGTTTCTCCAGGGCAGGGCAGGATTCAAAAGAGATTTTGCGAGAGACTCCCTCCAAATTATTCCTTAGGTCCATCAGATCAGGGACCAAGGGCCCAGTTGACATATGGTTTATAGGTTCCACACAGGATATTTGTGCTCATTATATTGTTAACAACTTTTGTATGGTGATGGAAATTCCAAATTCTAATCCCGTATCACTTCCCTATTCGTTAAATGGACTGGCCTCCCAGAGACCCTTTCTAATCACTCATGTTACGTATCTATAAAATGTGAACAATACTGTTCCCTGACTCATAGGAATAAGTGAGTAAGCATATGGAAAGTACAAAATGCTATACAAATATTGGAACTGCTATTTCTAAATCTGTCACTGGCAAGGCAAATAATCCTTCCCCCCCCCCCCGCCCTCTCTCTCTCTCACACACACACACAGAAACACACACAACACTCACACTTAACAGAGCTCCAGCTAATAGAGAATTTTGACAAAAATAGTTTGAGGATGAAATGTCACTATTCTCTTTGTGTGGGTTGAAGAAAATAAAATATTCCTAGCCTTAATCAGAAGTTATCAGTTGGAATTCTCAGATAATATATCTTTCCTGAACACTCAAGACATACGTAAAGCAATGTACTAGACACATAGCTAGTTCTTTGCATGAAAGATAGAGGAGAAAAGAGATAAAATAGGAACTTATGAAAGGAAGTTTTTATATGCTCACTCCATTCTCAGAAACCAAAGTTCCATCTCGTACTGCTGGATCTTTACAGAAGCTGTTTACTTCTCTGGAGTTGAACTCCCCTCTCATATGTATCTCTGAGAACTCTTAGCTTCATTCAAAGTTGGTTCATATTTACTTAAATCAAAATATATGTTAATATTTGGCAACATCAATGCAAAAGTTGAGACTAGGTAAAAATGGTGAAAAGTACACAAAAATGGAACAGGAAGGATTGAGAAAGGTAAAATATTTGTAGCCCATAAAAGAGCCTCATGTCTCTACTTCATAAATACTTTCTTCCATAGAACATTTGGAAGTTGCTAATTATGGCGAGCATGTAGTAGCATCATAAAAATAAATTGATAACAGTTTAATAGGCAGCACCTGACTCATTGCTGATGTGGAAAACATTCCTGAATCAGCTGCTGTGATGTTATCAGAAAAAAAAAAACAACATTAGAACAAAGATCAAAATTAAAATAAAGATGAGAAAAGGACGTGACAATTAAATCAACTCCATCATGATACATTTAAATGAGTTATTGATGAAAATAGGACATAGATGGAATAAAGATATAGGCAGAGAGACTGAAATAATTTCATATAGAAATTTGACCAATATGGTCTATTGCCATAACAAGGATACCAAAAGAGCTTTAAAAAGTACTTCAACCAGCAAATATTTTATGCTGAGAGATTGTGAGCAGCATCAGCTTATAAATAGAAAAAAAGCAGTGTAGAGTAAAACCAATTTTTAAAAAGCTTAACAAGAGGCCCAACTACCAAATTCACCGATGGAATCCTTGAACTTCTTCAAGTTGCCTAAAGAAGAGGAAGAAAACAAAGCCATGGTTGGGGGTATATTGAATATTATTGTATATTGTTACTAGCGTTGTATGTTATTACTAGCAGAACAACAATAACAACAAATGAGAAAATACCAATAACTTTAAGTCTATATTCTTACTTTCCCATTAAATAATTTTTCATGAAAATATTCTAAATATTCATCAAGACAATGCTTGATAAAGATACTGATAGAGAAGAGGCCAGTGCAATATTACATAGCAGATATTTTTACCATACAACAATTGACTGAAAGATGTGGAAAATACATGCTTATTGTATGATGATTTTTAAAAGAATTTGATTCAGTAAAGCAAAAAATCTCCTTAAAGATTAAAATCCAACAAGGCATCGACATAATTATGCAATTCTGAACTTAAAAATCAAAATGAGGGGCAGAGCCAAGATAGCACTGTGAAAGGAAGGAATTACCAGAGCTCTCTCACAAATCCTGTCAGATATGTCTAAAAAAGTGAATCTGAGCAGATTTGAGAGAGTTACAAGCCACTAGTAGACTGAGAGGGGTGGGAGTGCCAGGCACACGATTTGGCACTAGACAAAACCAACTGGGAACAGCAGAGGAATCCAGCCAGCCTGCGGATCTGGGAGAGCACTAGGTGAGTGAAACTCCAGAGTAGGAACAGGCTCAGGGTGGAAGTACCGAATACTGCCACGATTGAGCCCCAGGCTTCTCAGCCCAAGACTGGAGTCTGTTGGAGCGCAGAGCCTGCGGCCACTGGAGCAACTAGCCCAGAGGCCTCCAGCCCCAGGCAAACGCAAGGGCACCAGAAGAAACCAGCCGTGAACAGCAGAGGAATCTGGCCAGCATGTCGGTCTGGGAGAGCACTGGGTGAGCAAAACTCCAGAGCAGGAACAGGCCCAGGGTGGAAGTACTGGCTACAGCTGTGGTTGAGCCCCAGGACTCTCAGCCCAGGACAGAAATCTGTTGGCGCACAGAGCCTGCAGCTGCAGGAACAGCTAGTCCAGAGGCCTCCAACCCACAGTCTAAAGGTTTGAAATTCACCTTCTTTAACTTTTGGGAGCCATGATGGCCAGGTAAAATGGCTCACTTCCCTTCTTTGAATAAACCTAGAGAATAAAACCTCAGGAGAAACAGGAGCCAGAAGCAGAGCTTCAGTAGCAAGAGAAGTTGGGGAGAGGGACCTTCCTGTGGTGGTGGAAGGAGACTAGTGCAGGAAGAGAGGTGTCCCAGAAGCCCTCACCTCAGCAGAACAATGAGAGTAACTGAGCCCCAGGGGGTGGAGCTAACTAACATCAATGCCAGGACCCCAGACTTGGCTTTGCACTGCCAGGGGAAAACCAGCACAGACAAGAGCTGAGACCACCCATTCTGTAGAACAGTCCTGGGGAAGAGGAGACCTCAAGCAGCCAGACCACCCCTCCCTCACACTTCACAAAACCAGAGGCCATAGCACATAAAGCTAGATCCCAATACAAGAAACTAGAGGCAGAGCCCACTGAGCCCCAGAAACAGAGATCTACTTCAGAAACCAGGAGGAAAAAAAACACCATGAAAAAGAATAGCAAGAAGCTTTCAAAGACAATAGATTTGTATTATGGAGACAGGGAAGTTCAAAATACCAATTCAGAAGAGGACAGCACGGACACTATACCCACATCTGAAACCACAAAAGGGAAAGTGAACTGGTCTCCAGACCTAAAAGCAGAACTCAAGGAGGACTTTAAAAACCAAATTAGAGAGGTAAAAGAAAAAATAGAAAAAAAAATTAAATGAGGAAAACAAATCTTTAAAGGTAAAATCAGGGAATTGGTTAAGGAAAATCAGAATATAATTGGAGAAAATGTCTCATTGAAAAGTCAAATCAACCAAATGGAAAAGGAGATAGAGAAGATAAAGGAAGAAAACAAAACATTAAAAATTAGCATTGGGCAAGTAGAAGCTAATGACTCTATGAGACATCAAGAATCAGTCAAACGAAATCTAAAAACTGAAAAAAAAATAGAAGAAAACATGAAATATTTGATTGGAAAAACAACCAAACTGGAAAATAGATTCAAGAGAAACAATCTAAGAATTATTAGTCTACCTGAAAGCTATGATTAAAAAAAGAGCCTGGAAAGTATCTTCCATGAAATCCTTAAGGAAAATTGTCCAGAGGTCCTAGAACCAGAGGATAAAATTGTCATCAAAAGAATTCATCTATCACCCCCTGAAAAAGATACCAAATTGAAAGCTCCAAGAAATATTATCGCCAAATTCCAGAACTACCAAGTCAAGGAGAAAATCCTGCAAGCAGCTAGAAAGAAACAATTCAAATATCAAGGAACTACAGTCAGGATCACGCAGGATCTTTCAGCTTGTACCTTAAAAGACAGGAGAAATTGGAATATGATATTCCAAATGGCAAAGGAGATTGGACTACAACCAAGGATCAACTACCCAGCAAAACTGAGCATAATAGGCAAGGAGATGGACATTCAGTGAAATAAGGGAATTCCAGACCTTCCTGATGAAAAGGCCAGAGCTCAACAGAAAATTTGATCTCCAAATACAAAACTCAAGAGAGACATAAAAAGGTAAATGGGGGGGGGACTCCTAGTTAATCAATAAGGCTAATTAATTGCATCCCTATATAGGATTATTTTGTTTTATATACATTTTATACATATATATACATATATGTCAATCTTAAGAACAGTATACTCATTATGACAATAGAAAGAGATATGCATAGATTGTGGATATCAGTACAAAATAACTGACATAATGATGAAAAATATAATGAGGGGATGGTTCTGGGAGAAGAGGTGAGGAGGTAATAGAAAAGGGTAAATAATATCAAATGAAGAGGCACAAAAACAAATTGTAGTAGAGGGAAAGAAGGGAGGGAAAAGAGCAGTATTTGAGCTTTACTCTCATCAGATTTGGTTAAAGAAGGGAAGAACATAGCCTGATAAGTATAGAAATCTAACTTGTCCTACAGGCAATAGGAGGAGAAAGGGGAAAAGAAGGAGGGGGGGGTGGTCAGAAGGGAGGGAAGAAATAGCAAGTGGAAAATGGTGAAATAAGGGAGGGGAATCAAGGAGGAAGGAGGGAATAAAGAGCAAAACTTTGTTGAGGAGTGGAAGGAGAAAGGGAGAAATAAAAGCATAAACAAGGGGGAAATAGGATGGAGAAAAAGACACAAATAGTAATCATAACTGTGAATGTGAATGGGATGAACTCTCCCATAAAACAGAAGCAGATAGCAGAATGGATTAAAAACCATAATCCCACAATATGCTGTTTACAAGAAACATATTAAAAAGAGGGAGATACACACAGGGTAAAGGTAAAAGCCTGGAGTAGAATATATTGTGCTTCAGCTAAAGTAAAAAAAGCAGAGGTAGCAATCCTAATCTCAGACAAAGCAAAAGCAAAAATAGATCTAATTAAAAGAGATAAGGAAGGACACTACATCCTGCTAAAAGGCACCATAAACACTGAAGCAATATCATTGTTTAACATATATGCACCAAGTGGTATGGCATGCAAATTCTTAGAGGAGAGGTTAAGGGAGTTACAGGAAGAAATAGACAGCAAAACTATAATAATGGGAGACCTCAACCTCCCCCTCTCTGAACTTGATAAATCTAACCTCCAAAAAAAACAAGAAAGAAGTTAAGGAGGTGAAGAGAATTTTAGAAAAAGCAGATATGATAGACATCTGGAGAAAACTGAATGGGGATAAAAAGGAATATACTTTTTGCTCAGTGGTACATGGCACATACTCAAAAACTGACCATATACTAAGGCATGAAACCCTCACAATCCAGTGCAGAAAGGCAGAAGTAGTCAAAGCATCCTTTTCAGATCACGATGCAATAAAAATTATTTGTAATAAAGAACCATGGAAAAATAAGCTAAAACTTAATTGGAAACTAAATAATCTAATTCTAAAGAATGAGTGGGCCAAAGAACAAATCATAGAAACAATTAAAAACTTCATTCAAGAGAATGACAATAATGAGACAACATACCAAAACTTATGGGATGCAGCAAAAGCAGTTCTTAGAGGAAGTTTTATATCTCTAAATACTTACATGAATAAAATAGAGAAAAAGGAGATCAATGAATTGGGCATGCAACTGAAAAAGCTAGAAGAGGAACAAATTGAAAATCCCCAATTAAATACCAAATTAGAAATACTGAAAATCAAAGGAGAGATTAATAAAATTGAAATCAAGAAAACTATTGAATTAATAAATAAAACCAAGAGCTGATTTTATGAAAAACCAATGAAATTGATAAACCTTTGGTCAATTTGATTTTAAAAAAGAAGAAAATCAAATCACCAGTATCAAAAATGAAAAGGGTAAATTCACCTCCAATGAAGAAGAAATTAAAACAATAATCAGGAATTATTTTGCCCAATTGTGTGCCCATAAATTTGACAACCTTAGGGATATGGATAAATATCTATGAAAACATAAATTGCCCAGGTTAACAGAAGAGGAAGTAAAATTTCTAAATAACCTCATCTCAGAAAAAGAAATGAGCAAGCCATCAACGAACTCCCTAGGAAAAAATCTCCAGGGCCAGATGGCTTTACACATGAATTTTATCAAACATTTAAAGAACAATTAACTCCTATACTTTATAGACTATTTGGGAAAATAGGTGAAGAAGGAGTCCTACCAAATTCTTTTTATGACGCAAATATGTTACTAATACCCAAACCAGGAAAAGTCAAACCAGAGAAAGAAAATTATGCACCAATTTCCCTAATGAATATTGAGGGAAAAAATGTAAATAAAATATTAGCAAAAAGATTTCGGCAACTTATCATGAGAATAATACACTAGGACCAGGTAGGATTTATTCCAGGAATTTGTATTCCTGGTTGGTTCAATATTAGAAAAACTAACAGCATAATTGAATATATCAACAACAAAATTAGCAGAAAACATATGATTATCTCAATAGATTCAGAAAAACCCTTTGACAAAATACAACAGCCATTCCTATTATAAACACTAGAAAACATAGAAATAAATGGAGCCTTCCTTAAAATTATAAATAGCATCTACCTAAAACCATCAACAAGCATTATTTGTAATGGGGATGAGCTAGATGCATTCCCAATAAGATCAGGGGTGAAACACGTATGTCAGCTATCACCCTTGCTATTCAATTTGGTACTACAAATGTTAACTGTAGCAAAAAAAGAAGAAAAAGAAGTTGAAGGAATTAGAATAGGCAAAGAAGAAATTAAATCATCACTTTTTGCAGATGATATAATGATTTACTTAGAGAATCCTAGAGAATCAAGTGAAAAACTACTTGAAATAATAAACAACTTAAGCAAAATTGCAGGACACAAAGTAAACCCACATAAATCCTCAGCATTTGTATACATTACTAACAAAGCCCAAGAGCAAGAGATAGAAAGAGAAATTCCATTCAAAGTTACCGTGGACACTATAAAATATTTGGGAGTCTATCTGCCAAGACAAACCCAGGGCCTATATGAACATAATTATGAAACACTTTTCACACAAATAAAGTCAGATCTAAATAAATGGAAAAATATCAGTTGCTCATAGTTAGGCTAAGATAATATAATAAAAATGACAATTTTACCTAAACTAATTTATTTATTCAGTGACATACCAATCGAACTACCAAAAAATTACTTTACAGAGCTGGATAAAATAATAACAAAATTCATCTGGAAGAACAAGAGGCCTAAAATATCTAGGGAATTAATGAAAAGAAATGCTAGGGAAGGTGGCCTAGCCATACCAGATATTAAACTGTACTATAAAGCAGCAGTTGTCAGAACTACCTGATACTGGCTAAGATACAGAGTCATGGATCAGTAGAATAGGGTGGATACACAAGATGCAGTAGTCAACAACTATAGGAATCTATTCTTTGATAAACCCAAAGAATCCAGCTTCTGGGCTAAGAATTCACTGTTTCACAAAAACTGCTGGGAAAACTGGAAAATAGATGGCAGAAACTGGGCATAGACCAATATCTTACACCATATACCAAAATAAAGTCAAAATGCATTCATGATTTAGGAATAAAGGCTGATACTATAAGCTATTTGGGAAAGCAAGGAATGGTTTACCTATCAGATGTATGTAAAGCAAAGAATTCATGACACAAGAGATAGAGAGCATTACAAAATGCAAAACAGATAATTTTAATTATGTTAAATTGAAATGTTTTTCTACAAAAAAAAAGCTAATGCAACAAAGATTAGGAGGGAAGCAGAAAATTGGGAGAAAATCTTTACAACTAGTATCTCTGATAAAGTCCTCATCTCTCAAATATACAGAGAACTGAGCCAAATTTACAGGAATAAAAGTCATTCCCCAATTGAGAAATGGTCAAAGGATATGAACAGGCAGTTTTCAGAGGAAGAAATTAAAGATATCTATAGGCATATAAAAATGCTCTAAATCAATACTGATTAGGGAAATGCAAATCAGAACAACTCTTAGGTACCACATCTCTCCTTTCAGATTGGCTAAAATGACACAACAGGAAAACAATAAATGCTGGAGAGGACATGGGAAAATTGGAACATTGTTACTTTGCTGGTGGAGTTGTGAACTGATCCAGCCATTCTAGAGAGCAATTTGGAACTATGCCCAATGGGCTATAAAAATATTCATACCCTTTGATCCAGCAATACCACTTCTGGGGTTGTATCCCAAAGAGATCACACAAGTGAGAAAAGGACCCATAGGAACAAAAATATTTATAGTGGCTCTTGTTGTAGTAGAAAAGAATTGGAAATCAAAGGGATGCCTATCAATTGGGGAATAGCTGAACAAGTTGTGGTATATGAAGGTAACGGAATACTATTGTGCTATAAGAAACGGGGAAGATACAGACTTCATAATAACCTGGAAAAACCTAAGCAACATCATGCTGAGTGAGCAGAGCAGAACCAGGAGAGCATTATACACAACCACAAATATATGGATTCTGTGATGACTAACCCTGATAGACTTTGCTCTTCTCAGCAATACAAGGTTCAAAGACAACTCCAAAAGACCCATGATGGAGAGAGCTATCTACATCCAGAGAAAGAACTACGGAGTCTGAATGCAGATTGAGGCACACTGTATGCTCTCCATTTTTTCCCTTTGTTTTTTTTCTCTTTTGTTTTTGTTCTTATTTTTGTTTTTGTTTTTGTTTTTTGTTTTGTTTTGTTCCTTCTTTCTCATGATTCATTCCATTGGTCATAATTCTTCTTCACAACTTGACTATTGTGTAAATAAGTTCAATGCGAAGTTATACGTAGAAGAGATATCAGATTCCATGCCGTCTTTGGGAGAGAAGGGGTGGGAGAAAGAAAATCTGGAACTCAAAATTATGTGGAACTGAGTGTTGTAAACTAAAAATAAAAAATCTTAATTACAAAAAAAAATCAAAATGAGACAGAGGAGAGCAGTTGAACTAGATCCATCTAAGATACCTTCCAATTCTATGTCTTATAATCCTACCATGCCTCCTATAGTATACTCTCTCCAATTAGCTTTAGAAGCATCATAGAAGTAGAAGATGATGTGGCTAAAAAGCTATTCGTCTGAAAAAGACTTGTAGATTTTAATGGAATATGAACTCAACATTACTTAATAATGTGACGTTACAGAATCACTTAATATAGCCTAAGATCACATGACCTTTTTTTGTCTGCCATACCATATTGTTAGAGGCAGCACAGCATAATGGACAAATAATCAGTCTTAAAGCCAGGAAGAACTAGATTCAAGTCCTGTTTCTGATACATACCGTGTGATCCTGGGTAAATTATTTAACTTCTCAATACTTTTTAAGGCAGTCCTTTAACATTGTATGTTGCAGGAGGAGACCGTAGGTAAAAGGGGTTTTCTAACCTGGAGTTCCCTGTATCAAGCCCAGTTTTAATTCATATCCTTTCATAAACCTTCTAAATTAATCTGAAACTATAAATACTACTCTTTGGCTTTTTATAGCTACTTCCTGATTTTCCAATGTAGGGACTTTGTCAAAAACAGAAATGAAGTCAGTCCAAATGATCTGCTCTTGATTATGCCATTCTGGTACTTTGTGATTTTTGCTGCCATTTCTAGATATTCACTAGCTAACTCTTCTTTAGCATTTGATTAGTTTCCAATTGAGGGCCATCTCCAGTCATTCTGATCTATATCTTGTCACTGGACCCAAATGGCTCCAAAGGAGAAAGTGAAGTTGGTGACTTTGCACAAGCCTTCCTCACTTAAATCTAATTCATTTTTTAAGTCATGGCATCACCTTCCTGATATCATGGCCCTCTTTGAGAACAAAGGACAAACAACGACAATAATGACATTTAACAATAAATTATAGAATATTGCCAGAAATCAAAGTCATTATCTTTGGCCTATATGTATAATACTCCATTCTCTTCTGTTTTTTTTTTGAAAATCAGGATGTTTGTCCTTCTCCAATCCAGCAGCCCATTTCTCATCCTCCACAACCTGGAAGTAATGGTCTCTCTCCTCACTGAAAATCTTTAAATGAAGACTAGATTGCCATTTGATGGAGATGTTGTAGAGGGAATACTTCTTCAGGTATAGGTTGGACTAGATAAGCTCTAAGATCTCATCTAATTTTGGAATCCTGTGATTCTGATTCACTAACAAGGACTCAGTGATCCCAGTAATCTGAGATATAGGTCTAAGGAACCTGGTGCCTTGAACTCGCCACGTGAAGCAAATTGCTTTCTTATCTCCCTACTTACCTTGGGTTTGAACTCTTTGTGAGTTTCTCTTCTTCCTTTCCAGTTCAAATATTGCTGTCTTTGGTAGGGAAAATATTCAGCAACTGCTCCCTAGACCTTCTTTTGAAAAGTTGTCTCCTTACAGAGTCATAATCCACTCATAGACTTAATCCCATTGAGTCTTTGTGATAATGTAGTCACTCAACCATATGGTCAATAAACATTTACTAAACACCTTTATGTGCCCAACACTGTTCTAAGCACAGAGGAAACAAAAACATGCAAAAGATAGGCCCTTCTCTCAAGGAGCCCTAAGTCGAACAGGAGAAAGAACATGCAAACAATTATGTAAGAACTATAGACAGGATAAACTGGAGATAGTCAACAAAGAGAATATATTTATTAGACTCTTTAGCTTATTTTGCTTCCTATCTATATATTATCCATTAGTGTATAGATAGCTGAGAACTTAAGTTTTATTGTCTTATAAATAAATATTTTATTTTGTAAATGCAATTTTTATAAATAATTTAACAAATAAAATGTATTTACCAATAAGTATGCATAATGTTATATATTATATAACAAATATATAAACAAAATAATTTTATGAATATTATTTGTTTATTTTCAAGATGCAGTTTCTTTCTTTCTTTTTGTTTTTGCATTTTATTTGCCCACTCCTAGAACAGTGTCTGTAACATGTTAGGCACTTAATAGATACTTGTTAAGAGACTTCACCAGAAACTATGGAGTTTGTGCTATTTTGTGCATCTAAGCACTTCAGTTTTTCCAGTAACATCATAATTCTGTCAAAGAGAGCACAGTTTTAAAATATGTTGCTCTACATTGCAGAAATTTGGTTTGTTTTGTTATACATATATATATATATATATACATATATATATATATATATATATATATATATTACAAGGATTTTGTTTTTATTGGGGAGGGGAGGAGCAGAGAGATATAGGATAGATTTTTATTATCTAAAATTAATTTATTAGTCAAAAATTCTAATTAAAAAATAAAACTTATGGTTAATACTTTAAAAAAGTAAAGAAGTTCAGAGCCAAGGTGGCAGAGTAAATGCAGAGATTCACCAGAACTCTCCCAAATTCCTCCCTAAACAACTTAAAATGAATTTGGAGTGGCAGAACCAACAAAAGGATGGGATAAAGCAAATTTCTAACCCAAGATGTCTTACAAGGTCAACAGAAAAAACTTGTCTCTCTGGAGTGAGGGCGAAGCACAGTCCAGTGCAGGCCACTCTCCAGCAAGCCCATAGCAGGTCTTAGAGGTGGCTGAATTGGCAGCAGCAGCTTCCTAAGCTCTCATTCCACCGACTGTAAGGGGATTGAACAACTGGTCAGAAGGAGATTACAAGTGACCTTTTGCTGACATTTTGTGCAGGACTCTGTCACATTGCCCAAACATGGTTCCCCACCACAGTCTCAGGGAGAGAAGGACAAATAGCAAATCAGAGCATGTAGATGCAGTGGAGCAGGAATGATGGTCACAGTTCCAGGGCAGAAAAGAATCTTTATGGTCATTATAGATGAGAGCACAAGCCAGAAGAGTGGTGACCACACCTCTCCTTAGATGATAACACCTTGGAAAAAACTAAAATCTTATACTTTCCCAGTACTAGCTCTGAACACAGCAGCATGAAAAGAAGAGAAGAGAAGAGAAGAGAAGAGAAGAGAAGAGAAGAGAAGAGAAGAGAAGAGAAGAGAAGAGAAGAGAGAAAGGAAGAAAGAAAGAAAGAAAAAGAAAGAAAGAAAGAAAGAAAGAAAGAAAGAAAGAAAGAAAGAAAGAAAAAAAGAAAGAAAGAAAAAAAGAAAGAAAGAAAGAAAGAAAGGAAGGAAGGAAGGAAGGAAGGAAGGAAGGAAGGAAGGAAGGAAGGAAGGAAGAAAAGCCCTGAAGTTTGGGACTGTACCCTCTCTACAGCAGAAGCAGAGTCAACTTTTAAATTAAAAGTCAAGAAATAACAAACAACAAAAATCAGCCCCAATAAAACCCCTAACCATAGAATGTTTCTATGGTGACATGGAAGATCAAAACACAAACTTAAAAGAAGACAAAAAAGTCAAAACAGCTATATCTAAAGCCTCAAAGAAAATGTGAATTGGTCTCAGGCCCACAAAAGAATTCCTGGAAGTGCTCAAAAATGATTTAATAAAATTAAATAAGATAGGTAGAGAAAAATGAGAGGAAAGTGAGAGTGTGTAAGAAAATAATGAAAAAAAGTCAATAACTTGGTAAAGGAGGCACAAAAATACTGAAGAAAGTAACACCATAAAAAAGAAAAATAGTATAGGCCAAATGGTTAAAGAGACACAAAAATCCATTGACTAGAACAATTTCTTAAAAAGCAGAATTGGCCAAATGAAAAATAGATGTAAAAAATTTCACAGAAGCAAATAACTCCCTAAAAAGTAGAATTGGCCAAATGGAAGAAGAGGTACAAAAGCTCACTGAAGAAAATAATTCCTTAACAATTAGAATAGGACAAGTAGAAGCTAATGATTCCGTAAGACATCAAAAAACAATAAAACAGAGTCAAAAGCATGACAAAATAGAAGAAAATGAGAATACTTCATCACAAAAATAACTTACCTGGAAAATAGATCAAGGAGAGATAATTTAAGAATTATTAGACTACCTGAAAGCCTAGACATATCTTTCAAAATATTATCATGGAAAATTACCCTAGAAGCAGAGGATAAAATAGAAATTGAAAAAAAATCCACTGATCCAGAGACTCCAGGTCAAAAAGAAATCATTGCAAACAGTTAGAAAGAAACAATTCAAATATAGTGGAGCCACTGTCAAGATAACCAAGATTTAGCAGCTTCTACATTGAACGATCAAAGGGCTTAGAATATGGTAGTCCAGAGAGTAGATGAGCTAAGATAACAACCAAGAATCACCTACTCAGAGAGACTTAATATAATCCTTCAGGAGAAAAAAATGGGCACTTAAGGAAATAGTGGACTTTCAAGCATTCTTAATGAAATGGCCAGAGCTGAACAGAAAATTTTATTTTCAAACACAAAGCTCAAGAGAAGTATAAAAAGGCAAACAAGAAAGCAAAAACATAAGGCATTCGATAAAGTTTAATGATTTACATTCCTATATTGGAAGATTATAGTTATTAAATCCTAAGACCTTTATCATTTTTAGAGCAGTTGGAAGGAGTATACACATACAGAAGGTATGGATATGAGTTTACTATGATAAGATAGCTAAAAAAAATAATAAAATTAAGGGGTCAGAAAGACAGATGGACTGGAAAACAAGAGAAAGGAGAAGTACAATGGGGTAAATTATCTCACATGAAAGACAGTGGAGGGGAAGACAGGAAGTGGAAGGCAGAGCTTAAACTTTACTCTCAAAGAGGGAATAACATACTCAGTTGGGTATAAAAATTTATCTTACCCTATAGGGAAATAGGAGGGGAGGGAAATGAAAGAAATGGGAGTGCTGATAGAAGGGAGGGCAAATGAGGGAGGCACTGGTCATAAGAAAAATACTTTTAAGGAGGGACAAAGTGAAAGGAGAGAAAGAGAAGTTTACCCTATCCAGGGAGAAAATAGGTTGTAAGGAAATACACTACTGTGAAAAAAATTTACAGCAAATATCTCTGATAAAGGCCTCATTTCTCAAACATAGAAAACTGAGTCAAATTTATAAGAATACACATGATTCCCCAATTAATAAATAGTCAAAGGATACAAGCAGGCAGTTTTCAGAAGAAGAAATCAAAGCTATCTATAGACACGTAAAATATTCTAAATCACTGCTGATCAGAGAATTGAAATTAAAGCCCCTCTGAGATACTTCTTCACACCCATCAAAATGGCTAATGTGACAGAGAAGGAAAATGACAAATGTTGGAGGGTGTGTGAGAAAATTAGGACAGTAAAGTACTGTTGGTGGAGCTGTGAACTGATCTAAACATTCTGGAGAGCAATTTGGAACTATGCCCAAAGGGTTATAAAGCTGTATAAACCCTTTGACCCAGCAACACCATTACTAGGTCTATATCCTAAAGAGACCCCAAAAAACGGAAAAGAAAAAGAAAAAAATGACCTACATGTTCAAAAATATTTATAGCAGCTTTTTGTGGCAGCAAAGAATTGAAAATTAAGGGGATGTTCATCAATTGGGGCATGACTAAACAAGTTGTGGTTTATGATTATGATGGAATACTCTTGTGCTATGAAAAATAATGAGCAGGATGGTTTCAGAAAAAAACTGGAAAGATTTACATAAACCGATGCAAAGTGAAGTGAGCAGAACCAGGAGAACAGTGTACACAGTAACAGCAAAACTGTACAGTGATCAACTGTGAATGGCTTAGTCATTCTCAACAATACAATGATCCAAGACAATTTCAAAGGACTTATGATGAAAATGCTATCCATTGGATGGAGTCCAAATACATACCAAAGTATATTTTTTTAACTTTCTTTTTTCTTTTTTTTTGGGGGGGGTGGAATTCAGTGTTTTTTTCACAACATGGCTAATCTGGAAATATATTCTGAATGACTACATATGTATAACCTATATCAAATTGTTTGCCTTCTCAATGAGGGTTTAGGAGAAGGCAGGAGGAAGAGAACTTGAAAGCCAAAAGTCTGAAAAAAATGAATGTTAAAATTGTTTTTAATGATAATTGGAAAAAATAAAATATTTTTTAAAAGGTAAACACTGGCCATACTAATACCAACTTATCTAAATGAAAAATAGATTGCATGGAGGAGTAAAAATTCTATCTTTTTAAATACATGCTTGTTAATTAAGTGCAAAAGAAATTAATTGTACAGAGATTGTTCATCTTAGGTTACTTTCTACATCAAAGCCTTTCACATGATGTGTTCAGTCTGTCCAATAAGCTCATAACTGTGTCAAAGAGAGAAAAGTATTTTAAAAAAAACACTATCTTTCATTAGACGAATCTGTCTAGAAGAAAAGGGCAGGGGGTGTCTCCTTGAACTTTAGGCTTATCTTCCATGAGACCAGACATCCAAGTAATGTATTTAATTTTTCAATTTTACTCCAGATGTTTGGAGCTGTGCAGTCACAGCTATCTAGTCTGTGGCCCTGACAGTAGAATCGGGAGCACGAACTGGGCAAGTAGCACTGAACTGTGCCAAAGGTTGACTTTTTGAACTTCCAGTGGTTCACCAAGATGATACAGAGCCACCCAATTGTAGCCTGGCCCTCCCAGCCCTGTAATCGTGCCCTTTGATTACTACTGCATGAAGTGATTCTAACCAGACTCCCTTTCCTTTGGTAATGTAAGCCATGTTTTTCTTCTATCCCTATTTCCACCCCAGTAAAATTACTGGGAGCGGGCAGTCAATCCTGAAGAAGAAAATATTTATTCCTAGTATGGCCATTAATTTCTCTATGGAGAGGTAGAAGAGGGATGAAAGGAATGCCCAGGGAAATTAGTATTGAAGTTTGTGGAGAAAGGCTATCTAAACAAAGATCACAGATCCTGGATTCATATATTCAAATGTGTTATTTTCCTTGAGAAGGAAGCCGGGTCTTTAGTGTGTGATAAGGATTGGAAGTGAGCTGCCCCTTCTGTTGTAAAAAAAAGCTTTCTTATTAACAGCTTATGAGAAGAAATAGAAGAAAGAAAGAGAGAGAGAGACAACGAGAGAGACAGAGAGAGAGACAGAGAGAGGATGGAAGGAAAGAAGGAAGGAAGAAAGGAAGGAAGGAAGGAAGGAAGGAAGGAAGGAAGGAAGGAAGGAAGGAAGGAAGGAAGGAAGGAAGGAAGGAAGGAAGAAAAAAAGAACATGAACATGAACATGGCTATGGGATCTATTAATTGTTCCCATTTACCTCCAAGGATAGGGTCAAGGCAAAGAGTTCCATTTCCTCCTGCTGATTCTTGACTTCCAAGGAGCACCATGTTACATACTTTTCTTCATTCAATTCAAAAAGAATTTATTAAGTATCTATTTCTTGATCAATAGGCCATTCTAGCCAACAAGAATTTATTAAGTTCTTACTCTGCACCAGGCAAAACCATTCCTTGATTCCAGGGAGCTTACATTCTCATAGGAGAAGCAATCTATAAATAAATAAATAGGTACACACAGGTATATCCTGAGTAGAGAGGAAAGAGAAGGCTCTTGAATCTGAGGAGAGTAGGAAAGGCCAAACTCTACAGCAAATCCTAGGAATACAAAGACAAAAGCAAAACAGATCCTGCCCTCAGGGAGTTTATATTCTACTACCCTATTTTCCTCTGAGAACTCACTCAATCTCATGATTTGGGTAATAAACTCATGTTCTTATGGAAGTTATGGGATCATTACAATCCTATAAAATACTGCAAGTAAATATTATTATTATTATTATCATTTGTAACAATTTTGCAGAAGATGAACCTGAGGTTTTAAAGAGCAAAGTAATTGCAATCATACAGCTATTTGGTGATTAAACCTAAATATAAACCTAAATGTCCTGCCTCTGCGTGCTTTTGCTACCCATTCTGATTCTCTGAGGCAGCTAAGTGCCATAGTGGAGAGAGGACTGGGCTTGAAGTCAGGAAGACTCATCTTCCTGAATTCAAATCTGGCCTCATACACTTATTAGCAATGTGACCCTGCCCTGAAGAATTAAATGGCATATCATACCAATATCTTTGCCAAGCAAACCCCAAATTGTATCATGAAGAGTTGAACATGACTGAACAACATGGAACAGTGGATTTGGGGCCAAAAGAGCTGGGTTCTAATCCTAATACTATTACTACCTAATACTATACTATTACTATTAATAGTAAGTAATACTATTACTTAGAAAAGTCACTTTACTTCTTCTGATCTGATAACTGGTGGGGAGGGCTAGGGGGTTTAGTCTAGATGGCCTTGAAGGGCCACTTTAGCTCAAAGTGCATAATTATATAATAGCTCAAATTTCGTATGACTGGATAATCAAATAATACAAAAATCTCCTTTTAACTGGACATATAAAAGGAGGCAAAATACACACACACACAAACACACTCACACACACACATTACTGGCAGGCTCTATAATAGCCAAGTTATACCATGTCTAATTTTTGGACAAGTCATTTCATCCTGAAGATCTCAATTTCTAATCCATAAGAGTATTCAAGTACATAATTTCTATGATCTCTTCTAGCCAACAAAACAAAACAAACTTCCTAATAAGAGCTGAATGTCATCAAGTACAGGTTGAATGAATTTTAGAGCAGAGCATTGTTCAGGCAGGGGCTGGACTAGATGACATGATGATCCTGGGCTAATTACTTCACCCTGTTTGCCTCAGTTTCTTCATCTGTAAAATGGGCTGGAGAAAGAAATGGCAAACCACTCTAGTATCTGCCAAGAAAATTACAAATGGAGTCACAAAGAATCAGACATGACTGAAACATCCGAATAACAAAAACATCAGACTCTCATGGTATAATGATCAAATGTTTATTAAGTGCTTACTACTTGACAAAAAATTTGCTAAGTGCTAGAGATACAAAGATTAAGTAGAAATAACAACTGCCCTCCTCCAATAGAGGAGACAACATGTTATATAAGTAGGTTTATACAAGTTACATGTAGAGTAGATATAATGTGACTTTAGAGGGGAAAGCACTATCTACTAGGGGGGACTGGGAGAGGTCTCCTGCAGAAGGTGCTTGAAAGAGGCCAGAAATTCTAAAAGGAGGTGAAGACAAAGAGCGTTCCAGTCACGGGGTACAGTCAAAACAAGACACAAAAAAGGGAGATGAAGTACTGTGTATGAGAAAGAGCAAATGGGCAGATCAATAGCTATCACTTCTTCATGAATGACCCCCAGATCTAGATCTCCAATGAAGATATCTCTCTGAGGAACCGTTCAAACTGCTTAAGATCACTTGTCCCTATACTTTTACTCCTTGCCATTTCTCAAACATGACACTCCATCTCCTGACTCCAGGTGTTTTCTCTGGTAGTCCCTAATACTCGGAAGGTTCTCCCTCCTCACCTCCATCTCCATCTCCTCCAGGGAAGCCAGATCCCCTGGCTTTCTTCAAGTTTTAGTTAAAGTCTTACATTCTGCAACAATGAGGACTTTTCTTGTCCTCAATAATCTTAATGCCTCCTATCTGGCACTACCCCCAATTTTTCTGCTTCTGTCATATTTCCACATGTTGTCTTCCCCATTGGACTATGAGCTCCTTGAAAGCAGGAAATGCCTTTTGAAATGTCGTTGTATCCTCAGAGCTTAGGACAGTGCCTGTCACAAAACAGGTGCTTAATAAATGCCAAGTGACAGCAATGAACTCAAATCCAAAATTGACTAACTCTTCTTTCCTTCTCTCCACAGCTCTACTTCCTGACTTCCCTTTATATATCAGTCACCCAAGTTAAAGATCTGTCATCTTTGCCTCATCTCCTTCTTTTGATTCCCTATTCACTCTATCACCAGGTTGTAGAAATTCATCTTCCTGCATAATGACCTTCACATCCATTTCCTCTTCTAGTTGCTACCACTACCAAATTCATGCCTGAATGGTCTGTGGTCTCATCAATGGGTACTCCCACAACAACTTCTTTTTTTTTTCTTTTTTTCTTTTTTATTTTAATTTATTTTTGACATGTTTGGTTTTCAGCATTGATTTTCACAGGCATTTGAATTACAAATTTTCTCCCCATTTCC
>CM053622.1:95546840-95586618 GCA_028646595.1 Phalanger gymnotis
CTGAGACTGAATCTGGGTGTGTTTTCGACGTCTGGCCATATTTCCCTCCAACTTAATTAACCTTTGAATTTTTCAACGGGGTGTGGCTGCTTATAGGCTAAAGAGTTCTATGTTCCACGCTTGGGCAGATGCGCTGCCTCACCAGCACTCCTCCTTCCCCAAGAACCCCCTACCCAGACTGGGCTTAAATCTTCAGCAGGCTCTTCACTCCTGCTCTGATCAGCCACTTAATTCCTCCCACCAGGTGGGCCTGGGGCCAGAAGCAACTGCAGCCTAGTTCTAAAGCTGCCGCACCTCCGCTGCCCCAGGGGCAGTGGCCGAACCGCAAACTCAGTCATGCAGCTTTTCCCACTAACCTTCTCTGATGTCTTTGCTCTTTGTGGGTTGAGAGGTCTAGTGGATGCCACAGCTCAGTAATTCATGATGCCAAGGCACTCTCCACTTGTCTCCTGGTCTGGTAGGTCCGCGTCTGGTCTGTTCGCGCCCCACGCGCCGGGCTCTGCTTGGCTCAGCTCTGCTCCCCTCAGTTGGGGGCTGGGAGCTCCGTGTGGGATAGACCTTACCCAAAGACCATCCAGGCTGTCCTGGGCTGGAGCCCTGCTTCCCTCTGCCACTTTGTGGGTTCTGCAGCTCTAGAATTGATTCAGAGCCATTTTTTATAGGTTTTTGGAGGGACTTGGTGGGGAGCTCACACCAGTCACTGCTTCCCAGCTGCCATCTTGGCTCTGCCCCCCGACAACTTCTAATACCATGCAATTCTTGACCATATCTTTCTGAAAATCTTCCATTGGAGAGTTCTAACACTTTCAGGATTAAGTCTAAATTCCTAGCATGGTATCTATCCATACCCATCACTGTTTCTCATGCACTGTAGGCTGTTCTTATAACTAGGCCCCAAATACACACATACATACATACATACATACATACATACATATATATATGTGTGTGTGTGTGTGTGTGTATGTGTGTGTATGTGTGTATATGAATGTACATATACATATATATGTGTGTATATATCCATATGTGTATAAATGTGTATATGTGTGTTTATGTATGTATCATACAGTTCCTCTTACCTGAAATCACTGTATCCCACTAACTATTGAAGTCCTATTCATCCTTCAAGGACAGCTAGTGGATAGAGTGGATAGAGTGCCAGGCCTGGAGTCTGGAAGACTCATCTTCAGGAATTCAAATACAACCTCAGATACTTACTAGCTATGTGATCTTGAGCAAGTCACCTAACCCTGTTTGCTTCAATTTCTCATCTGTAAAATAAGCTGGAAAAGATATGGCAAACTGCTCCAGGATCTTTACCAAGAAAACCCCAAATGGGGTTACAAAGAGTCAGACATGACTGAAAAAATGACAGCAACAATAAATTCATTCTTTGGGGTCCATCTGAGGCCCCACTGATTCTGCCAATCATCCTGCATAATCATCAGGCCCCAAGGTCCTTAGTTTCCTCATTTGTAAAATGTGACAGTTGGACTAGATGATCAATAACTTTAATATTCCATGTTCTATATTCAAATATTCCAATAGAATTTGGAACATTCTATGTTTTAAGACCCCTTTCAGTTTTTTTTTCAATTGGGCATTATAGTGATCTTATTTCTGAAGTCTCTTCCAAATCTAATGCACTATATTCTAAATTCTTTTTAAGTTTTGATCTTATATAATTTTAAGGTATGTAGTAACACTTAATGATCAACCAACAAACATTTATTAAGCACCTATTATATGGCAGTGAGGAATGTACAATAGGCAGTCAATAATGTAGAACTGGAGCTCAAGCAAAATAACTAGAGTTGAATATGTAGATGCTGTAGTCACTTCAAAGAGATGACAACTGAATCATGGGAGCTTAAGATGCAACCCACAAGACGGTATAGATTAGGGAATACGACAAAGCCTGCAGTAAAGAAGACTCATGGAATAGCCAGAAAGAAGGAGCAGTCAGACACGCAGGAGAAATAAGGGAGAGCAAGGTTACAAAAACTCCAGAGAAGAAAAAGTATAGGGAGAGAAAATTATATCAAATGCCGCAGAGAGGTCAAGAAAGGTGAGGCCTGAGAAAAGGTCATTAGACATGCAATTAAGATGCCATAGGTAACTTTGGAGAAATCGATTTCACCTAAGTGATGAAGTCAGAAGCAAGACTACAATGAGAAATTGAGAAATTAGTGAAAAGAGAGAAGGAATAAAGTAGAAGCCATGAATTTAGACTATTACTTTTTCCAGTTTGTGAAAAGGAGAGATTTGTGGCAATAATTTAAAGGGATGGCAGAGATAAATGTGGGTTCATTTTTTTGTCAGTTTGTTTTAGGATGAAGAAAATCTGGATGTATATAGGGATCAAGGAAGAACCAGCAGATAAGTAGAGATTAAAGATTATAGAAAAAGCTGGAATGATTGAAGGAGCAATCAGACGGAAGAGACAGAAAGGAGCAAAATGGTAAAAATTGAAGGCTGGTTATGGCAGAAAAGAAGGGTGACCTCTTCATCGGAGATTGGAGTATAGATAGAAAAAATGAGAAATGATGAGAAGGTTAGAATAGAGAAGAATATGGAGATCATGGTGAATGGACTCTGTTTTTTCAGTAATGTATGAGTCAAGATATACCTTTGGAAGCATGAAATTGGAAGAGACAAGGGAAATTTTGGAACAACCTCTGTGGAAAGTATGATAGAGAGTCAATTGTAAAAGAGTCCCCAAAATTGGCTTGTTGGAATGAGTATTCAGTTGAGATCAGATAACACAAATTTCTAGTGAACTCAGCATAATCATGTGACTTCTTCCACTACCATTCTCCAATATAGTAAGAGAGAACAGACAAGGCAGATGCTGGAGGTAATCTTATGTTGGTATTTGACAACTGTCGAATGGCAAAAGGACAACATAGTAAAGAATGTCAAATTAGAGGACAGTAGAATTTGGACTGGTTAGTTGTAGGATCAAGATTTGGAAAAGAGAAAAGTGAAACCATATCAGGGACAATGGCCTGAAAGAATACAGAGTAGTGGAGGGATTAGAAGTTACATAGAAGATAAAGGATAAGTTCAGGAGGATTGAGGCACAAGGGGAAATATAATAATAGAAAGTTAAGGTCTGATGGAGAAATTTCCAGGTTCTTAATAAGTGAAACTTATCTTGTAGGTAATAGTGAGATCATGGATGTGATCTTCCCTATGTGAGGCGGAGGTAGATTGAAGGTCATGGAAGCTGAAGAGAGTGATAGGGCGAAGGTTTGAGAAAACATCAATATTTCTATTGTAGTTCCTTAGAATAAATAAGGTCAGGGATTGTTGCCGTTGTTGTTCCTCAGTCATTTTTGAGGAGGTGATACTTTGTCTTGCACATGAATTGGATTTAAGTGAGGCAGAGTTGTCCAAAGGTGTCAGACTCATTCTTTCTTCCAAGTCACTGAAGTTCAGTGGCAGGTCAAAAGTCGAGAAGACTGGTTCATGGCCCAGGAAGCAGTGAATTACCTTAGCATTTTCAACATCTGACTAAGCTCTATGCATTCCACAGTGCCTGCTTCAGCCTCCTTCATGGCTGTTGGACCAAATTGTTCTCTTCTATCCATTCCACTGAGTCAGGGATTAGAATGGAGAGGAAGACTCTTACCAGCTACTGAAATCTTTGAGAAAGGAGGGAAAATGAACAGGGAAGATGAGTCATTTATCTATTAGTAGACATATGCCACCAGGATCTGGAGGGGTGATAAATCTGGACCTTTAAAGGGGAAAAAACTTTAATGAGGACAAAAAAGATAGAGTATAGAAGAAGAAATGGGGAACAAGGAATACATCTATTCCTCTTCCTGGTTCATTGTACATGGGGGCATGAAATAATGTGTATCCTGTACTAGAGAAGATAGCCAAGGATGCAGTGTCTTCTGGGGGGACCAGATCTCCGTGAATGCCAGAAGAGGGGAATATGAAAGGAAAATATCTAAGATTAAGAGAAGTTTGTTAACAGTACAACAGAAATTCCAAGGTGGCACAAGGGAAGTCAGACATAGCTGATTTGGAACTTAGTAAGTCAAGTACTGAAATAGATAATGATGACAAGAGGAACAGCTGGAGGGGACTGGTTTTGAGTTAGGCAGTCAGGGATTCTGCATCACTACTATAATAACTGAAACATGTGGAAGTCTATGAACCATAGGATAGGAATGCCTATTACCAAGGATTCTCATCCTTGACAATTCTATGAATGGCAGAAGGTTTAGTCATTAAACACTATAGTAAGCAGTTGGATGGGCAGCCCACAGAGTTGGACCATTGGTACATATATCTTACATAGACACAGTGGATAGATGATCAATTGGGCTTAGAAGACACAGTGGATCATCACTTGGGCTTAGAAGAGAATAATAGGAAGAGAAAAAGAAGAAGAAGGTGATAATGATGATGATGATGATAATGAAGAAAGTATTTATATAGCACACTAAAGTTTGTGTCACCTCATTTTAGCTTCACAAAAACCCTGAGAGAAAGGTGCTATTTTTATCTTCATTTTTTACAGATGAGGAAAGTGAGGGAGAAAGAAACTGTCACTTGTCCATGGTCACATAGCCAGTAGGTGTCTGAAGCCAGGTTTGAACTCATGTCTTCCTAATCCTAGATCCAGCATTCTATACACTGCACTATCTAGCTACCTCCAGGTTGCCTTTGAAAAACTGTGACTTTTAATGATCATGCATTCTTGTCCCTGCCCAAGCTTCTCTCTGTAATATAGGCCCATTTTTTTAAATGCCACAGTTTTTTCAATGATGTGTTATGACTCCAAACCATAGGATACTACAATACCTGAAAAACTACATTTATAGGTCACTCAAAAAGGCAATAGAGAGGTGCATAGGTGCTATACATATAGGCTGAAGCAAATTTCCAAATGAATGACTGAGCACCAGAAGTTATCTTAAAAATCATATCTTAGGATCATAGAGCAAACAGGGACTAGTCTAGTTCCCTTCATTTGGTAGATTGGGAAACTGAAGAACAGACTGGGGGAGTGGCCTGCCAGGGTCACACAGGTAGTAAGTGGCACAATTGATACCACAGATCAGCTCAGAGAGATATATGATTATAAAGGGATTTGGACTTATCACATATGAAGAGCAAGGAATAGCAGATGGGCTGCCCACATGCCCCACTGGCATCTACTCAAAGTCAAAAAATCTTGAGGAAGTATGTCTTATGGACAGCTCCCCCTCCTTCCACATTCCACCTCATGGAGGATTTATGGAAGGACAAGGACAGGAGTTATAGGGGAATCAAAGGTGCTTGCTGGTAAGTTGCAATCTACACTATTGGAGGAAGTTTCTATGCCATTTATGGTATGGATACATCAAAGTACTCCATCTTCTCAATTCAACTGCAAACTTTCCAAGAGTAAGGATGTTTCCTTTTATCTCCCACAGCAACTAGCATGGTGCACATATAGGCAAAAAGCCAATATTTTGACAAAATATTCTTTTGTTAAATTCTATCCTAACATGTTAGATTTCTTTATTTCATTTTATATTTTTTATAAAAATAGTTCACTGTATGTAAATATATATGTGACTTTATTAAAAGCTCTTTCTCATGCATACTACCTTTGAGTAGGCTTTTATTGTCTCTCACTTGGACTACTACAACAGCCTCCTAATCAATTTCCCTATCCCTAAATCTCTCCCCTGCAATCCATCCTTCACACCAGAAGTCACCTTAAAAATCAAATCTTAGGATCACAGATTTAGAGTTAGCAGAGACTAGTCTATTCTGAGGAATAGACTGAGGGAGTGGCCTGGTGGGGCTATACAAGTAGTAAGTGGCACAATTGATACTACAGATCAGATCAGAGAGACATGTGATTATAAAGGGATTTGAACTTATCACATATGAAGAGCAAGGAATAGCAGATTGCCACAGCAATCTTCCTAGTGTAGAGTTCTGATCACGATTCTAGTGCTCCAAAATGTTCCCTTGCTCCTCACTACCTACTGTAAAAAGTATAAACTTCATTGCTTAGCCTTCATTGTCCTCCTCGGTCTGACTCCTCTTTTATGAGCTATCTTCCTCCATTGGAATGTAAGCTCCTTAAGGGCAGGGACCATCTTTCTCTTTGACTATATTTGTATCTCCAGTGCTTAGGACAGTCCCTAGTAAGTACTTAATATTGCTTGTTGTCGGCCCCCCACTTACCTTTCCAGCCTTCTCTCATACTAGTCTACCCCAAGTACTCTACTGGGCTAGCTGCTAGGTCTCTAAACAAGTTCTCCACTTTTTTCATTCTGTATCATTTGTCATCTCTTCTATATGCCCAAAATTCCCACCCCCCACCTCACCTCTGCTTCTTGACATCATACCTATCCTTCAAGGCCGAATTACTTCTCCCCCAATGAAGCCTGAGATATATCACTTCCCCTCTCTGGGGCTTAGTTTTCTCATCTGTAAATGAGAGGGTTAAACCAGATAACTTTTGAAGTTCTCCTTCAACTCTTAACCTCTGATTGTGTGATCTTTCCCTGATCCTCCAAAGCAGAAGTGATCCCTTATTTATCTGCATCTCATAGCACAGTCCTCCTTAATCTCAGTGCCTTCCCTCAAAGACTATCCCCAATATGTCCTGCCTGTGTCTTGTTTTATACGTAGGTGTTTGTATGTTGTCTCTCCCATTAGATTGTTAGCTCCTTGGAAGCATAGACTGTTTCTGTTTTGTTTTCCTTTGCCTTTCTTTATATCCCCAGCACTTAACACAGTCCATGGCACATAGTAGGTACTTATTAAATGCTGTTTGACTGACTTATGAAGCTCTCATTTGAATTATACTTATCTGTGTGGGGAGGCAGTGTAGAGTAATGAATATAGTGCCTGACTGGGAGTCAGGAGGCCCTCTCACCACCACTCTCAAACTATGTGACCTTGGGCAAATCACTTAACACCTCAGAGGGTCAGTTTCCTCTTCTACAAAATGGAGGTAATAATGCTTGCAACTTTCTGCTCACTGGGTTGTTGTAAGGAAAATATTTTGTAAACATTAAAGTAACCTAAGATTGGGAGATATTTTTCTCTCTCCCTATAACAATAATAAGGTAGTAAGAATTAAAAAATAATAGGCAGTATTAACATAGAACTTTAAGGTTTGCAACATACTTCATATATGTTATTTCATTTTAACATCACAACAATCCTGTGAAGTAGGTGCTATTACTATCCCCATTTTCCAGATGATGAAGCTGAGGCAAACAGAAGTTAAGTTACTGCGTCACTTTAAAAAAGAAAGCGTCTGAAGCTGTATTTGAGTCAGATCTTCCTGACTGCAGCTCTGGAACTCTATTCATTGCAATACCAGCTACCTCAAGATGTCAAATCCATGAGAATAGATTTTCTGTCTGTGCATCTCTGCCACCATCTGGTATAGTATGTATCACATGGAACAGGGGTGGGGAACTTGCAGCCTCAAGGCCCCATGTGGCCTTCTAGGTCCATGAGTACAGCCTTTTGACTAAGTTTCACAGAACAAATCCTTTTATTAAGGGGATTTGTTCAGTGAAGTTTGGACTCAATCAAAGAGCCAGCCTTGAGAACTTAGAGGGTCACATTCAGCCTCAAGGCCACAAGTTCCCCACCCCAACATAGAAGATAATTAATAAATGTTTATAGAATAAATTAATGAACTTATTTCATTAATGAAGCTCATTTGATCCACAATCCCTCTGTGACATAGATGGAATCAATATTATTATGAAATAGTGATTTAAAGAGTACTAATATTTTTTCAGAAGAATTCCTGACCATTTTCTCATGGGCTAGCCCCACTTCTGTCTATCTGGGACACTGGGGAATAGCCCTAAACCTAAAAATGAAAAATCTGCGTTCATATACTTACACTTCATTTCTTACAAACTGGGAAAGTTGTAGGATCATGGATTTGGATCTAAAAGAGACTCACGAGGTCAAGTCCAAACACCTCATTTTGCAGGTGAGAAAATTTGGGCCGAAAGTGATTAAATGACATGCCCGAAGACACCCAGATAATAAGTGTCAAAGTCAGATTTGAATCCAGATTCACTGCTCCTTCTACTATGCCAATCCCTTCTTTCCCTCAGTTCCCTCATCTATGAAATGGGAATAGTATTTCATTATGCAACTCACAATGTTGCAGCCCAGAAAGTGCTTTGTAAACCTCTATACAAACATGAGCCAGGAGGGTTTCTACTTTATCATTTTTAGGACTAAAAATCTTTGACAACTTAAAAAACATTTAAGAAGGCAAGACCTCATGGCAGGCCTGAGAAGAAGGCCAAGCCCTCAAAATAATAATTATGTGGCACCCCAAAGGTGATTTCTTTCTCTCTTTGTAACAAAATGATTCCACTCATCGATGCAATTTTAAATATTCTACTCTAACCTTTATGTCTGTGAGGGGAGTTTAATTACCTGCCCAGTTTACATAAATTATTTTGCCTGTTTGTCTAAAATTGAATACTGGACAGAGATCAATATGGCCATGGAGGAACCAGGGAAAACGGCTTCTCACAAATGCCATCAAAGGTCACCAAAACCTTTTCTACAAAGAGAGGGACACATTTTGTTCAGCCTAGTGCACATCCCTTGACTGTTGCCTGCTGTCTTGGAGTATCAGCCATGGGGGATGATTGATCATCGGCTAGAGGGCATTGGGTACCAACTCTCCTGGGATTTGGCTGTGTGAAATTAATTGAATGCTGTGATAGGTCTGATTCATCATTCTCCAAGAAGGGGGGGAAATGGTAGAGAACAAACCAAGCACTTGATGCATGATACCTGGCTCAGATAAACTGATTTTTATACTATAGCTCAGTACCAACCAAGTATGTGATCCTTGATCCTTCATGAGAGCTATTTGAAAGTGTCTGAGGAAAGGCATCTCTGTAGCTTTTCATTCATTCATTATTCAATGAGTTAGTTGATCAACAAACACTTATTGAGTACCTTCTCTGTGAAAATGCTGTGCTTGGTGTCAGGGGAGACACAGTGAAAAATAAAGCATAATCCCAGCCCTTAAGGAGTTTATATTTCAGGGAAAGATGTCAGAAGAAAATGGATGGAAAGCATTTCACAAAATTGTAAATGCTATATAGTATCTGTTATCAAGAGAGACAGACAGAGAGACAGAGAAACAGAGACAGAGAGAGGAGAGAGAGAGAGAGAGAGAGAGAGAGAGAGAGAGAGAGAGAGAGAGAGAGAATCTCTGCCCTCAAGGAACTCAGATTAAATCAGAAATCTATGCAAAAATAAAAGTAAGAAGTTCCTTCTACCAATAAAAGATCTCTGCAATTTATAATCTTAAAGAGTCACTTGGATCACAAAGAGGTTAAGTGACTTGGTAAAAGCCACATAGCCATTATGCATCAGAAGTAAGACTTGAAGCCAGGCCTGTCTGTTTCAGAGGCTAGCTATGTCCATATCGCCATGCCTCTCCGTAAAGGTTGGAAAAAAATTGAAAGATAATTCTTAAGTTTCATACCTAAGTTACCAAGAGAATGGTGGTTTGTAATAGAAATGGGAAATCTAGAGAGAGAGTAACTTTTTAAGAGAGATATTGAGTTTGGACTTCAATTCCCTCATCAACAAAATATTAAAAAGTTCTAATATTTGAAGTCATTCCAGGTCACTTGGAGGCAGAAGACATCTGACAGAATCTTGGCTTTGCCACTTACTGCCTGTATGGCCTTAGGCAAATCATTTAACCTCCTCAAGTTTGTTTCTCAGAATCACAGAATCAGAAAACTGCAAGATACTTTAGTAACCACCATTACAACTTAGACATGAAGAAAATCTCCACTGTAACAACTTCTGACAAGTGGTCATCTAGCCTCTGCATAATTTCTTCCTCACGTGTAAAATGAAGTGGAGGGGAAGGAAGGGAATGCATTAGAAGGCTTCTAAGGTTCATTTCCACTCTCTATGATTCCACGTTCCTAAGATACAGGTAAAAAATCAGCAACAATGATTTTACAGTTCCTGGGATGCAAACACTGTCCTACTTGGACTAGCCACCAGAATGAGAGTTGTCTCCCCACGATTTATTGAGTGGCTCAGCACTGTCATCTGCAGAGCAAGAAAGCTACTTTTCATCCATTTTAGATGAGGACTCCAAAGGACAAAAGCAAATGTTCAAGTTGTTTTGTTTTGTTTTGTTTTTTTCTGAGAGAGACACAGTCTTCTTTTGGCTCCACTGGCTATCTTTCTACAATGAGTCTAGTCACATATTAGGGGCCCTGGGATCGTGGGACCATTACATTCCTCCAAGAAGAGAGTATTCTCAGCATACTTTCTGGGGAGTGTACAAGTCCATTATCAATTATTAAACAAGGTCAATATTTGTGGCACAGGGAAGCATTTTAGCATATATTATTTATGCAAAGGGTTGTAATGGGCACGTCATGCTTGGATAGGGATTGTATGTAGTGGAATAACATTAACATGAAAACAGCTTGGCACAGGAAATGGATGTCTTTTCCTGGAAAATGTTTAGTCTCTCCCTTCATTTTTCAGTTCTTTCTAGCCAGCACTGCTCTCTCTCTCTCTCTCTCTCTCTCTCTCTCCCTCCCTCCATGTGTGTCTCTCTGTGTATCATTCTGTCTCTGTCTCCCATATGCTTACATACACATAACACATGAGTTCAGTTTAACCTTACAACAACCTTGTGATATATGTGCCACATATAATTATCCCTGTTTTACAGATAATGCTGAAGACTAGAGAGATTAAATGCCTGACTAAAGTCATACAGGTAGGAAATGACAATACCAGGAAACAAACCCAGGTCTTCTGATTCAAAATCCAATACCTTTTGCACTGCATCATGCTCCTATATTTGTTTCTTCATTTACAAAACAAGTATGGCAATAGCACATAGTCACTGGGTTGTTGCAAGCATCAAATGAGATTAGTTGTATAACATAACTTAAACTTACAAACATTTAAGTGACCTATATGTGTATGTATACGTATACATATATGCCAAAGATTATTATTTATTAACATTAACAATAATGATATTCATTAAATGCCTAGTGTGTACAAGGTACTGTGCTATATAGACTCTGCATGTCAAGAGAAAAATAAAATAGCCTCTAGTCCCAAGGATCTTGTATTCTACTGGCATTTTCTCTCTTGCTCTATCTTATCCTCCCTTTCCCCATCTCAAAGAACTTCAGGAATAGTTGGTATCTTGGGGGTGATCTAGTTATCAGTTCATACTTAACAGAAATCACCTCTTAAAATCCCTACAAGTTGTCTCCAGATCCTTATAGATTTTTGTTAATGGAGAGTTCACTATGTCTTGAGCAAACTTAATCTACTTTTGCAGAGATCTTTTAGGAAGTTTTGAGTTTTTTCCTAATACTGAGCTGAAATATCATCTTTGAAGATCTGTCCCAGCCTCCGCCTGTCCCCAGTGACTATAATCATCCTCTCTAAAGTCGCTTTCTGTTTCTTTATGTATTTTCTTTGCACTTTTTTGTTTGCATTCTGTCTCTCCAATTAGAATAAAAAATTCTTGAAGGTAAGCATAGTTTGTACCTCCCTTTATGTAGCACTCCTTCCAAGATTTCTTCCCCATCTTCCATTAGCCCTAGCAGGGTCCTAAGAGGTCTGTTGACTACATCTGCCCTAAGGATTCCAGGGACATTTCTGAAGGGTTAGGTTTTTAGTATTGCTGACATGCCCCATTCAGTGTGCTCCCCATTGATTATTAGGCAGATTTCATTAGCTTTTAGAAAAGGGTATTTATTAAGGTGGTAATGTAAAAATGCTTGGTACAATAAAAAAAAAAGCTGGGGGCATACTTTCCCACAATTATACAGGAGACCTCTGGGGGAAATGAGCTTAATCTTAGAGAGTACATGTTTCAATGAGGGAACTCACAATTCTTGGGTGATGGAAATTATTTTCTCCTTTCACAGAAGCTTCATTAAATTCCCTTTAGAGATATCTCTCTTCCATAAAGACTGATGCTTCTGTATCTGGACACATAGGCAAAAATGCATATTTTGAAATATTTGAAATATTAATAGACCTTAGCCCCCTTGACTTCTTTTTCTGGGGTATGCTAAAGGAGAAGGTGTACTCAATGAAAATCACAGACTCAATCCATTTGAACGCAAAAAGAGTGAATGTGCTAAAATTGACAGCAATGTGGAGTTATTGCATCGAGTTCACGTGAATCTTGCAAAGCGCATCAATCTTTGCATCACAAATGATGGAAATCATATTGAAGATATTGTTTGTTAATACTCCAATTAAATAAAATGTTGTGAAAATTTCATTCCTTTCATTTCTTGAAAATATGCATTTTTGTCTATGTGTCCAGACTTTAGGAACACCCTGTAGAATCTTGAAGCTACTTGTCCTCAGTGTAAAGTATGTCGTTTCAGCTTCCAATACAGATTCTGCCAAGAGCTACTGCTGATCTGAGAATACTACTACCAATGCTGATAAGAAGTCCGAATCTTTGATATTTTGAAGTTCACAAAGTAATCCTCTGGTCAAGGAGGGGAGGGAAGAGAAACTTGATCTCCTCCTCCACCACCACCAGGGACAACAACAATTATATCAACTCCTGCTAGAAACTGTAATCTCCTGCTCAAATGTCCTTGCTGCAATCTCCAATTCCAAACTAGCTTTCCATGATATAAATGGGCCCAGAGTCATATCTAATGCCACCATTCTCCATACTTTCCTGTATAGAGTTATCTGAGTTTTTCCTAGTGACCAAATCACTTCATTCCTCCCAGTTTATCCTTTTGATCAACTGAAAATCCTGGGCCTTCTGTGTTTAATGGGGGCATGGTAACCTCCCAGAGTGACATTTCTGCTTGGCACAATTTCTGGCACACACTTCACTATTTCTGTCACTACCTGTTCAACTGTTGTACAGAGCCAGTCAATAATGGTGAGGCCAGGACCCCTGGAAGAAAGGCTAAGATATAATTTGTTCTCTTCACATCCCGTGGAGGATTTGTATTTATTGTATTTAAGTTACTTACCTTGTTGTATTGGGCTCTTTCACAAAGGTCTCTAATGGGATAACCAAACTTTATTGGATAGTGCCAGTTTATTGGTGGTGTTTGGGACCAAAGATGCTCCTTACATGTAAATCTTCTAGGGAGAAAATGCCAAGTGCAATCAACCTATGTACTCCAAGTGCTTTGTTGAGAAATATTTTGAATAATGACAGGAGGTAAAATATGCCAGCACTCTTTCTTTTCCCCTTTATTAGAGTATACAGGAACCCAATAAAGAAGACATTAAACGTTCATGAGCAGTTTTCTGATCTTTCTTACCAAGCAGCCACTTGCATTTCGTAAAACCAGCCCGTTATTAAAAGGTTTTTTTTTTTGTTTTGGGTTTGGTTTCAATTTCTGCTTTCATTAAAGTGAGGGACTACCAGTTTCCAAGCTCTTTCCATTAATGCTGATAGACATTTTTCTAACTTAGAGCCTTTGAGAGCTGTCACAGGAAAGGAGAAATTAAGTGACTTGCCCAAGATCTTATAGCCAGTATCAGAGGAAATCTTCCTTGGCAAAGGTCAGCCCTCTATAAGAAGGGCATTCCATAGCCCTGCCTTTGTAAGTACAGAGGCTTAGACTTCCCAATTGAGGGAATCAACCAGAAGTATAAACTAGTTGTGAATAAGGTCCAGACATCTCTATCCAGTTAATCAATCAATCATAGGCATTAAATGAAGTTTATGCAAGAGCAACTTAATTAATCAAGTGGAAACTTGGTCATGTCCTATGAGGCATGCATAAAAATAAAAAGACAAGCTAATTTGGATTTAGGAAATCAAGTGTCTGTCAGGGTTGAGGAGAGAGCAAGCCAATCTCCTTAGTGGGAAACACTTTGGGGAGAAGGAGATGAAAGCTTCTATCTCTTTCTACTCCCCTTGACCAGAGAATGACCTTGTGGATTTTAGAAAATTGATGGATTTGACCTTCTTGACTGCATCCTAACAGCATTCCTGGGTTGGCAATGGCTACTGAGAGTAAATTTATTGAGATCCAAGGAACAACTAGACCAGGGGTAAGGAACCTGGAGACAAACAGAAAAGGCAGACTCCTCAAGGGACCCAGAAGGAAGCTCTACCATGATTAGAGAGAAGTTTCATGAGTAACATCCAAAAGGAAGAAAAGGACTTCCAGCAAATAAAAATTGTGAGTTATCACTTCACTGCCTGTGCTCAACAAACTCAAGCTCATCTGTGCATGGATTCTGTACATACTGGAGGGAAAGTGTGTCATCAACTCTGAGGAGAATATGATATACCAAATGTTCTTACTTTACCACCTTAGAAATAACCTTTCCTAAAACTGAATAAGCAGCTGACTTGTTGACATCAATAGCTGTTCAATACAGAAACCATACCAGTAGGGGTTTGTGAGCTAAAGTATTAGAAAAACCATTACCTCAGGGATAACCCTTAGAGCTCTGAAGGGCAGTTGTAGCAGCCACCTTTTGGGATGTCAATGCAAGAAGGGATTGGGAGACTAGTTCCAGAGTATATTCTATATACTCTGTGTTCCAAGTCACACTGTCTCTTCTAATGTGCTGATTATGTAGTTTTGTGTATTATAATTAAATACAGCAGTATCTTATCTGTCCACAAGACTGTAAGCATCACGAAAGCATATCCAAATATTTTATCTCTCCATCATAAAGAAACTATCATAGTAACAGGAATGTTCAAGACACAAACTCAGGAGAAAATGACTCCAAAGGATCTACAAGCAAAATCTCAAAGAAAAGATTGCTTTAATACGAAGTCTACTAGAATTGCTAGATGAGATGAAGCAAGAGTTTTAAAAAATACTTTTTATAGGGAAATTTAGGTCACTAGAAGAAAAAAATGGAAAAGAAATGAGAATTGTGGAAGAAAGAATTGGAAAGGGAATTAATAGGTTGGAACAAGAGGTACAAAACATTGCCCAAGCAGCAAACTCACTGAAAATTAGAATGGGCCAAATAGAAGAGAATGACTCCATGAGACATCAAGAAATATTAAAGCAAAGTAAAAAAAACCGAAGAAGAAAATTCAAGTTTTTTCATAGATACATATATTTTTTAATGTGGCCAAAATGGGAATTTGTAAAGAATACTTGTTAAGAGATTTGTATTCTTTTTTGGAAGGAGGGAGGAAGGCAGAGCAATTGGAGTTAAGTGACTTGCCCAAGGTCACACAGCTAGGAAGTGTGTCAAGTGTCTGAGGCCGGATTTGAACTCAGGTCCTCCTGACTCCAGGGCCAGTGCTCTACTCACTGTGCCACCTAGCTGTCTCTATTCTTTTAAAAGTAATCATCAATGGAGGGGGTAATGGGAGGGAGATATAATAAATGATTGTTTTTTTTTAAATTAGGTGATTTGAAAATGATTGAAAATACCTTGGTCGATTAGCAGGTTAAATGCCCAGATGACATTAATGTGATTCACTTTTATTCTTTTAAGAAAGCTTTTAACATAAATGGAATAAAAGTAACCTCATCTCTGTCTGAATAATTCCAGGATTTGAATTCCTAAAAACCAAATAATATGTCTCCCATTTATATAGTACAGTTTACAAAGTACTTTACTAAAGGAAATCTACTGGCCCCATAATCTGAGGATAAAAAACTGCAGAGCTGGAATTGCAGTGCAGATCTTTTGTCTACATATGCAAGGCTCTTTCCAGTAAACCAGATTTGCTTCTACAGTAAGATTTTACTTCTCATGAGAGTGCAGACGTCACTGGAGAGTAAATTAAAAGAACTCAGGACCTGGAATCATGAACCCTAGATTCAAATCCAAGTTCTGTCGTATACTTGCTGTGGGGATTTGTTTAAATAAATTATGTAATTTTTCTAGGCTATAGGTTTCTTTTTTGTTTAATGAAGGTTTGGATTAAACAATCTCAAAGTTCTCTTCCAGATCCAGTAGCCTATAGCTCTATAGAACTGTGTAAAATATGTAGAAAAAACAAGTTAGAAAAAAGTTTGCTACATAATTATGTCTCTAAGGTGCTAAGTAAGGAAACAAGCCCAGTACCCTTGTGGCAGTGTTTTCCTATTCCCCACATTAAACCGACAGCTAGGAACCCAACTCTCGAGACTAGGTGATCTCTAAGCTGCCTTCAAACTCCACGAGAGGAAATGAGGTATAGTGGAAAGAACGCTGGATCTATTATAAGAGAATCTGGGTTCAAATCTCACCTCTAGTGTTTATTATCTTTGTGATATGGACAAGTCATTTAACCTCTGTGGGTGTCAGTTTCTTTATCTGTAAAAATAAGGGCATTGGACTATATGACCTCCAAAGTCCCTTACAATGCTAATCCTATGATCTCTGTGAACCAAAATAATCCTATGATCCAGGAGGTTGCTTAGCCCTGCTGACAATCATTCCCTTCCCTCACCCCACAACAAGCAGTTTCAGCAAGTTGCATCAGCCAACTCTGTGCTCTTACTCCGTGAGCCCAGCCATCATGATGATATTATATTTAATTAATCTCTTTATGTCAGGACCAGCTTTGCCTCTGTGCTCTGATGCCCAGACATTCACTCTCCATTTCTCCATGTCTTCCCATCTCAGATTTTGCTCTCTCCTTCCAGACACTGCCGCACTGCAGCCAGTGCCTCTGATTACAAATCATCTCATTAAAGCCCGCCAGACGACCCCCACAGCCGGATGCAAATGAGTGACCTCTTCAATTTATGAATGTCATGCTTTTCCGGGGGAGGGAGCTCTGTTCCATTAAATGATATCCATCTCCCCAATCACATTAATAAGCTAATAAAAAAGGTTAAAATGGAGTTCATGAGGATAGGCTAGCTCTCCCAATACTGAGTTGGCTAAATGAAATATTAACCAAAACATGACACATGTCTGTGTTAGATTCTACTGAGTAAGAAGATGACGCTATTACTGATAAAGTGGGGACCTGCTCATTCCTGCTGAGTGGCATCTTCCATTTCCTTCCTAGCTGTTATAGTTCTGCTACATGTGTGTAGAGAGAGGCATGTCAAATCAGTATCTGAATCTGGAGAACTGTGGGACTATATTCCATTCATTCAGCAACCATTCATGAATGTTGGAATTAATGGGGAAAAGAGCACTGAGGATAAAAGGAGAAATTCAAAACAGTGTCATACCTTCAAGGAGCTTTCACTCAAATGGGGGAAGACAACATACATAGGAGGGTTTAACCGCCAGGTAAATGGAGAGGTAATGAATCCTAGAGTATAGCTACAGGGATTATGAGAAGGTCCTGTGTTCTTTAGGGTTAGTGGAAGAACAGCTATAGTCTGTCTCCTCTATGTACGTGGTTGCCCTTTAGGGCTCACTTACCCAATTCACACTGCTACCAGCTGGTTGGGTCACCAGCAGGATAGCTGTTACTACTTCCATAGTTCTTGGGAGAAATGTTGCAATTAGCTATTCTCCCAAATATTGTCTCATGAGACTTAGCTGGTGTGTTTCTCTTTCACGATTAGCCAGTAGACCCAGATATTTTACAAAAGCATTTACTCAAAAGGAATACCTACAAGAGTAATAACAAAAAATCCTCACCTCTCTTCCGTAACACAAGAGACACATTTTCCCATAGATATACATGGAGTCCAGAATGGGGAGAGAATGAGTAGAACTCCAAGTACAATGACAATAAGGAATACATGTGTAGAGGAGCCACATGGCCAAGGAAACTCAAGACTCCAGAACTGTAGGGCCTTGATGTCTTTTCTTTCTCTGAAGGGTTCTCATGAAGTTTCTATTCAGTTGAGCTGCCTCTTCATAGAGCACAGTGTCTCTACTGGATAGGGCTCAGCTACATTTATTCCTCCTAGGACCTGATTTCTCAGCAGGACAAGCCAGCAGCTACTGGGCTGGACAGGTCACTCAGTAGCTATATTGGCTCCTCAACAAGCTCCATGGCTGCTGGACTGGGTTAGATAAGCTGCTTTGCTGCTGGACAGTGCTGGAGAAGTCACTGGAAAGTGTCTTGGGGCAGGGCCAGGCAGGCCTCTCTGCCTCTGGGTAGCTGCTACAAAATAGGGCCCAATGGGCAACTCTGGTGTCCACTTGCCAGACAGGGCTAAGCACATCATTGGAATGTGACTGCAAGACCACTATGCTCCTGGGTTCTTCACAAGGTGCAATGTCTCTCCTGGATACATAGAGCCACTGAACTCCTGATTTTGGTCTCCGATAGACCCCTGCAGTCTTTTTCTACCTTCAGCTACTGACTGGACTAAGGGTTACTGTACTCTTTTCGGGTGGAATGTTATCATTCTCCTGTGAAAAAGACCTCAAGGGTCTTCAGGACCCCACTGTTGTGAGAGCTATCATTGTGTGGCTCAAAGGAAGGCAAAGGAGACATTTCTGGCCTCTCCTCCCATCCCTTCTCCAAGGGAGGTTTTCATTCCTTCTGGGATGGGAAACAGGAAGTTGAGGTTGGAAACTACTCTACTTTCCTCAGAGAGAGGGAGTACTAGACTAGGATTATAGCTATCTGATGCCTTAAATATCGTTAGTTGGATACCGGTTCCACTCTAGATGTACATAGCAGATAGCAGACAAAAACAAAACAAACAAACAACAAACATCATTTATCCAAATTGGTAACAAAACAAAAATCAGAGAAAGCATACATTGGAGAATATATAACAGACCACACAAAGTAAAGGAGCTCTACCAATGGGAGTAAGACAACTCAGCTCAACCAAAGGGGCAGAGAGAGTCCTGATCCTCGTGCAAGGAGAAATTCCCTGGTAAAGTGGCTAGTGTAGCAAATTATGGATAAGGACATGAGGGATACACCAGTTCCCCTCGTGTCTTTCCAGAGCCTTTTCTTTCAGCACCCTCAAGGAAGGTTGTCCTCTTCCATCTTCCTTCCTAAAAATGGAAGCCAGAAGCATCTGAAGGGACTTGAAACTTGAATAAGACTGAAGAAAGGCTGAAGCTCTCTAGCTCTCACCAACTCTACCCTACCCCTCATGTAGGGCAGGGCATTATCTCCACCACTAAGGACAGAGGCCCATATCAATGGGCTTTGGCATTTACCTAAAATACTACAAAAGCCTTTTTAGCTAGACAAATAGCTCTTAGCTTAGATTGATAGAAGCTTCTTCCCTTTGACTCCCTCAGCTCTGGGATTGTTAGCCCTCTCCAGAGAAGGGAGAAGACTTATCTCCTCACTTTGATAAATTCTTCCTGCTCAAAAATCCCTTTTGCTCCATAAACCTCTATGTTCCCCTAGAGTAATCAATATTTTATACCTCTTATACTCCCTTGGGTATCTTTGTAGATGAATAGTTAGGGACAACAGTGTGAATGCAGTCTATGCCCTGGAGACACATTCATTGTCTTGCTGGCCTCTTCACAGGCTGTTAAAATGTTCAAGCTTTTCATCCTTACTGGGGTGTGCAGCATCCATTTTGACTCTGAAGGCTTTGGCTTTCTGTTTTAGCCTCTGCAGCCCCTCAGCTTTTAATGAAATCTCACTTGGGCACCAGGCTTATATGTAGAATATGGGATATTCAAAGATAAATGAGCTTGTCATTTAGTATAGATACTGAACATATATATTATATATATTGAATATATATAATACTCAAATGGATCTATGATCTTACTAACGCAAACATTCCATCCTATGATTCAGATAGACATCCACCCATACTAGTCCATCTTGTAAGACTCTTATATTTGCCCTCCTCTTTGTCCACAATAATGGATCCACTCTACTTGCTATGGGTCTCATTAACATTCTCTTAACTTCACAAGGATACTAGGAGAACATGCAGTATGTCAGTTTTAATCAGTTCAATTCCACAGGTATTTTCAAATTCTTTTTAAGAGCTAGACATCAACTTAGGCACTGGGCATTCAAGGAGAAAAAGAAAAGTCCCTACCCTCCAACAACTTATATTCTATTATCCATTGTTAATCTCATACTGTCCCCTTGGGAATCATCTTTTTTTAATCATATATTATTTTGATACTATAACTATACATAAATATTTCATGTACCTAAAATTTCCTCGATAAAAATATTCCTTCCAGTGGCATAGATTGTGACTTTTCTTCAGCTTAGGACACCATCTTAAAGAGTTGCTATAGTCAAAAAATGCATCACTGTGAGACGGACTTAATGATGAACTTCACCAAACTTAGTGGGGTTAGTCCTTGAATGATAGATACATCATCTATCTATGGGCCAATATTTGAAAGCACTATAGGTTCAGAATACATGATAGAGATTGTACTCCACTGAATATCATTTGAGAGCCCACTGACATTTCTACACCATCATAAAGTTTCATAATAGGACTTAAAGCATACAATAAGCAAAACACAGAGCAGAATATGACAAAAGCATAAGAAAGATACAAAGTGCAATGAAGAGGAAAGAAAAATGGATCATAGGAAGAAGGAAAGGAAGGAGGGATGGAAGGAAGGAGGAAAGGAAGGGGAAAAGAAGGAACAAAGGAAAAAAGAAGGGAAAGGAAGAAAGGAAGGAAGATTTCTGGCTGTGCGTATCAAGCAAGGTTTCATGGAGGAGGTACCATTTGAGTTTACTACTGATGGGTAAGATTTCATGGGGACAAGGACAATCTAGGCATAGGTCACAGTGTGAACAAAAGTACAAAGAAAGGACTGTATGAAAATGTATATTAAAGGCAGCAAATTGTCCAGTTTGGCTGGAACCATGTGGTGGTGAATAGGATGAGATGTCAACAAAGTTAGGTTATCCTATTATAAGAGACTATCAATGGCAGGCTACAAAAGTTGGACTTAATTCAGTGGATAAAAGAGCATCATTGAAGACTAGAGAAATGCTGTGTCCAGATCTTCACACAAAGAGGATTCATCACAAGAGTTCTTCACACTAAATTGTTTTTTTTCACAGCAATTAACACCCTCTTTCACACCACAAATATTTCCCTTGCAATTTCAAATATCTCTTCTTCCTTCTCTCCAATCACCTATAACCAATTACATAGAAAAGAATGACAGGATCATAGGGAAAATATTTGGAAGAAATATTAGCCAGCAAAGTGGCCAAGGAAGAATAGGAAGATATCTAGTTATTAGCAGCAAGATTTGAGGTTGGTAGATTTCACTAAATAGATTTTTGCCTATGGACCACCTTTGATTTGCTTCTATTTTTGTTAGGATATGGCCATAATGTGTCAATTGTCAAATAAAAGCAATTAATCAGGCTACATCATCCAATGGTGATGAACAGGGAGAAACCTGCCCTAAGTCCATTAAACTTTGATTGGGAGCCCCAAGAAACTGAATCCTCAACAACAAATATGTATAAAATAGTCAATTAACCTCAGCATTAAGACCCAAAGGATAAAGAAGAGAACCACTGATTAAAACATGGAGGATCTTCAACCAAGTACAGAGCATTGATGAGGCACATATATTATGAGGGACATGCCTCCACATGTGTCATGGTCATGCGTCAAATGGAGACACATATACATATGTATAGACATACATACAAATATATATTTGTGTCTAATAGTAACTTTCTCTAGGGAAGAGGAGGGGAAAAAAGGGGGAAATAGAAAGATATATGATCATTTGTATATATTTAAAAGGAATGGCAGATAGTACATTATAGATTTGCAGTTTCAGGTACAATCATCATTTTTCTATTCTACTGTATTAAGGAAATTTGTTGTATCATGGAAAATTATGGAAATATTGTTTTATTTCTTAAATTCAGAATAAAACTTTTAAAGAAGAATATAAAGAGGTAGGGTAAAATCTTTACATGGGTCAGGATATTGGAGAGTGAAAGGCAGAGAGAAGAAAGGAAAGAAGAGCTCCTGAACATTTAGAGCTAAGCTCTTCTTGTAGTAGAAGAGGAAGCTGGACAACTATAACAATAAAAATTCTAAAAATAAGTGGCATGGATGTAGTGTTTGTAAGTGAGTGAAGCACTATCCTCACACTCAAGCTCAGGAGAAATCCTCTCCTTATCCTCCAAGGTATGAAGACAGGGTTTCACAGGTGTCATTAGGTGAGAGACCATCCACTAATAATTAGGGAAAGAAAATACACACTGTGGTGGTTGGTGACACCCTGTTGAGGACAAATGATATTGCCAAATGTCAATGTGATAGGAACAAGAGAGAGGTTGGCTGTCTTCCCAAGTCTTATATGAAGTACATACAAAATACATGCAGGGAAGCTTTTGATGGTTAATAAACACTGACTACTCCTGGTGATTCATGAAGGGATAAATAGTCAATCAATCAACAAGCATTTATACTCTGTGTAATGTGTAAGACTCTGGGCTAAGTGCCGCAGATACTAATAAAAGCAAAACAGTCCCTACTCATCACCAGAAGAAATCAATCAAGGATTTCTTGGGAGTATGAAGTCCTGGACAAAACAAAACAAAAACCCTGAAGGCATTAGGGGCGTCAGTGGTACTTAAATCACAACTGTCAATGGTAGATAGAAGATTAAGAAAAGAAAGATTGGGGCAGTGAACAGCTGGCCTAGAAAATAGTTTCTAAGGATAGAATTTAGATTTCTATACGGTAGTTTAAATTTCATAATGATATGTTCATATCAAGGGATAGAAAACTACTAAAGTGGGCCAGTAAAACTGTACTTGTGATTCCAATCAAGAGGTTTGTAAAATGCAAGTGTAGGGGCAAAGAAAAATGTGAATGTAGATCTGATAAGCCTGGTAACAGGGGACAGCAAATAAAATCAACAAAAAGAACATCAGAAGACACCAGTTATTTGAAGGAGTTAATATCCAAGAAGATAGGAGCAATAAAATCCATCGCCTCAAATATAAACATCAAAATGTAAAAGTGTGGGTAATAAATAGGCTCTTTTTCCTGAACCAGAGAACCTAGTTTGCAAATTTGATCTCATGCGTATCAATGCCTTAGTGACATGAGACATAGCACTGCAATCAGGCTGTGAACAAATATAACTTACACAAAAGGACCAAAGTAAATAAAAGAGGTCGTAAAATATTCCTACATGTCAAAAGGATTTCCTCATGTAAGAAAATCAGGAATACTAAAGTGGAAAAATGGTAGTGAACATTTGGTTGAAGATCAGGAGATGGAGAAACAGAAATGATATTGCCATGAAGGTATACTATAGAGTAGATCAAGGAGGATGACTAAGATGAGGAGTCCAACAAACAAATTAAAACTGTAGCATGGAGCCATGATACTGTAGTAAAAGGAGATTTCACATTTCCATACATCTACTGGAGTACTCTCCACCCCCACCCCCAAATGAATAAATGAATAGTCAAAGATGACACTAAGGTTGTAAGCTTCGATGATGAAGAGGATAGTGGTAACCTAAACAGTAATAGGACAGTTGGGAAGAGTTTGGGGGGAAAGATAGTAAGTTCTGTTTTGGATGTGCTAAATTTGAGATGTCTTCAGAATATCCAGTTCAAGATGTACAAAAGTGAGTTAGTGATGTTACACTGGAGCCCAAGAGAAAGAACAGAGTTAGACATGTAGCTCTAGGAATCATTTACAGAGAGATAACAACTGAACCACAGTGGCTAGAACACAGTACTTGGAGTCAAGAAGAGCTCAATTAAAATCCTGCCTTGAAGGATAACTAATAGTATGACTTTAGGCAAGTAACTTAACCTCTCTCAGCTTCAATTTTCTCATCCGTAAAATGGTGATAATAATACCTCTGAGAGGATTTTGTGAGGAACGGCTGAGATAATAAACACAAATAACTTTGCAAACCTTAAATTATCATTACATAGCAAAGGAGGCCAAGGAGTAGTCAGATAGGTAGGAGGAAGACCAGGAGAAAATGATGTCACAAAAACCTAGAAGGGAATGTGTCTAAGAGAAGGTGATATGAGAAACTCCATAGATAAAAATAAAAAAAAAACCAAGTAGGATGAAGATTGAGAAAAGGCCATTGGAATTGGCAATTAAGAGATCACTGGTAATTTTGGAGTGGGAAATTTCAGTTGAATGATAAAGTCAGAATCTAGAATGCAGAGCTCTGAAAATCAAGTAAGAGGAGAGGATGTAGAAATATCTAGTGTAGACAGATTTCTTTAAAACTTAAGTTGAGAAGAAGAGAAAAGAAATACGAGAGTACCCTGGAGCCAGCAAATGATACAAATCAGGCTTTAATTCATTTATTGTTTGGCAGATTGTATAGACTTAAGAAAATGATGGAGAAAATATTAAAATGCAGATTAAACTTAAAATACGTGTCATTATGCATTATTTTTAAAGGACTATTTGTTAAACATTTACCAGCACGTGACTGGCTGTAGCAGAGATGGTGGGGCCAATTGAGTCAGGAGTTGTCAGTGTGAGGCAGATTTGGTCAGAAGCACTGGAGGAGGCCTTGGAGCAAAGAAAAAGGAAATAAAATGGATAGCAGTGAGCCAGAGTTAAGATAGGGCTTCTCTCCCATAGCTGCTTGGCTATACTATAGTGTGGATGATGGGAACCAAGTAGAAGCATCTAGGCTCTCATCTCAGCACCCAAAAATTAAATTCCAAAGATTTATTAGAGACATGGCCTTGGAGTCAGGAAGGCCTGGATTCAGGTCCCACCTCTGACACTTACAGCTGAATGACTATGGGAAAATCACTTTACCTCTCAGTAAACTTGCTAAAGAAACTTGCTAAGACCATAGTTGGCTGAGAAGGCACTGATCTGCTTTGGTAAAGGAAGTTCCTCCCTGGAAGCATTCAATGGCCATGAAATCATAGCACAAGTGCCCTTGGCTAGCTGCTTTCTTCTTATTCCACAGTTCAACTTAACTCCACAAAAACACAAGAGCTTGGTATGCATGCAGTACTGTGTTAAGCAAAGGGAGACACAAAAGAAGGGGGTGGACAGAGGTAAGTCTGCCTTCAAGGAGCTTACATTCTCTTTGGGTAATATGACATACATATATGTAAGTACAGAATAAGAAAAAATAAAGAGGGAAAGACCTCTAACAATTTGGGGTTATCAAGGAGGACTTCCACCTAAATGTCACCAAAACTATGACCCATTTTCTCAGTACTGGGGATGATTGCTCCAAATAGAAGGGAGGATTTGTTACACATTCTTATAGGAGGAAAAGATATTAGAGATTATCTAATCTAACCTCCTGTACAATCCAGGAATGTCCTCTACAGTATCACTGTCAAATAGGCATCTAGCCTCACCTTGACCATTTTCAGTGGCAGTGAGCTCATGACTTTAAAGGCTGTTTGTTCCGTTTTCTAATGGTTTGAAATTTTTTCTCACATTAAACTGAAATCTGCTTTCCTTTAATAGCTATTTCTTCTGCCAACAGGAGCCATACAGAATAAGTCTAATCCTTTCTCATGCCAGCCTCACAAGTTGTCGTCAATTGTGGCCAGCATTCCCCTCCCCCCATTTCTTCTCTTCTCCAAACTGAACATAACCAGTTCCTTTAGGTAGGAGCTGGTTGATAGAAGGCTGAGCGTGGAGTTGGAAGACTGAACTTGAGGAAGATCTGAGTTCAAATCCCACCTCAGACAGTTATTAGCTGTGTGACCCTGAGCAAGTCACTTAATTTCTGTCTGCTTCAGTTTTCTCCCCTGTGAAGTGGGAATAATAGTGGAACCTATCTCACAGAGTTTTGTGAGGATCAAATGAGATGGATGTATGCTAATTTCCCTGACCGTTGGCTTTTAACAACTGTCATGTGGCAAAAATGTAGTTATCAGGTGGCATTTAAAACACAATTAGTTAAGTATGAAAACTACAATTAGCATTTGCCCACAATGATCCTAAACATGGGTGTACACACACACGTATGCACATGTGTGTTCACACATGTATAAACACACAAATCTCCCCTTGGAAATTTTACAGGTCCTTGCTTTGCTTTGGCAACCTCTTCAAGGAAATCCTTCTGTTTCTCAGGTGCTTCTCTTGATGGTTAAGGTCTCATATGGATTGAGCAAAGCTGTCCTTGACATTAACTCATATAAAGTTAGGGGAGGGGAGAGGAGGAAAGGCCCACACATTGTGACTTGCCCTATATTACCCTAGGAATCATCCTGACTCGAGGGACTTGGGTTTAACTATGTGTCAAATTGGCCCAATCCTATGCATCTCTCCTTTCTGGCTATGACTTCAATTAGAGCTCTCCAACTACTGTTCTGTGAAAGGTATGGCTGGGGGTGGCAGGGGGCAGTATTTGTTTGTTTGAATGCCATTAACCTGAATAACCTATAAACCAATGGATCAAAAAGTCAAAAACAATGTTTATCAAAAAGAGACAACTCTAATTAAATCTAAATACATCCTTGAGCAAAATAATCTCTGATTCTGTAAAATGACTCCTGAGTGATTTTAGGGGATCTCAACATCTGAAAGACTGGCAGTTGCTAATCTTCCTTCTGTCAATTCCCTTCTCTTCATTAAGAATGAGAAAGATGGAAAATGATCATATATATATACATGCATACATCTGTCAGAGCTAAGAACATCACCACCTGGTGCCTGTCGCTGAAGTTCATGGAAATGAATAATACCTAGAATTCACATTATGTTCCTTTCAAACAGCTATCAATATGGTGATGGACAATCCAAATTTCATGGAATTTGTGAAGGATGGGTACTCTTCATTCCTGGGCTTGCTATTTTCCAGGAACTTTGCACTTCTCACTTGGAATTCTTTGTATTATTCTTCTGAGGTCTAGTCATATTAGCCTTCATGGCTTATATGTGGAAAGTCCTTTGCTCTGCCTTCCTCTTGGTCCACTTCCTCCCTCTCTATGGTGTCAGAGGATACAATTACCTTGCTTTCTGCCTATACTCTCTGAATGATAATAATAGATCATATTAATATTACATAGAACTTTACAGAGAATTTTTTCATAAAACCTATGACATACGTAGGGCAAACAATACTGTGTCCATTTGACAGGTGAGGAAATTAAGCCTCAGAGAACTTATGAGATGTCCCCAAGGTCACACAGCTAATAATTGTCTGAGCTAGAACTAAGATCCAGGTATCCCAATTCCACGCCTTCAGAGATCCAGTAGTCTTTCTATTATGTTATGCTATGATGTTATTCCCAAAACAAAAATATCCCAGAACTGAAATCTCATGGGACCCCATCTATTTTTAGCTTTTTTTACCCATTTTTGGAGAATAAATAGTCTAAAGGTTAAATGACTCTGTGGAGAGTCATTCACCAAACTCCGAGTGAGAATAAAAACTCAACAGCTTTTGTTCTTGACTCTATGCTTTGTCCACTAGACAAAAAACCTCTGTTGGATTAAGGAGAAAATGGGAAATCACCATCATATAATAGAAATTATATGTGAAAGCAGAAGATTTGGGTCATGGTTCCAAATGTGTCTCTTGGGAACCACATAACCTTAGGAAAGTCACCTAAACCCTCTGGGACTCAATTTCTGATGTGTAAAATGAGGCAATTGGACTAGCTAATCCCTATCTTCCCTTCTGGTTCTCTACATATGACCTTTGGATCTTCAGCTTCAAAATAGCAGATATGAATGTTTATGTTCTCTATCTCCCCAGGTTTGTTGTGATTAACAGATGAGTTCATTTGCATAAAGTATATTGAAACTGTAAAGCAAGATATAATTATAAGCTATTATCATTTTAGTAGATGAAATCAACAAAGAGAGCAATTCTCCTTGTATTCCATATATATATATATATAATATATATATCTGCATGTGTGTGTATGTATATATACATACATATGTATTATATGTATATATAAATGCATCTGGGATCTTGTTGGCATGATGCCTCCTCTAGTTCAGATAACAACCAATGATTCACCTTCTCTTCTTGTGGGGATCCTCTATGCCCATTATTCCTACAATAAAGATCCAGGAGGGCCATTTATTAAGCATCTAAAGTGTTATAGGCATGGTAAAAATGTAAAGGTGAGGAGAGACAGAAATTCAGTCATACAGCATATTCAGTACAAAGGTGGAGTCAGGAGATGGTGTGTCTTGTGCAATGAAAAGCAAGGCCATTATCATTGGATTGCAAAGCATCTTGGTGAGAAGACTCAAAACGTAGGAGGGACTCAGGTGATGAACGGCTTTGAATGCCAAATCAAAAGCGATAGGGAGCCACTGCAGTGTATTGAATACGGGTATTACATGGCCAGACCTTTACTTTAGGAAGAGCAACTTGACACTTTAATGGAGAATGGACTGAAGTAGAAAGATACTTGGGAAGGGAGGCCAGCTAGTAGATGATTGCAGTGGCTTCAGAATGAGGTTATGAGAACCTCCAATATCATAGGGCCATAGTCAGAGGCGAGAAGGGGGCATACATAAGAGGTGTTTTAAAGGTAAAATGTAGTGATTTGGGAGACAAGCTAGATATGCGAGATGAGAGAGAGTGAGGATTTCAGGATGACAAGTACATCGTGAGCCTAAGAAACTGGGAGAATGGTAACGCCCTTCATAGCAATAGAGAAGTTCCGGAGAAGAGAGGCTATTGGGGAAAAGATAAGTTCAGCCTTGGTCATGATGCACTCAATATGTCTATGGGACATCCAGTTTGATACATCCAATAGTCAGTTGCAGATCCTAGTCAGGAGGTTGAGAAATTAGACCTGCATAAGTAGATCTGAGAATCATCAACATAGACAAGATCATAGAATCCACTGGAGCTGATAAGATTACTAAGTGAAATAGAATTGAGAGAGTAGAGAAGAAGGTCCAGGACACAGACCTAGGGGCGCCCACCACTAGGAGGCATGACCTTGGTCAATATCCAGCAAAGAAGACTGAGGAATGATTGGACATATAGAACCAGCCAGGAGAGAGTAATGTTACAGAAACACAGCAGGTGATCAACAGTGTCAAAGGCTACAGAATACTCAAGAAGGAGGAGAACCAAGAAAAGGCCATTAGATCGGACAATTTGGAGATCATTTGATAACTTTAGAAAAGGCATTTCTGTTGAATGATGGGGTCAGAAGCCAGATAGTAGGAAGTTAAAAAGAAAATGAGTGGGGAAAAAAGTGGAGGCAGTGATAATAGACCATCTTCTCACAGAGTCTGGCCACAGAAGAGAGGAATGATATGGTTCAATAAAAAGACAGCTAGGTAATGCAGTGAATAGAGACTGAGACTCAGAGTAAGGATGATGCGAATTTAAATCCTGGCCTCAGACACTAGCTGGGTAATCTTAGGCAGGTCACTTAACCTCTTTCAATGAGAATGATAATACCTATCTCAAAGGGTTGTTATGAGGATTAAATGAGCTAACTAATATAAAATGATTTGCAAACCTTAAGGTACTGTATAAATTCTTGCTAGCTTTGAATCAAAAGATGGTTTGGGGGCTTGGGGGAGGGGGTTGGGAGGTGTTTGTTTTTTTTATTTTTTATTTTATTAGGATGGGGAAGATACAGGCACGTTGGTAGGCAGTAAAGAATAAGCCAGTAGATAGGGAGTGACTGAAGCTGAATGAGAGCGACGATAATAGAGGGGAGAATCTTCTGGAGAAGACAGGATGCGATGGGATCACTCGTGCATATAGAGGGTTAGCCTTGCAAGGAGAAGGGCCACCTCTTCGTGTGAAACAGGAAAAAGTGGAAGAGGGCATCGGAGTGACACATCCTAGGAAATGTACGTTACACAACTTCTCACACACACAAAACTGTGTACCATTAGTGATATTCAACAGCCTGTTTGTACTCACCATGCATCTCCCCAGTTCAACTGCCATTGTGGTCCCTCTCTAATCATGATGTTCTATGTTTGCCAGTATGGTATTACAGGCATCGCTGCCTGCTAAAGGCAAGACTTTCTGTTCAGAATTCTACTTTCTCCTCTAGAACCATTAAAAGCAGTCCCCTCTTTAGACTAAATTTAGGTATATAATTTACCCTCTATCTCCTTCCCAATCAGTAGCTTGAGTTCTTACAAACAGCTGTAAGTAAGACACTTGTTGGTATGAGGTTCACTTTATAAATATACAATTATTCCCTGGGGAGGGGAAGAAAAATATTTAATGACTAATGGCAAATATATGAACTTGGGAATAATTTCTAGCTGAGTGCAAACATAAAAAATCTACTAGAATTACTTCTGTAAATAAATTGAGAAAATAATTCTTAATGTTAACCCTAAAGGTACAAGATACACATGCATTATTATAAATAAAATTGAATTAGATGACATTTCTTGGGCCCAGTTGGGTTTACCTTGACAAAGATTATGCAGACTTCCCAAGTCCAAAGAAAGGTGGGCATATAGATATATGGAAAGGAGATATACATACATATACATTAATGAAAGATAAGGAAGATACAAAAATAGAGAGTAATGAGGATTCCAAATTCATGAAGCTTACTGTCTACCAGGGAGAGAATATATAAATACATCTAGTAACCAGAAAATAATACAGATTGTACCTAAAAAGCAATATGATATATGGATAGAATGTTAGAGTTGGAGTTAAGAAGACGTGGGTTTGAATGTTGCCTTTTATAGCTGTGTGACAATTTACTGGGCCTCAGTTTTCTCATCTATGAAATAAGGGGGCTGGAGTAAATGATCACAGTGGTGGGTTGGGTTTGCTCAGGGGAGATGAAGAAGAGATGAGTTTCAAAAACAATTATGCTGTATCACTTTCTGCTTCCTGCTCCTTGTTTTCTTATTTAGCATGTTCATCAGAGAAAGAGCTGGAGAAAGAAAGATAACTAGAACCAAACTGAGACAATTTGGCTACTTGTCTACTCTGGTGAATGAGCAAATGAATGAATGAATGAAAATTTATGGAATGCGTACTGGGTGCCAAGCAATATGCTAAGTGCTGAGGATACAAAAGCAAAAGAAAAAAAAGATAATGCTTGCCCCAAGGAATTTATATTCTAATGGGGGGAAATGTGTGTATGTATTTATGTGTGGATGGATAGATAGATGGATGGATAGATATGTGCATGTATGTATATGCATATTATGTGTGTAGATACATATGTGTATGTGTGTATATGTATATGTGGGTATATATGTGTTTGAATTTATATATGTGTATATATGTATATATGGGTATATAAGTATGTATATGTGTTATGTGTGTGTTTGTGTACGTATATGTATATGTGTGTGTGTATATATGTGTTTGGATATATGTATGTGTGTATATATGTATACATGGGTGTGTATGTGTTTATATGTACGTGTGTTTGTGTGTGTATGAATGAGTGTGGTACCATGGAAGAGCATTTTGATTTAGAAAGTTGCAGGCACTGGGAGATTAACACTTTCTTTCCAAGAGAAGTGGCAGAATGGAAATATTGATTTGATTATGGTTTGAGACCCAGAAAAGATTGGAAGGAAAGGAGAGGCAGTATAGGTGCAGAAAGCAGCTGGTGAGAAGATGGGGGTGGGGGGAGGGTCAGGGAAAGAAAGGGAAATGTGCCTGGAGCAGCTGGCCTAATATAGTGAGCCATATTTGAGACACTCACCAGTCAGGACCTCAGGGGTTCCAAGGAGGGAGAGCATTTAATAAATACTTAGTACATACCAGGCACTTAGTCATGTGCTTTAGATATATATTCAAGCAAGAAAGACACTCCCTGCCCTCAAAGAGCTTGCATTCTAAGGAGAGAAGACAACACATAAAGGGAAGCTTGAAGTGGGATAAGGGGTCTTGAAGAGCACTGTGGCATGGTTTGGAGCTATTAGCAAAGAAGTGAGAATAAAGACTTTAATTTCTTTTTTTAAATATTTTATTTGTTTTAATCAACCAAAATCTACTTTCTCACCCTCCCATCCCATCCCTCCCCCTAAATGACAACAGAAGAAAAACAAGACCCATTAAAAGATCCATAGTCAATCAAGACAGATTTCCACATTGGCCATGTCCAAAAATGAATTTGTCTCATTCTTCATTGTGAGTCCTTTACCTCTCTATCGTAAGGTGAGTAGCATGTTTCGTCATTAGTCCTCTGGAATCATCATTGGTCATTATGCTGATAAGCACAATAGTACCCATTACATTTAAAGTATAATTGTTAAACCATTTCCCAAATTTGTGGGCATCCTCTCAGATTCCCATTCTTTGTCACCTAAAAGAGCTATATATATTTTTGAGTTTATTTTGCTTAAGAATAATTCTTCTCCTTACCTACCCTCCTAAAACATGCTCCACCACCACCCTCTCCCTCTTCCCTCCTATTTTTTGTTAAGCAAAATGTATTTCAGCACCTAATTATCTCTGTGAGTGTATTCTTTCTTCTTTTTTATAGGTCAGAGGAGAGCCAGTCACCAGTGTCAGCTGTCGCTGGCCCCAACCTCATTTTCCTTATTTATATAGATATATATTTGTTCACTCTGATTATGTGGGATAACTTTTCTCAGACTTCCTTTTTCTCCTTCAAATTTTAGTGTATGCCTCTTGGCCTATTTTTCCACTCTTTTCTTAAGATCATCAAGATATAACAGAACCACTCCCAAGCTTTGTCTAACTGGCCTCCTTCTATGCCTATTGATAATGACACAGTTCCAAGGGGACATACATATCATCTCCCCATATTTGAACATAAGCAGTGTCTCTTTGTTTAGTTCTTATCATTGGTGATTTGTGTTTACATTTGTATGCTACTCTTTACTCCTATGTTTGAACTTTAAAGTTTTTTTCCACAGCTTTGGTCTTTTCATCAAAAATGCTTAGCAGTCCTCTATTTTGTTAAGGGTCCATTTTCCCCCTATACCATTATATTCCATTTTATTAAGTTATTCTTGGCTGTAAGCCCATATCTTTCGCCTTCTGGAATATTGAATTCCAAGTTTTCCTTTTTGGTGTTGGCTGCTAAATCACACGTAATCCTGACTATGGCTCTTGGGTACTTTCATTCTTTCTTTTTTTCTTTCTGGCTACTTGCAGTATTTTTTTCTTTAACCTAGAGCTTAGGATTTTGGCTAAGCTATTCCCAGGAGTTTTCATTTGGGTTTTTTTTTTCATTCAGTGATGAGTAGATACTTTCTTTTTCAGCTTTGCCCTATGATTTAAAGAGATCTGGACAGTTTTCTTTGAAGATTTCTTGAAATAGGATATCTAGCACTATTTTTTTTTAGTCACAATATTCCAATAGTACGATTCTTACTTTTTTCCTCCTTGACTTGGTTCTATGAGTTACTTTATGTTTTTCTTCTATTTTTCCAGTTTATTTTGTTTTAATATTTCTTGTTCCCTAATAGAGTCATTGCATGCCCTTTGGTCCATTCTAACTTTTTAAGGAGTTTGTTGCTTTGGTAAGGTTTTATACATTTTGTGCTAAACTTTTAATTCTCTTTCCAATTTATTTTTCTAGATCTCATTTCTTTTTTAATATTTTTCTCAAATGTTCTCATTTCATTTGTAAAAAAAACAATTTAACCATTTAAAAAAGAACTATTTCTTAATCTCTTCTAGGAACTCTAGTCATATTTTTGCCCAGGCTTCGTTTAATGGAAACACAGTACTTCCTTCAAGTTCCAGCCAAAATAACACCCTCTACAGGAAGCCTTTTCTAATCCATCTTTATTCTTGTGCTTTCTCTTCATTCATTATTCCCTACTTATCCTGTATATAACTTGCTTTCACATAGTTGTTTGTATGTTATCTCCCCCATTAGCTTGGGAGCTCCTTGAGGATAGGGACTGTCTTTTGTGTTTCTTTGCATCCCTAGCACTTAGCACAGTGTCTGGCATATAGTAGGTGCTAAACAAACTCTTATTGGCTGACTGACTGTTATAGTAAATAGAGGCAGCATGGTGCTAGCCTTGGATCCAAGAATTTAAGTCTAACCTCTGACACCTATTAGCTGTGTGACTCTGGGTCACTCAACCCCTTAGTGTTCTGGGAAACATTTGAAGATAACACGGTGCTGAAAATGTGTGGAACTTTTTTCTTACAAAGGATTCCATCACCAGGTAATTATGTACCAATGAAATCACAAGTCCAGTTCCCATCCCTATAAGAAATGAATCACCAAATTCAACCCCAGAATACCTGGACTGGAATCCTAACTCTGCTACACACTACTAGTGTGACCTTTGGAGAGTCAAATTCCCCTGTCTATGCCTCAATTTCTTTGTAAAATGAAAGATTTGGATAAAACGATGGCTAAGATCTCTTCCAACTCTGATCTACAAGAAAAATGTTTTCCGTGTAATTTCTATTAGCTAATTCGACAGGTTGGGCCCCAAATTAGGGAAACTCCTATTTCTTTTAACTACTGTGTTCAGAATTGCCATGCCCCTAAGGAGCTGAGGCAAAACCACAGCCACACTCCCACTTGATCCTCTCCGTCCAAACACGACCTTAGCTGATACAGCAAACACCAGGTTGAACTATGCTGGGTAGATTAACAAATTTAGCAAGAACCCTAGTACTCAACACTGCTGGAGAATCCAAGCCTAATATGGAGCTGTGCCAACTTCTCAGTTTTCTGCCAGAGCCATTTGTCCAAAAGAAACTAGTCCTTACTCTCCCTTAATAGAAGCTTTTCCCATCCCAGTCTCTCTAGTTGGCCCTGCTGCTGATGCCTAGACATGTATGGTATACTGTAACTCTGTCCCAGATGAAGGATGGTGCCATTTGTAGATAGGACTATCTCTTGCTGCCTTCAGCCTGTCCTTGGGCTGTTGCCTGATGGATTAGTGTTTCTGCTTGCCCCTGTGGGTTGTCCTAATGCTACCTACCTTTCTCTTTTTTTGTTGCAGTAGAGTTGCAATACATGGAAGGGTCATCAGGGTGGCATCCCTTTTGGCATCAGGGCACTAGCTCTGTCCATCAGAAGACAGGAATGGGGGTAGGGGGACTGCCAATCAGTATTTACCAAGGCTAAGCTGTTGCTGGAGGTGACTCAACTCCAGCACTCCCAGACAACGGGCTATTTAAAAAGAGGCGAGCCAAGCTTTTATGAGCCCTCAAACCTATTTTGCTGAAAGCCTCACTGCCTAACAAGCCGGTTGGCAGACCATGATAGCTCTTTAATGAGCAAAATGACAGTGAGATTACATAGGGTGGGAGGCTCAGGCCCACTGTTCCAACATGCTCTTATTTCTGCCCAGCCTGTCCAGGGGAGCCTTTTGCCTACAGCATCCAGGAAAGGTGGACCAGGAAACAGAAGGAAAAGTCTGAGTCACTGGGCATGGCATCAAAATATCAGAGGTACAGAACGCTCTCGATCGAGAGAAAGAAAAAGTCATGGCTTAGGAAAACAGTAAATGATACTCCCTCTTCACTTCCAGTATAGAGGAGACTCAACCTAAGTAAGCTTGGAGGAAGGGCCATGTCTGACCCAAACATTTAGAAATCCCCTTCTGCCAGACATTACATACAGCTGCACCAGCCATGGAGAATGTCCCTTTCCCCCATTCCCAAGAAACTACACATTTGGGCTAATTCAACATTGTGTGTGTGTGTGTCTGTGTGTGTGCCTAGATTTCTGTTTTTATGCTTGGGTTCTTTATTCTCTTCAATCTTGTTCTTTTCACCTCTCCCTCACATCTCAGTTTCTCCATTCCTTCCCTGCTGTGAGGTTTCTGTCACTGACTTTCTTTGTTTCCCTTCACATCGCTGGTCAGATCAGCCTTAAGACTAAGGAAACAAATGATTGCTTTTGCCAAAGCACTTTAAGGTTTATGAAGTATTTTTCTCCCCTTACAATAACCCTGAGAGTCAATTAAAGGAAGGATTATTATATCTATTTTACAGAGGGGGAAACTGAGGCCCAAATATGGTCACAGTGACCCAGACAATAAATATCAGAGCGAGGATTTGAACTCAGATCTCCTACCCGGCTTTACCACTTGCATATACCCTGTGTAACCTTGGACAATATATTCAACTACTCTGAGCCTCCCTCGAGCATTTGTAAATTGAGGGGGTTGAACAAGATACCTTCTAAGGTCCCTCCCAGCTCTAAATCTCTTTTCTTCTTTCTTTTTTTTAGGAGCAAATGCCATTTATTATACAATGGAATTTTAAATATGAAAGTCATTTTAAAAGTTTATAAGCTATATGTACATATATACATATGTGTAAGACACTAGTTTCTTTTGAATATGGACCCACAATAGAGCATATGACTATAAGCTCAAGGTCTCCTCATATTCCCCTTTGCTCATCCTCTCCTCTGCACCTCTATCTGTGTCCTCTCTATAGCTTTCTCTTTTTTAGCTTCTATTTGTTTTATTTTTAATTTATAAACTAAAGCAAGCATTTCCATAACAGCACAATAAAAAGACAATTACATATGAAACTGCAAATCTACTATGCACAACTTGCTGTTCCTTTCAAATATACCACAAAATCATCATGTAAATTTCTTTTTTTTTGTAGATCTCTTTTCAACCATCCTTTAATCTTACATGTTTTCTGGCATACTTGGTATCTGCTTCTCAAGTAAACTGCCTGCCTATATGGTATAATCTGAGGGCCACTGGAAAACCATTTCTCTACCTACCACCTAATGCCTTTGCTATCAAATTACCACAGTACCTAAAATCTCCTCCATTAAAAATTAAGTTCTTTGGAATAAAATGTTGTGCCACCAGGCCTTCCATAAAAATGCAAATATCACAAGATGTTTAGAAATGGGAAGAACAGAGGTCACCTAGTCTAATGTGCTTGTTTCACTGATGAGGACAATGAGGCCCACAGAGGTGAAACCACCAAGTCACAAAGCTGGTAAGTGGCAGAGCTGAGACCAGGGACTAGATATTCAAACCCTTAGTCCCATGCTCTCAGTCCACTGCTCTCTCCTTTACCCTTCCCTGGCTCCCTACACAGCTAATTCAGAAAGACTTATAAAAGCAGACTGTATAAGTGCTTCACACCCACAGGCAGAAATTTCAAACTTGGGACGTTAGGAAGTGGCCAGATTATTCTAGTGGCATGATATTTGATATCATTGGGAGAGGTAGGAGGGGGTGGTGAGAGAAAACTGCCTTTTTATTCCATTGAAGGGAATTGTCAATAACTTCTAGCAACATATGTGTTCTTGTAAAAATGGAAACAAAGGAAGGAGGGGTGAAAAAAAGGAAGGAAGGAAGGAAGGAAGGAAGGAAGGAAGGAAGGAAGGAAGGAAGGAAGGAAGGAAGGAAGGAAGGAAGGAAGGAAGGAAGGAAGGAAGGAAGGAAGGAAGGAAGGAAGGAAAAGATGGAAGAAGGGAAGAAAGAAAGAAAAGAAAGAAAAGGAAGAGGAAAGGTGGGAGAGAGGGAAGGAAGGGAAGAAGGGAGGGAAGGAAGAAAGAGCAAGAAAAGGATGGAAGCGGGGATGAAGAGAGGGAAGAAGGGAAGGAAATATTCAATAACATTTGGAAGCTGAAACATCATTTCAGGAGCCTGGCGGCCAGCCATGGGGATTTTTAGCCTTCATTTTAAACCTGTGAAACCACAGACTCAGCACAATAGCCAGCTGGCTGGAGTTATTGGTCCATTTAGCTACCATAAGGGTGAATCTCCAGGCTTTTCATAAGCTACTCCCATTCCCAAGGCTCTCTTCTCCCCCCCGCAATAGGTAATGACTCTAAAACTGTGGGTAACTCATTTTCCATGGAATTTAGTGAGAAAGGATTCTTCAGGTTAAATCCCCAGGAAGCTCCAAAAAGGGAATAATGGAGAATGATGCTTCCCTAAGCCAACAGGAATCAGCTGCTACTAGTAAAAAAAAAAAGCTTGCTAGCAGATGCTAACACTTGTAGGGAAAAGAGAAGCTTTAGGAAATGGAGGGACTGAATATTCTACATGGTTGTGGTTCAAAGAAAACAGTCCAATATCCCTGGGCCTCATGGGAAGGTTCATATAAAAGGACTCAGAGGATATTCTAAATTATATGTACTTTGTATGAAATTGAATCACAAAATTTTAGAGCCAGAAAGAACCCTAAAGTCATCTAGTCCAACCCCTAATGATCCAACTGAAGTCCAAAAAGGGTTACTAAATCTCTCTGGGCAGGGAAATGGGATATAGTGGAAAGAATACTGAATTTGGATTAAGATTTGAATTTAAGAACTAAAATGGACATGATTTAGCCATGTGACTGGCCAGTCCACTTGTTTCTCAGTCTCAGTTTTATCACCTGTAAAATGAAAATAATAATACTTGTACTCCAAGATTGTGAGCATCTATTCTCAATTTCTAACTGAGCATAGCAGAATAAAAGCAAAATTAAAGACCTGAGGTAAGGATGAGAATAGGCTTTCCAGCCATAGAAGCTATTAAACAATAGAAGAGATTATGACATTGTTAACTTTGACAGATCAGGTACCTGGATTTTAGGGTCTTCTTTGTTCTTTGCAGATTCTTAATGAATTATTTCTGATGTAATGAGGAGGTGGGGGAAGGAAATAGGTTAATCCTGACTCTTTTGCTATGAGAACCTGGACCATTTCTGGTATTCTGGCTCCATGCTAAAGGGTTTAGCACTTTGAAATGAGGCAGAAAATCCTGGGTGGTCTCTTGGTTCCTTCCCCTCCACCCCATATTATAAAGAGTTGGGGTAGAGGCAACATAGCATCGATTTAAAAGGACAGACAGGGAGGCAGAGCTGAGATGGCAGCTGGAAGGCAGGGACTTGCGTGAGCTCCCCTCCAAGTCCCTCCAAAAACCTATAAAAATGGCTCTGAACAAATTCTAGAACTACAGAACTGACAAAATAGCAAAGGGAAGCAGGGCTCCAGCCCAGGACAGCCTGGATGGTCACTGGGTGAGGTCTATAGCACACGGAGCTGGGAGCAGAGGGGAGCAGAGCCTAGCGTGGGCCATGGTGGACCAATCAGACCAGGAGCCAGGCAGAACAGGCCTTAGCACCCTGAATCAGTGAGCTGTGGCAGTTACCAGACTTTTCAACCAACAAACACCAAAAATAACAGAGAAGAATGCAGAACCCACAAAATAGCAGAGGGAAGCAGGGCTCCAGTCCAGGACAGCCTGGATGGCTGCTGGGTGAGGTCTATCATGCATGGAGCTGGGAGCGGAGGGGAGCAGAACCCAGCGTGGGTAGCAGCAGGACCAACCAGACCGGGAGCTGGACAAAACAGGCCCCAGAGCCCTGAATCAGTGAGCTGTGGCAGTTACCAGACTTCTCAACCCACAAAGACCAAAGACAATAGAGAACGTTAGTGGGAAAAGCTGTGGGGAATGAAAAAAGTTCCCGATTCAGCCACCGCCCCGGGGCAGCAGAGGTGGTGCAGCTACAGAACTACAGCTGCAGTTGCTTCTGGCCCCAGGCCCACCTGGTGGGAGGAACTAAGTGGTGGATCAGAGCAGGAGTGAAGAGCCTGCTGAAGATCTGAGTCAGAACCGGGTTGGTCGTTCTTGGGGAAGGAGGAGTGCTGGTGTGGCAGAGCTGGCTGTATATAAATAGCTCTGAAAACAACAGAGCATCCCCTCAAGCTTGGAACAAAGTACTCTTTACAAGCAGTCATACCCTGATGAAAAACTCAACGGTCAAGTAAGTTGGCTGGGAACATGGCCAAGCAGCGAAAACAGACTCAGATTCAGTCTTAGACTTTGGAATTTTTCTTTGGTGACAAGGAAGACCAAAACATACAGCCAGAAGAAGTCAACAAAGTTAAAGAGCCTACATCAAAAGCCTCCAAGAAAAACATCAACTGGTCTCAGGCCATGGAAGAGCTCAAAAAGGATTTGGAAAAGCAAGTTAGAGAAGTAGAGGAAAAATTGGGAAGAGAAATGAGAATGATACAAGAAAACCATGAAAAACAAGTCAATGACTTGCTAAAGGAGACCCAAAAAAT
>CM053622.1:95587118-95625090 GCA_028646595.1 Phalanger gymnotis
GAGTGAATCTCGCTCTCATTGGATTTGACCTGAGGAGGGAATACCATACACACTCAATTGGGTATCTTACCCCACAGGAAAGAAGGAAGAAGAAGATAAAAAAAAGGGGATAGTAGAAGGGAGGGCAGATAGGGGGAGGAGGTAATCAAAAACAAACACTTTCAAAAAGGGACAGGGTCAAGGGAGAAAATTCAATAAAGGGGGATAGGTTAGGAAGGAGCAAAATATAGTTAGTCTTTCACAACGTGAGTATTGTGGAAGGGTTTTACATAATGATACACATGTGGCCTATGTTGAATTACTTGCCTTCTTAGGGAAGGGTGGGTAGAAAGGCAAGAGGGGAGAGAATTTGGAACTCAAAGTTTTAAAAACAGATGTTCAAAAACAAAAAAAAAAATTGTATGCAACTAGGAATACACAGGCAATGGGGCGTAGAAATTTATCTTGCCCTACAAGAAAGGAAGGGAAAAGGGGATGGGAGGGAAGTGGGCTGACAGAGAGGAGAACGGGGTAACCAGAATATATGCCATCTTGGAGTGGGGGGGAGGGTAGAAATGGGGAGAAAATTCGTAATTCAAACTCTTGTGAAAATCATGCTGAAAACTAAATATATTAAATAAATTAAAAAGAAATGAGGAAAAATAAAAAAATTAAAAGAGGAAAGACGGTGCTGTGTATGTCTCTGTTTCTCTGTGTGTCTATCTCTGTCTCTCACTGTGTCTCTTTCTCTTTGTCTCCTCCCCTCCCTCTTTTTCTCCCTTCCATGTCTTATCTCTTTCTGTTTCTGTCTCTTTGTTTCTCTGTCTCTGTCTGTCTCTGTCTGTCTCTGTCTCTGTCTGTGTCTCTGTCTCTGTCTCTGTCTGTCTCTCTCTCTCTCTCTCACACACACACACACACACACACACACACACCCCTTCTTTCTCCATCCTCTGACTTTGCCTACCTTCCTCTGTCCCACTACCCACACCCTCATTCATTTACCCACCCTAGTCAAAATATCTTAGTTGGTATCTCAAGACCCTGGCTTACTCTGCTCTGGATTTCTTTGCCTGAGCATAGATAAACCAGCAGCAATCCTGATATGGACATTTCTAGCCTTAGAAGAAAGCTTATAGGCTCCCCCTGTCAATGCTGGTTGCATTGTAAGAGGTGTCCCTCTCCAACTACCACACTACTTCTTGGAGAAGACCGCTGCTGGCAAGATGATAAGCAAAACTTCTAACCTGATAGGTCAATAGATGTAGGTTTGGAGGGAGAGTTTTCAGACAGTGCAGAGCTAAGGTGAAGGTGAAATACCTAGTCAACATTCCTAGTAACTGCTTCATGTTTTAATATTTTCAATATAAACCTCATGGAAGAATATAATAATAGTTACAAAACTTTGCTTTGTGTTTCAGTCTTTGTCATTGCATACTTACTAGCTTTTTTTGTATTTTAAGCAGTTCTTTATTTTGTGGAAGAAAGAAATAGCTGTCCTGTACCTGATCTACATTGTACACTGAGTGCCTTTCTGTATCCCTTTTAAGTAGACCCTACTCATAAGCCAAACCTAAGCTTTAATGACTCTCCCTGGGATTCCCAGATGGAGTTGTAATGAAATGGAGAGCTGAGGAAAGCCTGACTCCTCTTATTAGAGACCAGGTTCCTCCAGGACTGAATCTTGTCCATGGCCATGGATCAAGAGCCATACTATAAAGCAGGGATTCATAACCTGAGGGTATATAAATATATTTCAGGAGTTTTCAAACTTAGATGGGGAAAAGGCACATCTTTATTTCAATATAATTTATATCCTTTGTAACCCTGTGTATTTTATCTTATGTATTTATAAATATAATTCTGAGAGAGGGTCCATAAGATTCACCAGCCTACCCAAAGGGTCCAGGACATAAAAAATAAATGAATAAAAAAATAAAAACAAAAACAAAACAGTAAGAACCTTGATTTTAGAGTGAGAGAGCAAGAACTCCAACTCCCTAAGGCCAGCAGCAGTCTTGTGTTGTTCTACTGATATTGAAGATTGTGAAATATCCTTCTTTGTAGGTCTTTGAAAACAGGGCAGATTTTTATCTCCCAAGATGATGAAGGCATAACTTTGCCAAGAACAGAAGCAAGGCCAGTCTTAGGAGTAGGCTGAGTATCATAGAATCTAAAGATGTCAGAGTTGGAAGAAACCTCAGAGGCCCCCTAGTCCAACTCCCACCTGAAACAGGAATCATTGCTGCAAGCCACCACTTGAAGTCCTGTAATGAAGAATTCGCTGTCTTCCATATGGCAGTCCCTTACATTGTTGGAAAGCACTGAATATAAGGAAGCCAGCCTTTCATTACTTTGAGTCAAATATCTATCTATTACCTATTAGGCCTAGTGCAAATCTTTGGGTCCAGGAAGAATAAGTGTAATCCTTCATCTGTAATCAACCTTTCAGCTAGTTGAAAGCAGTGTTTGTGTTCCCCTAAATCAGGGGTGGGGAACCTGCAGCCTTGAGGCCACATGTGAGCCTCTAAGTCCTCAAGTGCAGCCCTTTGGCTGAATCTAAACTTCACAGAATAAATCCTTAGACCTAGATGGCCACATTTGGCCTTGAGGCTGGCCACAGTTTCCTTACCCCTGCCCTAGTCTTCTCTTGTCTGGCTCAAGCATCCTCCAGGTTCCTTCAGCTGATTTCCATAATTTTACGTCCCCCACACCAGGAAAGCTCTAGCTTTTCAATGTTTTTTCTTTCAATGTATTAGTCAGAAAAGAAGTTTAACACACAGCTTTGGCAGCTAGAATTGATTTGAATGATTATTAGGCAATGAACTCTCCAGACATATCTAACCCAAGGCCTTTCACTCCATCATTACGAGGCCACCATTTTGAATCTTTAAGGTTTGGGAATCTTTAAAAGTCATATTTGAAAATGAAAGCTGCATCATGGGAAAAAAGAGGAAGAGCTGCTACTTCTTAGCATATAGCTTAATGATCACTTGTAGCATGATGTAGTAGCTAGTGTTCTGGATTTGCAGTCAGGAAGGCCTGGATTCAAATCCTACTCTTAGATAGCTCCTGTGTGACCCTGGGCAAATCAGCATCTGCTCTGGTGCTTCAATTCTCTTATCTGTAAAATTGCAGAATTGAAATAGATTGGACTGTAAGCCCCTCCCAGCTCTAGATCTATGATAATGTGGCCTTCACTAAAAATGTTATGGAATGACAATCTAGCCCTGTGAAAAAGAACTAACTCATTCTAGGCATTCTGCCTACATTTTAAGTATCTCCTAAAAGGTTCATAGGCTCTTAGGACTAAAAGGGCCCTTAGAGGTCATCTCATTCAATTCCTTCACATTACACTTGAGGCAAGAGAGACCATAAGAAATGATGAAGCGATTTGCCCAATGTCACCCAACAAGTTCATGACATAGTTGAGACTAAAACTCAGATCTTCTGGTTTCAAGCTCAAGGCTATTTTTTCCACTGCACAACAATAAACAGCTGGGCTTCCTCAGCCCTGGATAAGTGAGAGGACTAGGAATAAGACATCTGCAACTGAACTTTAACAATGCACCATAGACCTCACCATCACTATGTGACCTCCACAATCTTGAACTGGAAAATTCCCCCAACTGAAAACAATCTTCTGTCTGTGGATCTCCCTCTTTGTTTCAAGCCTACCTTCTATCTAGTCTTCCTCCTCCCTCTGACATCCAGTCTCCCCATCTTCACACATGCTTTGGGCTCACTTCCTTCTCTTCCTAGTTTTGACCTTAAAGTTAACCATTTTAATTCTAAACTGAAGTCCGCACTTGCAAGCCTGAATCCCTTCTTATTCCATCATTCAGTTACTTAGGATCCTAAATTTTGGGTTGCCTCCACTATTTGTCTTCACTATTAGGTCTCCAATTAGGTTGCTAGGTGACTCAATGGATAGAGTGTCCTTCCTAGAATCAGGGAGATTCATCTTCCTGAGTTGAAATCTGGCCTCAGACACTTACTAGCTGAGTGACCCTGGGCAAGTCACTTAACCCTGTCTGCCTAATTTGCTCATCTGTAAAATGAGTTGGAGAAGGAAACGGCAAATCGCTCCAGTATCTTTGCCAAGAAAACCCCCAAAATGGAGTCACAAAGAGTCGGACATAATTGAACAAACAACAAATTAGTTCTCTAAGTTTCTAGTAGTTTTGCAGCCAATCTAACTGGGTACATTAAAAATATATGCTATCTAATCTTACCTGGCCCTTCACTGCTACACAGCTATCCTTTTATTCTTCCTTCATTTACTTCCATACTCTGAACCAACTGTTCCAACACTTTTTCTCTCTCCCCAAATTCCTAATGCCATTCCATCTTCTCTCTCAATAGATGGCATCACCTAAGAAAATTAAGGCTTTCCATTATGAGGTACCTCATCTCTCTTAATCTTACCTTAAAACATTTCCAACTTTTTCACTTATCATCTCCTCCTTTGTTCAAGTCTCTGGGTAAACAATGGCCCATTTTCTCTCCAAGGATAACCCCTCTATTTGTGCCATTAAACCTTTCTCTTCTCTTCCAGGAGATTGCACCTTTCTTCATTCTCCTTTTTCTGTCTGTCTCTGTCTCTTTGTCTCTTTTTGTCTCTCTCTGTGTCTGTCTGTCTGTCTGTCTGTGTGCATGTGTGTGTGTGGAATGTCTCAGTCTCTGTTTCTCTCTATCTGCCTGTATCTCTCCTCGTCTCTGTCTCTCTGTGTCTCTCTTTCTCTTGCACACATATACATATGTGTCTCTTCACTATTTCCCAATTTTCTCCTTCCACACTAGCTCCAAGCTATCATCCTGTATCACTCCCCTCTCTTGCCACCAGACTCCTCCCACAATCATTTATACTGGCTTCTTTCATTTCCTCATCACCCAATCACTTTCCAAACCCTTATAAGGTGGTTTCTGAGGATACCATCCTTGTAAAACTACTCTGAAGTAGATAGACCTCAGAGATCAGTTATAATTATGAGATTTTATGTGTTGGGATATATATGTCTGTGTGTATATTAAATATGTGTACAGATATATAACAGATATATAGAGAGAATATACATGTGTATATGTATGTGTGTATATGTGTGAATACATATATGTGCATATATATGTGTGAATACATATATATGTGCATGTATATATATGTGTGTATATATATATATGTATACATATACATATATAATGTATAGAGAGAGAGATGGGGTATAATGTGGTTGAGTGAAAAGAACATTGAATCTGAAGTTAGGAGAGACCATCCCGCCTAGTTACCTGACCTTAATAAGCAAGTCACTGAGTCTTAGTTTTCTCATCTGTAAAATGAGAATAGTCATACCTGTAATACCTACCTAACAGTGTTGCAAGAATCCAATATAATGCTCTATATGTAAAGTGCTCTGTAAACTTTAAATCTTTAAATAAATGTCAAATGTTAACGAGATCTAATGGAAAAAAGCATGGGACCTAGAGTCAATAATTTGTTTGTTTCTTGTCCCACCCTGGTCCCTTCAAGTCTGCAGCTGCAGCTGGCTACAACATTTACTTTATATGACCGCTAGCAAATCCTTCCTCCTCTTGCAGACTCAGTTTTCTCACCTGTAAAATTGGGTTAATAACACTTACCTGACCCATCTCTCAGGGTTGTGGTAAGGATAAAATGAGGTCATGTATGGTAAAACCCTATGTGAATGTCAGCTATTATCATTTCTTATGTAAACCTTTGCTGTTCTGTAGCTCTACTTGTTACTTTTTTTTTCCTCTGCCCCAGGCTGCTTCAGGCTGTGTGCACAGTCCCAGCCCATATCTGCCCCTAAGCCTAACCTTGGCAGCTCTTCAGGGAAAGTATTAATTATCTGCTAGCTCTTTCCTATTGTCAGGATCTGCCCACCTGAAGCTGCTTCTCCCCTAGGCCGTACATCATCTGGATGTTTACAAGTACCTAGCCTGACCTGTCCAGGATTTGACTGGCTCTCATCCCTGCAGAAATCATATAAAAGCCCTGAGTCTGTTGGAGAAAAGCTGTCTTAGTCACTATTCATCAGAATTCATCACTATTCAATAGAATCACAGAATTTGAGAGTTGGAAGGGACCTCAGAAGCCACCTGGTCCAACCCATACATGAAAGGAATCCTCATTATAACATGCCAGACAAGTAGCCAACCCGCCTCTTCTAAAAGACCGACAAGGAGGAGGAACCTACCATCTCTTAAGGCAGCTTATTCCACTTTTGGACGGCTCTCACTGTTGCAAACCTACTTTGGCCTTTTTCTAACTTCCACCCACTGCTGTCTATATTCCATGGCCCAAATAGGACAAACCTAATCCTTTTCCAAATAAGAATAGCTAACATTTATATACCACTCACTATGTGCCAGGCGCTAGACTAAGAGCTTTAAAGTTATTATTTCATTTGGTCCTCACAATTACCCTGGGAGGTAGGTGCTGTTATCATCCCAATTGAGAAAACCAAGGCAAATGGTGACATATCCAAGCTCACACAGCTAGTATGAGTCTGAAGCAGCTTTTAAATTAAATCTTGTGGATTCCAGGCCCAGAACTCTATCCACTGCTACCTAGATGCCTTCGAATAGCAGTCCTTCAAATACTTGAAGCCAGCTTACATGCTGAGGCTTCTCATCCCCAATTTCTCCAACTAATCCTCATATAACATGGACTCAAAGCCTTTCACCATTATGTCTATCTTTTTCTGTATGCTTTCCAGTTTATCAATGTCCTTATTAAACTATAGTGCTTAGAACTGCATATGACACTCCAGATGAAGTCCAAAACCTGGAGTCTGTTCTTTTCCTCTCACTCTCTCCTCCAGAGCCACTGGGATCCAATGGCAAGACATAGGTCAAGGCCTATGGCTCTGGATGGAGTGGGAGACCTTGGCCTTTTTAAGCTGAGGTCTTTCCCAGGTCTCAGTTTGTCTGAGGCAATGCCCATTCAGTAATTAAAGGCTTCATCTTTAAAGTCTCTCTAGTCTCCAGATCATGGGATTATCAATTTGGATGGGAGGAGTTTTAAAGGCCAGCCAGTTCAACTTCTTTGTGGTACAAATGAGGTAACTTAACTGAGATCATTTAGTCCAGGAGTGGGGAACCTGCAGCCTGGCGTCAAGGCCACATGTGGCCATTAGGTCTTCTAACGTGGCCCTTTGATTGAATCCAAACTTCAAAGAACAAATCCCCTTAATAAAAGGATTTGTTCTGTAAAATTTGGACTCAGTCAAAAGTCCACACCCGAGGACCTAGAAGGCCACATGTGGCCTCAAGGCCATAGGTCCCCCACCCCTGATTTGTCCTTTGCTACGCCTATCACTTACCCTTCCTTCCCACTTCTCTCCATCCTGATTCTGAACCCTGACAACTCCCTGGCTTGCCTCCATTGCCAGCACTAAAATCCATTCCTCTTTAAACTTATATTTTCCTGGATGGCCTTCCTGCTGAGGAACAACATTAGTTGCCTTTGTCCTTGTCCTTGTCCTTGTCCTGAAAGAAGGAACTCTAGTGTGCCACATCTGTCCTCTCTGTTTTATAGCTTTATTATGGTCTTGCCCACAATGGAGCCACATTCTATATTCTGCCTGTGAAGCAAATCCCCCACACCTCTCCCTCCATCCCTTCAGTTTGACATTTTCTACATTTTCTTTGCAACTTGGATACATCAATAAATGTTAACAGATTTTTGAAATCTGTTAATACCTTAAGAAGAAGAAGAATCTCATATTTATATACAATTTATTTATTATTTATATATACATCACATTACAGTTTTCAAAACAGTTCCATATGCATTTTTCTCCTTCACAGGATCACAGATCTACAGCAAGAAGAGACCTCAAAGGTCATGCAGAACAAACCTCTTATCCTAGTTATTTATGTGTAAGTCTTATCCTCCTCCCCTCTCCCATCAGAATATAAGTTCCTTGAGGGCAGGTTCTGCCCCAATCTGATTTTGTCATTGTATCCCCAGCACCTAGCACAGTGCCTACCATGACTCAAGTGACTATTGATTTTAATGAGATCAGGCTTTTACTCTCAAAGAAAAGAGGTATGGCTGGAGAAAAAGTCTCCCCCACTTCCACCGCCACCCAAGGAATAGACTTCAAGACATTTATTTGCGGTCAGTTTGGGGAACCCACAGTCCTCTCTTAGAATTCCATACATTAAACAGTTGTTGCAACCTAAACTGTGAATCTAGGGTTATTGCCAGTTATGCTTATAAAAGAGGACAGCACTGACATTGAAAACTGGTGTCCCTGCTGAATAAGGGATTACCAAGTCCCAGTGATAAGTCTTCTGAGGAGGTTTAGCAGTATTTGCAGTTTATTAAGAACAGTGAATGAGATTTTTCAAACCTTTGCTTTAACAAAGAGCAGACCCTTGGCTACTGAGGATGACATCCTTTTGGTATAAGCTGGATGATGGATGGAGTGGAGTTTGTATAAAATGCAAATGTACATTTTGTTGAAACTAGAAGTCCATTCATCTAAATCATTTTTGTTATAGCCTGTGACGGCTTTCAAAAATTGCCAGGGTTGTGGGTTTTTTTTTTAATTTGATCTTTCCACATTACTGGAGGTCACATAAAGAGGATAGTATGAAGTCTTTCATTGTCAATTAGTGTAATTCTAACTCAACATTCTGGTATCAAACAGGGAGCCTGTGTAGGGTTGGGCGTTATGTTTTGTTTTTCCTTACAAAAAGTCACACCACCTATCCCTGCCATTTGGCTTAAGGCAAAAATTACAGTGCTATGAAATCTCTCTTAAGATATTTCAGGAAATTAATCCATTCCTTGTCTCCATCTTCAGGAGGGAAAACTCGGAGTTATTAGAAGGTTAGAAACAAAATCCATTTTCTGTGAAAATTGGCTGACTAAATGGCATTCCAATTTTATAATATAAAACGTGTCTGCTCTTGCACTTGACATGGTTACGCCTCATTTTTAGGTAATGGAGCCATTGCAGGGCACTAAATTTTCAACAGTAATGGAAAACAGAAATCATGTTTCATGCTTTCATAGAAATGGGCAATTTTAATAAGCACAATTCCCTTGACCTCAGTGACATACATTTACCTCTGAGGATTTGAAAGAAGAGTGCTTTCCACAAGTTTTTCTAAGGGATGGTCATGGAGGTACCCTTGTTGGGAATGATCAAAAGACATCTCTAGTATTAGAATTCTACATCCTTAAGAACACTGCAAGAGATGTCCTACGGTTAGATTACCACTCTGGGCATCATTATCTCCATCATGTCTACATCAACCACATGCTATCCATGATGGCTATAAGAATCATCAACATTAAAAAAAAACTAATATCAGTTCTAAAAAGACTAAGTTAATGTTTGCCGATTGCCTAAAAAGCTGTGCCCTCCTGCCCACTCCTCTGCCTTTCTGCCTCCACAAAATCAGAAGGGAGAAACAAATTACAGTCACTGGGCACACTAAAAATTTTTGTTACGTGATTTCAATTAGGCCCTCATTGCAACAAGATAATCCTTTTATATCTCCTTAATCAGTTTAATATCCCCCTTACCACAGCAGCTTTTCCAGTCTCTTTTCTCCATAAACCTCCCATGGCATCCTGCCTCATCATCCTCTCAGTTGAGATCTTCAATTCATACTTCAATTAAAAAAAAAACACAACAAGGCTATTCAGCAAGAGATGTCTTTTCTCCCCTCTTTTTCGTATTACACAGAAATCTTCCCCACTCTCCCCTCTTTCACACATCTCTCTCATGAAGAGATGGTGTTTCTCCTTGACAAAGTAAACATCTTAATATATACCTTTGATCTCTTCTCCTCCTGTCATCTCCATTCTTGTGATTTTTTTTTACTTTCACATCTCTCACGTATGATCTCTACTCTCCACTCACGCAGTCACCACCCTGATACATGCCCTCGTCACCTAATGCCTGGACTATTGAAAAGTCCATTTGGTTGGTCTTTCTCCATTCCAATCCATCCTTTACTTAACTGCCAAAGTGATTTTCCTAAAACACAGGTCTGGCCACATTCAATAAATGTCAGTTTCTCCCTATTACCTCCAAGATCGAGTATAAAATGCTATGTTTGGCATTTATAACCTTTCACACCCTACCTTTCCAGACTGCTTAGGCTTTTCCTCATTCTACATATTCTATAATTTGGTAACATTTGTTTACTTGCTGCTTCTCACACATGATAATCATGTCCCATCGCAATGTCTTTTCTCTGGACCATGCTGAGGAGGCTCTCCTTCCTTATGTTTGCCTCTTGGCTTCGCTGGGCTCCTTCAAGAATCAGCTCAAATCCCAACTTCTACTGGAAGCCTTTCCCAAGATTATCTTCCATCTAAACTATATGTGTGTATGCATGTATCTTATATGTACTTAGTTATTTGTATGTTGTTTCTTCCTTTAGAATGTGAGCTCCTTGAGGGCAGGGACCTGGTTTTTTGCCTTTCTTTGTATCTTCCACACTTAATCCAATGACAGCTAGGTGGTACAGTTGAAAGACTGATGGACTTGGAGTCAAAAAGATCTGAGTTAAAATCCCGCCACAGACTCTTACTAGCAGTGTGACCCTGGGCAAGTCAATTAATCTTTCTCAGTCTGTTTCCTCATCTGAAATGAGGGGATATTAATTCCTATGTTATGCCTATTTCCCAGGGTTACTATGAGGATCAAAAACAAATAGTAAATGCTTTGCAGATGTTAAGGTACTATATAAATGCTAGCTATCTTTATGACTAAAATTTATGTTTATCATTATTATTATTATTATTATTATTATTATTATTATTATTATTATTATTATTTACTGTTCCTGGAACACAGAAAGTGCTTAATAAGCATTTGTTGTCTGATTGGTATACCATAGGTGCTTAATAAATGCTTTTTTGACTGATTAATTGGATACAAGCACAATACATACTATTTACCTAACCTACTTGGGATAGAGAGTGGCAAATGCAATGATAAGCTCATATGTTGGTTGTTATTATTAATAGTATTATTAATTATTATTGTTCTTAAGCTATGGACTTGTTAGGTTGTATACTGTAGTCTCCCCAGAACTGCAGGGAAGCAAAAAAAGACCATAGCTGAAGGTCAAAGAATCTCCCTGCTTCCACACATAAGATGCCACCACAAAGTAAGAGGGCTGATTCTGTGCTTGTTGGCACACCAACACATCCATATCCAAGTACATACTGGTCTTTGGGAGCTGACCACATTAGTACTACTGCTTCTTTGAAAATTGCCACCACCACACCTACCCTGAGCCTGTGGTATATTCTAAAATCATACCCTCAGTTATGGAAACTTTCTGGGCTTTATAAATGAATTTAAGTTTTAGACATGACTGCAGATAAAATCTGGAGAATGCAATGAGCAATAATTCAGCTGTTTTATATGCTGATAAAATTGACTTTTTTTAGCCTTAATTTCTCATTGATCAGCTAAGGAGGGAATTTCCCAAGAAGAATCCCAGATGGTGCTTTGGGCAGGCAATCTCACCCTTGATGATCGTGATAATGATGTGTGACGCTGAGCAAATCACTTAATCTTTAGTTTCTGTAGAATGCTGAGGTTGGATTAGATGATCTCTGAGGTTCCTTCCAGCCCTAGATCTATGGTCCTGTGACAGCTATTTATGACGAATTTAAGTTTCCAAAATGCTGTATTATGGAATTTTATTTGGTCCTCACCACAGCTCTATTAAGATAAAGTAGTGCAGTTATGATCATCCCCATTTTAAAGATAAGGAAACAGGTTAAGAGAACATGATATGTCTAATTTCCTTGGGATTAGTGCATAGCATCCCAATGGTAGTACTTAGAAGGACAATGCGGATATAGAGGTAGACATTAGGGAGGCATTTTCTCTTTAAAATTAGTCATATTACTTGATAATCAAGTTTCATACTTTTGGTCCACCCACATAGGGTTTTGCCCATAAACCAGGCCCTGTTTGTTTTTGTCATATATGTTTAAGGCACAGAAGTAAGAGAACCAGAACTGTATGGAGATATTCTAAGAGCTAAAGATACTAAGCTGGGGAAAATCTGTTAGCTCTTAAATTGTCTGATGATCTGCAATACCATCGATTTGATATTCTCTCCAATGATGTGGATATCAACCGATCTACGCATTTTCATGTTTTTAGATTCTTATCCACTTCTTCCAACAAATTCAACATGGGGATCTCCCTAAACATTCTGGGGCAGGAGTTGAAGGGAAGTTCTTAGAGCTGTCCTGAAATCCCAAGAATAATAACAGGGCATGTACACTAGTTATTGCTCATCTTTTACTCCCCTCACATAGCCAAAACATTTTCTTTTTCAGTCACACATTTCTCTGATGACTTGCTTTGTATAAATTCTCCTTTATAATTCCTTATTTGTATTTCGTTGCAGCTAATGTGTACCCACCACATACCCTGCCATTGTTTTCTGGGTGATGCTCAAGTTCGGTCAACAAGTAGGTCAACAAGCATTTATTAAGTGTATACTATGTTCCAGGTAGCATGCTAAGCTCTAGGGATTTAAAGAAAGGCAAAAGACAGGCCCTGCTGTCATGGAGCTCATAATCTATCCCCCTTGGACCCAAGCCATACATCACTGTAAGAATATTGGTATAAATAAGGTGACCTTCCGTTCCAGGCAGAAGCCTAGGGTCATCAAAAGGATTTCACAACTTGCCAAAGTCAATCTAGTCTGCCTGTTCTACCTGTTCATCTCTGAGTCCTTCTCACTGTCCACTTATAGTATCTGTCCAAAATATGTGATAGAGATATATCTATATTTATTTATCTATACAAACATATGTGTTTAAATATACATATGTATGTATATCCATGTAATATGAGTATGTATCTATATATTATCCATATAGCTATATATAAGGGTCTGGATAATAGGCTAAGAACCACATAGTCTATTGATATAATTATCCTTTTAAAAAAAGACAAGAACCCAAGAAAGAAGGACAGCATAAAACTAAACAAAGTCTCAGCCAATGCAAATATAGCATGCCTTTGAGGATAGGAAGGCACTAAACCCAGTCTGAAAGCTGTATAGAAGAAGATAATTCACTGAAGACAAATGACACTGAGATAAAGAGGAGCCAGACATCCTGAAGATGAAAGTAGCTATTAAAGTAAGGCAAAAATTGTTGGTGTTTCTTGGTCAATAGGGGGGGGTCCCTCTAAGCTGAGCTGGCATTCCCTGCAGAAAATGTTTCCAGAGAGGCTAGGATTCAAAGATTGATTAGAGGAAACAGTTTTCCAAAAGACACATTGAAAATTTTGAGTGGAATAGATGGATGGAGAAACAAAGACAGACAAACAGAGATAGAGAGAGACAGAAACACAAAGACAGAGAGACAGACAGAAAGACAGAGAGTGACAGAGACTGAAAAGCAGAGACAGAGGGACAGGGAGAGACAGAAACAGAGAAACAGAGAAGGAGGGAGAGAGAGAGACAGAGAGAGAGAGAGAGAGAGAGAGAGAGAGAGAGAGAGAGAGAGACAGAGAGACAGAGACAGAGAGACAGAGACAGACAGAGAGAGACAGAGACAGACAGAGAAAGAGAGGAAGAGACAGAGAGAAGAGAAAGCATTTAAGTGTTTACTATGTGCCAGGTGTTGTGCTAAGTGCTGGGGATGCAAATACATTCAAGCAAAACAGTCCTTGACCTCAGGAAGCTTTTATTCTAGTAGAGGAAGAAAACACATAAAGAAAAGGTAGAGCATGGAGGCAGCATATTAGGTAGATGCCTGGGAACTGGTAAGGATGCTTGATTCCAGAGAAATAAAGCAAAACTCACTTAGCAGAATTCAGAGTTCCAGGAGACTAAAACTCCAGTGGGGGAAAATGGGGACGATGGTAGGAATGGAGGTAGAATGGAATGGAGAAAATGTCCTAGAAGTAACATGGAAACCTGGCTCCACCTAAGATAAAGCAAAAAGTTACCTATTGGAGCCTGAATCACAATATTTTAGAACAGAATGGCATCTTGAAGATTTTTTTTAGTCCAAGCTCCTCATTTTACAGATGAGGACACTGACATCCAAAACCTTGTATAAGGCCCAGTGTCGAAGAAGAGACTAGAATCCAAGCCCAGAATCCCTTCTGCTAAACTCTCTTTTTACTTTAGAAAATTAAAGAAAAAGTAGGTCAGTCCTCAGTGCCAAGGAATTTCTCAACCCAGCATTTATACTGTTAATAGAGAGGCAGCGTGGTGCCTGGATCTGAAGTCAAAGAACCTGGGTACAATTCCAACCTCTGCCACTAACTACCTGTCTAGGCCTTACTTTTCTCATCTTTAAGATGAAGCTGTTGGATTACATGAACCCTAAAGTCCATCTGAGCTCTAAATCTATGATTCTATGATAATATGAAGGCAATTCACATAAAGAAATATCATCCCATCACTCTGCTGGGATAACCACTCCCTAATACAAGAGAAATATAAATGCATTAAAAATATTTAAGCATTTAGTTCCTTGTTATTTAAACAAGGGAGAATAAAGTGCCTGAATATATGCTTAGGGGAAAAAAAGGGTGTTCTATCTTCTTGATAATTGATAACTCCCTAGTCTTTGGAATTATTCCATAAATCTTTCCAGTTATTAACATGTTGTCCCTCTTTATATTACTTTATGTAAAATATATTACTTTATTATAGACTTGGGTACATGATATATCCCTCCAACAGAATATAAGTTCCTTGAGGGCAGAGTCTATTTCACTTTCCTCAATAACTAGCACATATTTGTTGAATATAATTAGATTTAGTGGAATAGATCAATAGAGTTGGGGTGATCTTACAGATCATGTGGTCCAGTAATAATCTCTTTCCCTCTCTCTCTACCCTGTTGTGCAGATAAAGAAACTGAGGCTTAATGGCTTGCCCAAGGTTCAGTTAATGGTTAAATGATATTAAGAAACACACTAGTGAGGGCTTGTGTTGCAATAACAAAAACAAAAGCAGCACTCGACTCTTCAAATTTTTACCTTTATTTAGCCACCATCTGGACCCAACAGGCCAGTATTTGTAGAAGTTGGGACAGCAATCCCAGAGACGAAACTACACCAAAAAAAGATAAAAAAGCTCCCACTTCCCTCTAAGTCATATTCTAATGGGAAAGACTATACAAAAAGGGGGCATGTTCAGAGTAGATGAGAATTCATCTCAGAAGGAATAGTACTAGCAACTGTGGGACTGAGAAAGGTCCTTTGCAGAAGGTGTGACTTGAAAGAATCCAGGGAAACTAAGAGGTGGAGGTGAGGAGGGAAAATATTCCAGGCATGAATGAGAGCAAATGATGACCTGAAGACTGGAGATAGTGTCATGAGAGAGGAACAAGTAAGTCAATGAAGTTGGCTCATGGAGTGTAAGGAAATAAGTAAAATGTGAGAAGACATAAAATATATCCAGATAATTATATACAAAGTAATTTGAGAAGGGAAAGAGCATTATAAACTAGGAGGATCAGAAAAGACTTCATGGACAACATGGCATCTGAGTGGAGCCTTGAAAAAAGGGTAAGTATTCTAAGAAGCTATAATGAGGAAGGAGTATATTCCACCCATTTTTCTCATCTGTAAAATAGTCTTGAAAATATGCATGATCTATTTCTCAGGGTTGTTGTGAGATAAGTACTTCACAAACTATAGAATGCTATGACATCTAGTATGTGCTTAAACCATTTTAAGTTTTGTGAAAAGTTTTACAAATATCTTATTTAATCCTCACAACATCCCTGGACTACAGGTGGTTATCCCTATTTTATTGATAAGAAAAATGAGAGACAAAGAGGTTAAGTGACTTTCCAAGAGTTACACAGCTAGTGAGTGCCTGAGGCTGGATAACAACAACAACAATAATAATAATAATAATAATAATAATAATAATAATAATAAATCTAACATTTATATCATGCTTACTTTGTGCCAGCACTGTACTAACTGTACTAAACACTTTACAATTATTATCTCATTTGATCTTCACAACAACCCTGGGAGGTAGATGCTATTATTGTCCGCATTTTACAGATGAAGAAACCAAGGCTGAGAGAGGTTAAGTGACTTGTCCAGGGTCATTCAGTTAGTAAGTCTCTAAGGCAAGATTTGAACTCAGGTATTCCTGACTCTAGGTCTAACACTCTATCCACTACACCATCTAATACCATAGTGGTCACTGATATATTTTTGTTAAATGGAATTAAATTTAATGTGTGTGTTTAGCTGCTCATTAGACGAATGAATTGGTACGTTCAATTAATTCATTCATGCAGTTGAATAACATCTGGTCAAGAAGTCAAAAATGTCAACAGATTTTCTGAATACAGCTGCTGCTTAATTGACTAAAAATTAAAAGTGAATCCAAAGTTTGAGCCCTCTCTCTGTCCCTGTCTCTGTCTCTCTCTGTGTCTCTCTTCTCTCTCTCTCTCTCTTCTCTCTCTCTCTCTCTCTCTCTCTCTCTCTCTCTCTCTCTCTCTCTCTCTCCTCTCTTTCCCTGAGATTATTGCAAGGTTATCAGCCTTAAAGTGAATTGAACTTTTTCAGTTCTCACAATAATGAAGAAAGAAAGACATTGCGCCTAACTACAAAAGAATTTCAATCTTTCAGATAGCATGATTCCATATACCATTTTGAATGACATTCAACATTTCAATCAAAAAATGGAAACTTAGTAAGAGTAGTGCATAGTACTGGGATTGGGGAAGCCCTAGGTATGCTTGGGACATTTCCTAGCTTTGTGACCATGGACAGCACCAAACCTCTCAGTATCAGGAATCTCTACAAGATTTACCTAAGTTATAAATGGATTTCAATCTGCCTATCTTGTATGTTACTTGATGTAAGGAGAAATTAGTATGACTATGCATACACTGTATATTGTTCTGATTTCTATGCTTCCATGTTCTTTTCTCTTCAATTCATTCTCTCATACCTTTCAAAATGATCTTAAAGCACAGGTCTGACACCCCTCCTAGAAAGTCTCTAGTAGCTTCCAATTGCCTCAAGAATAAAACACAAACACCTCAACATTTCTGCTTAGTCTTTAAAGTCCTTCACAATATGGTTCCAACCTGTCCTTTACAGACTAATTTCATGTTTTTCTCCCTCACTCCAGCCAAATAGGTCTACCTGTGTTCCCCATACATACCATTACATCACCTGCCTTCATGTCTTTGCATCCCCTTACTCTATGCCTGAAATGCTCTCTCTCCTCACCTCTGCCTCTTGAAATCCCTAGCTTCCTTCAAGTCTAAGCTTAAGTATTGCCTTCCTGATCCTCACCAGTTGTTATCCTTACCTCAGCTCTTTCCTTCCCCCCCAAAAAAAAACCCCTTGCATTTATTATATGTGTATATATATATGTATTGCATGTCTGTGTGTGTGTGTGTGTGTGTGTGTGTGTAATGGGGACTAGAACATATACAGAGTGAATCAATGTGCTCAGTTCATGTGGATTCCCCACATGAACTAGAGAGAGACTAGGGAGCCAACTTCTGGGACAGCCATGATTATATAACCCTTGGAAAGGCTATGGAACATGCATAAGTATTCTTTTGCACTCTGCTAACCATATGACAAGGAGAAACCTTTTCTGATTGGTTGTGTAGCCAGAGCTAAAGATATATTCAAAAAATGTCAATCAGCCTTAGTTTAGCCTTTTCCCTCCTTCATTATTTTTGGCTGAGCTTTGGTGGTTGGACTCTTTCACTGATGCCATCCAGTGAGACACAGTGATATAAGCAGAAAGGCCTTGGGTACTTTTTCCGTCTAAGGCTGTGTCTTTGTGAAATGAGCCCCAGTGGTCCTTGGTCTCTTCATTTGTTCTTTTCCATTTTAGGTGGAAGAGATTAAGATGCATGTCAGGATGTATAACCTATGTTAAACTGCTTGGCTTCTCAATGCAGGGGGAGGAGAGGGAAGGAGGGAGAGAATTTGGAACTTAAAATTTTTTAAAAAGAATGTTAGAATTGTTTTCACATGTACTTGGGGAAAATAATAAAATATTAAAGAAAATGCATGTCAGGAGAGTAATCTATGGAATCTGAGCACTGGAGGACAAGCTGAGTTTTATAACCAGCCCTACACCATGCCCCAAAGGAACAAGGAGTAACCTTCAGGAGTTATATCCAGGTCTTGCCCAGCAGTACCTGACAAAAGTACTCACTTGACAATGAAGTTGCATTTATACATGAATTTGGTGGGAATGATGATATTTGTAGGAATTCAGCTGTATTTGACCTCACTTTCCCTAGAGATCCCACTCCCCCAGGTATAGGGGAGTGCGTGTTTGCACAGCTTGGGGAGAAATATTTGTAGTATTGTTATTGTCATATATGTGAAGGAAGTGTCCCCTTCTAAAGCAGTCAACTTAAGACCTTTTATTCTGATAGAGCTTTGGTAGAGCACCCACAGGAAAGGAGGGAGATCCAGGGGCTAGAAGATGACAAAAGATTTCTAATAACAATCATTCACATTTATATGGAACATATCAATTTAAAGAGTACTTGCCTCAAAAAATTCAATCAGGTAGTCAAGGTAGGTACTATTATCCCCATTTTACAGATGAGTAAATAGTATGTCAGAGTTCTCTTAGGTTTCTTTGTTATAACTCTAAATATTTTGAGTTAATTCCTTAAGCCGCATCTAGACAGAGGTATAAGACAGTCTGTTTCAACCCTAGAGCTGATTATTAAATTTTCAATATGAGAATTTACATCTCAGAAATTGATCATTGCTACATAACATGACTTATTTTATTGTCTTATTGAATGTCTAGACTTAAGGTTTTAATAAGGTAGATTAAATTTAAACATGTATGTTTACTATGACCAAAGGGCAATCAAACTGTGTAATACCCTTTGACCGAGCAATACCACTACTAGGTCTGTATCCCAAAGAGATCATTAAAAAAAGGGGAAAGGACTCATATGTACAAAAACATTTATACTGGCTCTTTTGGTGGTGCCAAAGAATTGGAAATTAAGGGAATGCCTATCAATTGGGGAATGGCTGAACAAGTTGTGGTGTGTGGGTGTAATAAAATATTTTTGTGCTATAAGAAATGGTTAGCAGGTGGATTTCAGAAAAATCTGGAATGACTTAATATGAACTGATGCTGAGTGAAGTGAGCAGAAGCAGGAGAACATTGTATATAGTAGCAGCAACAATATGCATTGATCAACTACAGTAGACTTAGCTCTTTTTAGCCAAACAATGATCCAAGACTATTCCAAAAGACTCATGATGAAAAATGCTATCCACATACAGAGAAAGGACTATGGAGATAGTGAATGCAGATCAAAGCATACTATTTTCACTTTTTGGTTTTTTTTTATTTTTTGTTCCCTTGTAGTTTTCCCGCTTTGTTGCATTTCTTCTTTCACAACATGACTAATGGGGAAATATGTTTAACATGATTGCATATATATAACCTATATCAGGTTGTTTGTTGTCTTGGGGAGGAGGGAGGTCAAGAAGGAAGAAAAATTTGGAACTCAAAATTTCACAAAAATGAATATTAAAAACTATCTTTTCATGTAATTGGAAAAAATAAAGTGTATGTTCACATAACATCCCCCATCTTGAGAACCTGGTTGTTAAACATCTACCAACACACCTCTGTATTCCACTACAAACACTGCTTGAACTCAGCAGGAGTGCAACAGAAGGCTCAGGGAATTGAGGTCCTCACCAGACTGGAGGCTAAGTAAAAATAGGAATAATTGACATTTAGATTATACTCTAAGGCTTGCAAAGTGCTTTACATCCTTGCTCATTTGACTCCTACAACACCCCTGAATTTACCCTATGGGAATCCCTCCAGAACAAAAGATTTTCCAACTGTATTCCTAAGATGGAAATTTCATGAATAGCGTGTCCCTTCCCTACTGGACAAAATGAGGGAGTTGAATAAATAACTGAACTATTTATCTACTCTCCTCTGTCTCATGCTGGGCTTCTGTGGCACCATGTTGTCATGGCTTCTGAACAAAAATGTCATTGGAAAATGTCATCAATTGAAATATGTAATTTGAGTGACCTCTACAACATCTTTGACCCAGCCAATTTCACAGTGGAAAAAGAAAAAAAATTAAAAGTTGTTCTTATGAGAGTTACAGCTCACCTAGAGACAATATCCCTTCCACAACCATGAGCTTATATATAATGGAATTAAATATAATAATGGATAATTCTACAGTACATTAAAATTTTAATAGTCTTTTCTCCACAACAACTCTATGAGGTAGACAGTGCAAATGAGACTTGGAGAGGTTACGGGAACCACCCAACTTTGCCCATACGTAAGTAGCAAAACCAGAACTCAAAACCAAGTTTTCTGTATCAAAGACCTGAGTTCAAATTTCAGAACTGGAAGCAATATTAGAGATCCTCTTTCTGCTCCCCACTCCTAGCTAAAGCATCTAAACTTACAGATGAAGAAATGGATGGTGAAATAAACCAAATTATGTAGTTCATCATGAGTAGAGTGGGTAATAGAAATCCAGTTTCCTGAATCCCCACCCCACAGGGTGTTCCTAAAGCCTGGACACACAGGCAAAAATGCATATTTTCAAGAAATTGAATGAAATTTTCAACAACATTTTATTTAATTGGAATATTAACAAATAACATCTTCAATATGATTTCCATCATTTGTGATGCAAAGGTCGATGTGCTTTGCAAGATTCACATGAACTCGATGCAATAACTCCACATTGCCATCAATTTTAGCACATTCACCCTTTATGCATTTATGCATTCAATCAGATGTGTTACATCTGTGATTTTCATTGAGTATACCTTCTTCTTTAGTATGCCCTAGAAAAAGAAGTCAAGGGGGCTAAGGTCTGTTAACATTCCAACTATTTAAAAATGTGCTTTTTTTTTTGGCTACGTGTCCAGGCTTTAGGGACACCCTGTAATCTGCTGGCAAAAGTATACAAGAATAAACCAATGAGACTATATTTGCATGTAAGAAGCATTTATATTTACCACTCCTTTTACTGAGACAGACACTCCCCCACTGTCTAGAGAACATACATCCATGAAAAAAAAAATGTGCATGCACACCCCCACGCTCTGACAATAATTTATAATGTTATTGCAATTACTACAGAATTACAGGATGCTTGACACCTAATAGAGCTGTGCACAGATTCTCAAGAAAGACGAATGTGCTCTGATATTTAGCTGCAGAAAATAGATTAAATGGCACCCATTCCCAATCCTGCTATTGATTTCTCTAGTCCTTCCATTAGCACAATACTTCAGATAAACACTCTATCATCCCTGTACACCACATACATAGTTTTAGAGTGTAAATAATTAGAACCCTAGAATTCTAGTTAACAAATCTCTCATGTGTCATCTTGCCATGATTCAGAACACATAAATCAAAACTCTTGTTATATATCTCTTCTTGACAAGTATGGCATTGATGGAATGCACCTCTTTCCTCCACCTTGCAACTTTTGCCGCGTGATCCATATTTGGCCCTCTATTTACTTCCATCCCCAAATTGACAATTATGCCTTAAAATGAAACCTATTGCCTTATGCTTTCTTCCTCCATAGACTCCCCCCGCTTTCAGTTTCCCAACATCATTCTTCCTACTAATACTTACTGCTTCTAACCTAAGGTAGAAAGAGCTCTTAACCTTGAAACCTGAATGAGTTCCAGCCTTGGTTGTACCAGTAATACTCATTAGAGTATCAATTTACTCATTAGAAAAATAAGAAGACCAGATTAAACAATCTCTTTGCTTCCTTTTAGCTTGGATATCCCATGCCATGTCTAATGCTTTATGTTTTAGTATCCTTCGTTCTAATATCCTATTTCTAACTCTTCATGTTCTAGTGTTCTGTTTTGCAAAGTGAATTCATGCTCTGACATTCTATTTTTCTTACATTATGTGTAGAAATGTTTTATGTGATAAAGTACCTTCCAAGGTGAGCATCATGTGATTCTAAGCTTTGGAAGGAGTGGCCTGTCTTTTTTCCCTTGGGATTATAAAGTACGAGGTATAAACTCCATCAAAATAAGCACAACTAGCTAGATAATCATCATTAAAATTTTCTCAAACATTATCATCATCATCAAATCACTTAAGTATGTTTGTGTGGGTAGTACAAGATTAATTCTTTAGACAGAGATTTCAATTAAATTAAATTTAGCAAACAATATTAAGAGTCAACTCTCCTACTGCGTGCAGTGCTCTGTTCTAGGTGCTAAGGATTCAAAAATGAAACAAAATCTAGTCCTTGAATAGAAATTCCCAGTATAAAAATGGGATACCAGATGGCATATAATCAACATAAAGTAGAGCTCAAAAGTCAACAAATGAACCAAAACTTTAATTCCCACTTCCTCTGGAAACGTTCAGTCCTCACCTAGACATATCTGTGTATATATTCATTCCATTTGGAACAAGTAGAACAGGAGCAATGAATTGAAGCTGTAAGGAGAGCAGCTTAAATTTGCTGTCCAAAAGTAGAATATTCTACCTAAAAAGGGGGAGAGTGCCCTCTCCTTGGGTGTTGTAGAGCAAAAGTTGGATGTTCACCTGTCATTATATTAGGGGTTCCTCTGGGAAGCCCTATTTGCAAATTTGCAAATTCTGTGATCCTATTATACTTTATGTAGTATACATCAGACAACTACACCATTATTGGGCAAATACATACCACAATTTCTCCACAGGTCCAGGAATTGTACTGGAAGTGGGTCACTGGCTTGGTAGTGACCAATGTGCCAAGGAGGAGGTAGTGGCCATCACTAAGATGTTAGCAATAGCATCACTAGAACCATATATTGGTGTGTACTTTACATGATTAGCTCGCTTTAGCTGGATCTACCTAGGACAAACCAAGACATGTAGGCCACTAGCTATTTTCCCATTGAACTTACTAGTTGTATGATTGAATGAATTAATTGCTTATTTGGACCCAATGCAGACATAATTTTTGCTAGATCACTACTCTCATCTACCTTTAGTAGTAATAGTTTCCATTTATGTAGCACTTTACAATTATATTGTATTTCAGATATATTGTCTCATTTAATCATTCCAACAACCCTATGAGGTGGGTAGTACAAATATGATTATTCCCATTTTATAGATGATGAAACTGAGATTCCTAGATTTGTCCTTGGGCATGTGGCTAATAAAAAACAGAGCCAGATTTCCAACTTCGGTCTTCTGTCTTCAGTGCCAATGCTTTTTCCACCAAGCATTAGACCCAAGTAAGAGTTCTCACTGAGGGAATACATACCACCAAGTAAGAGATCTCACTGAGGGAACTGATGGGAGGGAAGAGAATGAAGACAGCTTATATTGGAGTCATCATGTCATTCTAATTCCCAAGATTTTGAGCCTTATCAGGCTCTTTACACGGTTCACTCTCCCAATCCACAACTATAGGACCTGTCTTTCATAGTATGAGGTCTAGGGTGAGAGTGAAACCCAGAATCAAATTCAAATATTCAACTATAGAATGCAAGTATAAGAGATTTCAACTTCAGCAATAGCCAGCATTGCCATATTGGACTACATGAGCTGTAAGGGTCCTTCCTGCACTTGGATTCTATTATTGTCTGAAGTCTTGGACGTTGCTGCACAGTCATCTTGGGATGCAAGTGTTGAGCTCAACTCTTATCCATTCCCTACCTGAGTCCAGGGAGCATAGGAGATGCCCAACTATAGTTAGGGAGATCTCCCCTAGTCTCTATGTTCATAGTATTTAAGCACCCAGTCAAAAGGATTAACATTTAAACCGACCTATGGAAAGAAATGCCAGTACCCCACTTGTGCTAGGCAGCTTTCAAGATTGCAGACATAGACACTCTCACTCAGTCACTCTAAATAAGGACTTTGTTGAATTACATGCAAAACACTCATTCAGAGAGGATTAAAGATGATGTACAGATCTGCTTTACTTGCAATCTTTGGCTTCTGCCTTCATCTGTTCAGAAGTGAATCCACATATGTAGTTACGCCCAAAGGTGTGCTATCTATATATAACGTGGCTGCTCACTGCCCTGAAAATTCTATAATCACAGATTTAGAGTTCCAAGTCTTAGACGTTATCTATCCCAATCTTCTCATTTTATAGATAAGGTACTACAAAAGTTTGAGTGATTTTTTTCCAAGTTTACACAAGTAGTGAGTTGCTGATACAGGACTAGAAACAAGATCATAGGAACACTGAGCTAGCCTGGACAGGGCCTCAGAGACCATCTAAACCAATTCCCTCATGTGACAGTTATCCGTTATGTGGAAACTGAAGCCCAAAGAATGAATACCAGAATCAGGATTTGAACCCAAGAGCACTAACTCTAAGTCTGTCACTCTTTCCATTGCACCATGAGCCCTACCTTCACTCTAGGATTTTGCTGTGTGTGTGTGTGTGTGTGTGTGTGTGTGTGTGTGTGTGTGTTTAACTGAAGAAGATAGAGAGACAAGTATAGTAAAAATTTCTATAAATTGCAGGACTATACTCCTAAGAACTGATTAATAACTCTAATTGCTTGTATCTTTGTTACACCTTCTGATCATCTGTGTGTGTGTATTTAACTGAAGAAGATAGAGAGACAGGTATAGTAAAATCCCTATAAATTGCATTACTATACTCCTAAGTACTGATTAATAACTCTAATTGCTTGTATCTTTGTTACACCTTCTGATCATAGGATCATCGATTAAGAGAAGAAATGTGGCATTAGAGGTCATCTAGTCTAATCCTGCCATTTTATAAAACTAGAAACTGAAGCCCACAGAGCATAACAGACTTGTCCAAGGTGTTTAGCAATACTAATAAACATTCATGAATCCGTATGTTTGTGGAATTAGGAGTGCTAGAAAATTTGATTTGGGAAACAGGAGCTCTATTAATACAGGCCCTGTCACTAACCAGCTGTGATATTGAAAAAATCACTTAATCTCTTAGAGGCTGTCAGAGATAACCTCAGTTTCTTGTGTCAAGACCCAATATAGGGATAAGGTGGAGGTGTGATTGGGGAAGGGGAAAGAGGGAAGAGTAAGGGAATTGAGGATGGACATTAATGGGACAAAACCTGTGCAAAGGGAAAGTATACATCTTGGCATGAGGTAAAAAAGGACCAAATTGAGACCAAAATCTGGGAATCATGAACTGAATACGGAGAGCAAAGGACTATGATCAGGAAAACACCATGTAGGGGAGATAGTTTTAAGTGTCTCATGTAAAGAACCAGTTCAAGACAGCAACTCTTTATGGTGCCCTATTTTGGGGCCAGAGAAGGCAAATAAATGGTTTAACTTCTCTGAGTTTCTCTTTCATCATTTATGAAAAATGTTTGAAACACAAAAGTTTTCTGTTTCCATTCTTTTTGAAAATCTGAGATATGCAGACACTTCGATGGATTTATGATCTCATCTCTGTATATGGGGGCTTATATCAGTAAGGCAAGATTCATCACCTCGAGGACAACCATGAACATGCCTGAATGATTTGGAATCACAAAGTATGAAAAGCTCTCTATGTAGAAGGCGGGCAAAGTATAACATGTATTTAGACTCCAGAGGATCAAATCCAAGAACCAATATTCCCAATTCGATATAGTAGCAATTATGTTCCAAAACCAGTAAACCCACCTCAAAGTAGTAACAAAGAAACTATAACACAGTATTATAGCAAGGAACCAAATCATCCTGTAACCTCCCCCCGCCCCCCTGCTGGGGCCTTCCTGTAAACAATCACTCACAGATCCTAACTCTGCTCAGCACTCTCTTCTGTAGCTCTGCCAATGCTGGTTCTCTCAATGTCTGCTCCTCAGCGCCCTCTGGATGTCTGCTGCCTCATTGTCTTCCTCTCAGTCCTGCTGCTCTCAGACCTGCTGCTTTTAGTTCTGCTCTCAGTTCTACTCCCCTTCAATTCTGTGCTTTCCTTTCATACAGTCCTAGCTGGCATCTGATTGGCTAGAACTCAATGAACATACCATTGGCTTTGGTCTTAGCAACTCCCCTTAGGGTCCTGAGGGCTTCACATCCACATGGGCTTAACACCTAGTAAGATATAATCAAGCTTTCCCACCTAGGCCCACCTGAGGCCTATTGAATTGGGGTGGGGGTGAAGATCTTTAATCACATTAATACTACAGGGCTCCCTCTAAAAAGCAGGTAATAAGCTATCCATGGCCTCTGATCCTGTGAGTTTCTTGCCCTTATCCTCCCCAAAATCCTCTTCAGGGGATCAGAGTTCAGCCTTAGAGTTAGAGTCCATCAAATCCAGTCCCCTTATTTCACTGATGATGAAACTGAGGCCAAGAGATTTCCTTGCCCAGGGTTACACAGTCTCAGGGAAGATTTGAGTCAAGATCTCTGTCCACTGCACCAGTTACTAAAGCCTTGGGTGAAAAGCTAAGGTATTGACTTTAGTCCAGGCCTGGCAGTGGCTGAACCTGGCTATGCTAAGGGGATGCAGCAGGAGGAGGAGGAGGAGGAGAAAGGAAGGAAGGATCTTTAAGCTTCACTGCCCACCTCAGTGAGCCCCAAGCCCAGTGGAGCACCCAGCCAGGGCCTCCACTCCTCAGGCCTGCACCACACACGGGATAGGACCAGGCCAGATGGGTGCCTAAGCCTTGGGCCCCTCAGTGCCCTGGATTGGGGCCAGTTCAGAGCTCCCCAAAGCTGAGAGCAGAATGTTATAGTTCATGAAAGATCCTATGTTCCTCATGGACTCTTTCCCTATTCAGCAACAACATGAGTCCAATGTTGTCAGGAGGCTTTGGCTACTGCCCTTTCCTTAGCATCACAGATGGGAGCATACCAGGGGCTCAACTTGCTAGTCAAAGGATGCAGGCTGGAGCTGGGATTCTGGGAATGTGGGTGGCTTCATTGACATGTTTGGGATGATGAATGATATGATTGGGAACATGGAGCACATGATAACTGGAGCCAGCTGTCAGACCTTTTCATCCTCCACTGTCATCTCTTACTCTAACCAGGGCGACAGTTCTCCCAAAGTCTACCAAGAAACATCTGAGATGCGCTCAGCACCAGATGGAATCCAGGAGACAAGGAGAACAGTGAGGGACTCTGATAGCCAGCTAGAGAAGATGCCCATTTGGCATCACATCCAAGACAGGGCACACATCCTCCAGGGTTCCCAAAATCACTGAACTGGGGACCAGGAAGAATGGCAGGACTACATCAATTTGGATGAGAGTGATGCTGAAGCATTTGACAATGAATGTAGGAGAGAGAGATACTGATACCAGCCACAGAGCCTCTTGGAATTTTGTTGGCATGAGGCTACTGGGGTGGGTGGGGGTAGAAGGGCTGAGGAATGCCCCCGGCTGGCTATACAGGGCCCTGAGGATTCCCCCTCCCAGCAGTCACGATGCTATGACTGGTGAGGTCCCCTCAGGTCCTCTCATAACTGTTGGTGGGGAAGGGTACCACAGATAATGGATGAAGTCCCTCAGTCATTCCTCTGGCATTTGGAGGAAACCTACTTGTTCCTAATATTTTAGAGTGTGGGAGTGGGATAAAGATCTTCTTAGAGTCTAGTTTGGTGATAATAGGTCTCAGCTGGTCTAAGAAAGGAAAGAAATTCTCCTAAATTGGAGAGTTGACCACGACCACCAAGACCCTCATCATCTAGCTTGTTTTCCCCCCTTCCTTCCTATATGACAAGCTTTCTCTCCCTCCACCCTCTAGGTACAGTCTGTGAGCCGCAGACAAATCACCCCTTGGAATAACTCCCCCTTTCAATTTAATATTCAGTAGAGGTGAGCTGGCCCCCTCAAGCTTAGAAAGCCTTACGGGGAGCTTTTCACTGCCCCCTTTATTGCTTTTACTTGGCCTGCCACCCCTTCTCAATCTCACCCTCCCATAGTGAATTTACTGACTTTTTTCCCTATTCCTCCCCGGTCTCTTGATTTTTTTCTCCCCTCTAACCCCCAATAAGTACAAGGTGCCTTAGGTTAAGTTCTGGGGGTAGGAGCCCCATTTTCCCCCAAAAGTCTATTAGTTGCCATTGGATCCTTTCTCATCTCTACCTAGAAGTCCCATGTTTGGGGCTGTGCCCCCTCCCTACTGGCTGGGTAAGGGGAGGGTATTGGGTCCTTTTTCCTCTTGTCCTCTAATCCTACGCAGCCATGTACCCATGAAGAATGTGTGCACACAGACACGCACGGACACACACAGAAATGCGCACACTCTTTCTCTACATCCCTTTTGCCCTTTGTGTGTGTGTGTGTGTATGTGTGTGTGTGTGTGTGTACGTGTGTATGTAACTTGTAACTTTATGGAATAAAGGGGAATGGAAACGAGAATAAAAAAGAAAATCTAAGATATTAATTTTATGTAAAAACAACTTGGTATGGATTGTATATTTAACTGCTTGTCAATGATACATGCAAAAGGAAATTTGAGGAAAGGAGAAATGAGTGTACACCAAAGTCAAGGGGCAATATTCTGGAGACTAATGCTATTTCCTTCCACCTCTATATTCTGTTAACAATAAATGAGAACGTGTGTACACTTTGGGCATGTCAGAGGCCTAGATCTTTCTGGGGCTTACAATGTCTTCCTACTTTCCTTCCTCTTTCTTATTTGCTTTCTTCCTTTTTCCTTCCTTTCTTCTTTTCTTCCTTTCTTACTTTTTCTGCCTCTATTCAATAGTAGAGCAATCATTTCCTTATCCAGCCAGTTCCCTTGGGAAGCATGGGGGCGGAGGATAGCAGATTGAAAATCTTTGAGTTCTGGATGGAAAGTCACTTACATAGATCTATTTCCCCAATCATGCCTTTGATACTTCATCTTCTCTGTGCTCATAAGGATGTCTGGGAAAATGACCTTCCTTTCTATCCGAACAATAGTCTCCTGTAAATAATAGGATCTGTGGCTTTTCTAGCATTCCATGCATAGTGTTAAACACTGAGACCATTTGTTGTTTTTAGTTGTGGTTTTTTTCTATTTTTTTTTTCAATCATCTCACTAACAGGAAATATTTCATTGGATTCTGGCAGCTTCCTTGAGTTTACTTCTCTCTTGGCACACACACACACCACACACACCACACACACACACACACACACACACACACACACACACACACACACACACACACATTCGTGCTGCCTTGGAAACAGAGCTGTGATCACTAACATTTCCCATTATTCTTGCCTTTATTACTCAGCAATTGTTAAATTCTTTTTATTACCATCTTCATTATCACATAGTTCATAACCCTGAACTCCTGTTTGGAGCCCCAACAGAGTCCTTAAGGAAAAGTCCACAAGTCTCTGCCACACTAAGCTTATCCATTCTGTGTCAGAGGGTAGCACTGATATAGGCAAACAGGAAAACAAGGTTTTGTGAGGATTTCTTAGGCTGTTAGGTTTGGGAGTCACATGAAAAAAAGAGATCAAAGACCTGGATTCAAGTCCTCCCTTTGATATATGTTGGCTGTGTGACCCTGGGCAAGTCATAATCTCTCAGTGCCCCCTCAAAACTATCCAAGATTAAACTGCTTTGGTAGATACTTCACCTCACTCACATCTGGATTCTCTGGAATCTTCATCCTCCTCACATGCTCAGTTGTCACCCTGAGAATCCTCCCTCTTGGGGCTCTCCTGTTTTCATTGGTGACTCTTTCTCCAGGACTACTCTTTTAGGAATAGCCTCAACCATTCTTCACTTTGCCTGATTTCTCCCTGAAATTACTCTCCTTCTCCTCACACTTTCTCCTTCCTTCTTTAATGTGTTATCTTCTCTCTTCTGAATATGAGCTCCTTGAGGGTAGAGGCTATCATTCTTAGTTGGATTTGTATCCCTAGAATTTGAAACAGCATACTGCCTTGTACATAGCAAATGCTTAATAAATGCTTTATCCATATATCTGTAAAGGGAGTTTCCTTAGATCAATGAAATCACATTTCCAAAACCCGCCTCCATGATTCTCCATCCAACCCAAAATGGCAATAATAATAAGCAACTTATTTCACAGAGTAGTGAAGATCAGGTGAAAAAAATATCTGCAAAGTCTTTTAAAACCTTAATCTTCAATCTATAACTTCTGTTAGCAAAAGGTTTGTTTTTTAAATCAAATATTTCTTTATAAACAAGCAAAAAGCACAATGTATTTTTGTATTCTCCATACCTAATAGTCAACTGTGGTCTGCTATAAAATGTAAATTCTTAATTTAAAAATTATGAAGGAGGACAGTGGAAAATTATAAGCAGCATTACCTCATAAAACAATGACAAGGAGTAGCAGAAAAAAAAACAATTTAAAAAAAACATATATTTGATCTGCATTCAGGCTTTACCAGTTCTTCCTCTGGAGATGGACAGCACCTTGTATCATAAGTCCTACAGAACTCTCTTGGATCATTGTATTGCTAAAAATAGCTGTTATTCATAGTAGACTACCACACAATATTTCTGCTACTGTGTAAAATGTCCTCTTGGTTCTACTTATTTCACTTTGCATTAGTTCATATAAATCTTTCCATGATTTTCTGAGAGCATCCAGCTCATCATTTCTTAAAGTATAATAGCATTCCATCACAGTCATATGCTACAGCTTGTTCAGCCATTCCCCAATTGATAAACATCCCCTCAATTTACAATTCTTTGCCACCACTCTAAACAAATTCAAGAGCAGCAGAACCCACAAAAAGATGGAATGAAACAATTTTCCAGCTCAAGACAACTTAGAAGATAGGAAGGAAATATCTGTTGCAACAGGGTGAGAGAGGAGTGCAGTCCAGAGTAGGCTGTAACAGCACAGAGTGGGCCCCAGCAAATCAGGAGCAGTCCTTGGGGTGACTGAATCAGTGGCAGCAGTGGCTATTTCCAGACCTCTCAGCCCACAGATGGTAAGAGGATTGGACAGCTGGTCAGAAGATTTACCGGAGTCCCTTTGTTTGCATCAGGGGCAGGATTCTGTTGCATTGCCAATACTTGGTTCTGGGTTGCAGCTCTGGGTCTTAGTCCCAGTGCACGGAGGAGCACTAGCATGGCAGAGCTTTCCACAGGGAAGCAGAGATCCTCATATCAGCTCCAAGGTTGAAAAGAGTGCTTATGGTCACTCACAAACCAGTGCACTGTACAGGAGAATAGCAAACACACTTCTCTCTAGATCATGCCACCTTGGAAGAGCCAAAAATGTACAGGTCCTCAGAATTACCTTGAAAACAGCTGCACAAAAACCCTGAAGCTTGAAACAGTGCCCCCTCCACTTGGGAAGTAGAGCCCCACTTTAGCAGAGTTAAAAGTCAAGAAATAGGCTGAAAAATGAGCAAACAACAGAAAAATTTTCTGACCATAGAAAGTTACTATGGTGACAAGGAAGATCAAAACACACACTTGGAAGAAGACAACGAGGTTAAAATTCCTGAATCCAAAGCCACAAGAAGAATATGAAGAAACTCCAACTACTACTCACAGAGACTGTTATTTGTCCTTCCTTGTTGAAGAGGACCATGACGTCAGGGAAGTGATGCCATGACCTGCACATGAATTGGATTTCAGTGAAGGAGGGCTGTGTAAAGTTACCAGCCTCACTTTCTCCTCTAGAGCCATCTGGGTTCAGTGACAAGATGTAGATCGGGATGACTGGATTTGGCCTTGGATACAGTGGAACAGGGGGAGGGGATGGTCAAACAGCTAGTAAATATCAAAAGCATAATACAAACCCAGGCTTCTCTTGGCTCTAAGTGTAGAACTCTACCCAAAATACTAAGCTGCCTCTCAAAGAACTGCTTTATGAAAAAATTAAATTATAATTAAATGACAATTATATAATTTAGATTGCAATTGAATTGAGATTTTTTTTAAATTCTGTTGTGAAGATAATTATTTTTTCATCTGGTTTGACAGCACTCATACTCTTGGTCCTTAATACTTCCTGATACCACAACTGCAAAGGCAAGATTATTCAGAATGACAAATTGCCTAGGATGGCTTTCAAATTTGACCATTTGCCAAAATCAGGTCAAAGCTTTGGGAAACCTCTCCCCAACCATGAAAGTCCTCATGCATCAAGAGGATCATCTTCTAGAACCAATGATTTTCTGGCTTAGAGAGCATTTTGAAAGCCTTTAGTCCAATGCTCTCATTTTATAAATGAGGCAACTGAGGCTTAGGGAGGTTATGAAATGTCCGTGGTCACATAGTTAGAGTTAAGACCAGAACCCAAATCATTAGGTGCAAAATTTGTGTCCAATACTCTACTCTGCTTTCTCCTCTAATTGTATATAGTAGATGTCAAATGTCTTAGCTCATCATTCCCTTAACTGTCAGTTATCATCATCCAATCTACCCGAAGCAGTGGCTCTATACCTTATTGGACCTTCTTCTTTCTCCTAATTTAGCCTAAACATCCCCTTCCTATTCTTAGTTTTCTTTGACAGTCTGCTTATTTAGAACTTTTTTGTTGTTATCGTTCAGTCACTTCAGTCATATCTGACTCTATGTGACTTCGTTGGCTTTCTTGGCAAAGATACTGGAGTGGTTTGCTATTTCCTTCTCCACATCATTTTATAGATGAGGAAACTGAGGCAAGCAAGATCAAGTAACTTGCCCAGGGTCATACAGTTAGTAAGTGTCTGAGGCTGGATTTGAACTCTAGCCTTCCTGACCCCAGGCCTGTGCCCTTTCCACTGTGCCATCTAGTTGCCAAGAAAAAGAGTTTTAGCACACCAGAAGAGATTCTCATAGAATACATATCACTTCTATATTCAACCTCTTTTACTTCCTTTGCTTCAATTTTCTATAAATACGTTTCTAAAATCTAACATTGTTGTTACACCAACTGGTTCATTTCTAGCTTGGGGACAATGTAATGGTCTTCAAGTTCATGAGGTCCCTTTCTCTATTATGTTATGGAATTTATATCAGATGAAAAGTTATGAATAAAATCACAAAGGCTAATAAAAATTTTAAAAAATAAAAATCATAAAGCCTTCCTAAGCCTTGGACAGAGATTTAGCTCTCTGCCATAATTTAAATTTTGTGTATTTCTAGCTGTCCCTTGGCTTCCTCCACTTTCCTTTTTTCTGACATATACTAAGTATAAAGACATGGAGTATAAGCCTTCATGACTTTTTTTTTTTAATACGAAGCCAACTCTGGATGTAGGAAACAACTTAGATAAGAAGAAACAAGAAAAAGAATACCAGCACCTGTTATGAGACAGAAATGGGGAAGAGAATTAAAGGAGAAATTCTACTTTCTGGAACTTTCTTCAGTCCTTGAAGTGGTGATTACAACCAATAACTTCAGTCTGTGTTCTGTGTTTCAAGACATTTGCAGGTGCCTGACTGCCAATCACTATTCTTTCCTCCTATTCCCTCCCCCTACATATCTCAGCTTTTCTCTCTTCCTCTGATTCCCCATTATTCTTCTGCTAATGCTTTTCTCTCCAGTTTTGACTGAGGATTCTATCACTATCATCATTACTGTTGCTCACCTTTTTCAATCCCAGCATCGTTTTCTAACTCTATTCTTTCATAGCCCCTGAATGTCTTACTTCAAAAGCCTTGGGTGTGAGTCAAGTTCTACTTCTGCATCTAAGATTGCAATGCTTCAAATCTCTCAGGACTGAGTATCAACAATGCTTCTAGCAGCTGCTATGGAGGTAAAGACCAACAACAAGAGCACACAGGAGGGCTGCCAGCACATGTTCTTTGATCTGCTTTTCTAAGGAAAGCAACTTTCAGGGGTTAACAGTCTCACTTTAATTAAACGTACATATATCATTAACTTAGTTCAGGGGAAGAAGTCGGCATCCTGAACTTCAGAGCAAATACAAACAGAAATCACAAGCAGAAATTGTATAAACAGAGCAAAATAACACAAATCAATAGACAGGCTTCTATCCATCTGACCACAGACATTACATACAGAGTTATCAGAAAGCACCAACATCTGAGTTTTCAAAGGGGGGGGGGCTCCAATGGCTGCCCAGAGTCTCATCTAGCCAAATCACCAACACTCTTCCAATGAGTGTGCCCCCAAAACAAAACTCCAATCTCAGATCCTATATATACTTCTCAGGGCCCTGGAGCTTGGCACCTGCTTAGCAAAAAGGTGTGGGGCCTGGGGCGTGGGGCTGTCTTGTTTCTTAAGCAGGTCATCAAAGACTCTTGAGTTAATCAAAGATTCCTGATTGAAACAAAGGCAAGACTAAATCAAAGGCATCTATCCTCCTATGAATAAACAGGATTAGACACACCATTTCAATGATTGACTCTAATGTGCCAGGCCATATTCCATTCTATTTCTTAAAGAAGCCTAGTCAACAAGTCAAGACCTGTATAAACACTGTGTTTTCATAATGAAAAAAACTGGCAAATGTGATTGCCAAACCATGGTCAATAATATTGAAAAATAATAGAGAACTGGAAAGTACAACAAGACTCTAGAACAAGTACCCTGATGTTCCAAAAGGGGAAGAGCATGGAACCTGCAAACTCTAAGCCCTATGAATTTGCCTTCAATGTTATATTATCAAAGCGATTGTTAGGGGAACACCTAGAAACAGAAGCAGCAATCACAGAGATCCAGCCTGAGTTCCTAAAGACCAGGGCACATCAGCCTAAAACTATTTCCTTTTTTTACAGTTATTAAAATGGTAGATCTGAGGAATGCTATAGATTTAGTTCAATTAGGGTTTAGCAAAAACATCTGATAAAGTATATTATACCAACTTTTAAGTTAGAGAAATGGGAGCTAGATGATAGTATAATTAGGTGGCTTTAGAACTTACTGAACAACAGACTAACTTAATAGTTATTCCACATTGCTTTGGAAGAAAGTATCTATTGAAGGACCTTAGGAATCTATATTTGAGTGGACTGTTGATATTTAACATTTTTTACAATCCTAGACAAAGTCATAGATCACATCATTATGAAATTGAGAGACGACAGAAAGCTAGTAGGGATAGCTAACCTACTGGATGACATTGGGTTCCAAGAAGATCATGAGAGGCTAAAGCATTTGGAGTGAGTTGACAGAGATAGGAACTGGACCTATGATATCACTGGTAAAGGGAAATCTTTTGATGAGGAAACTCCCTTTGCAGATGGGCATCTTCTCTGCACTTATACTCTAGAGAGTTACCCAGAGCACTGAGGTTACCTAGTTTGCTCAGGATCATACGACTAGTGTGCATCAGAGGAAGGACTTGAACCCAAGTTCTCCTGGTACCAAGGACAAATCCATACCCACAGTGCACTACTGCTTTGGGTGCTGAATTGAATGAGATAAAATTAAAAGAGGTAGATTTAAAGTTTTACATGTGCCTTAGAAATATCAGCTCCACAAATACAAGCTGGAGGAAACATGATTAGATAAAAATTTGTCTAAAAAAAGATCTAAAGCTTTCAGCGGATTGCAAGCTCAATGAGACAGCAGTAGTAGGTTGATTAATTGATGGCAACCAAAAACACTACATGTAAGTTTAAGTTGTATTAAGAGGAGCATAATTTCCAGGCATTAAGGAGGTCATAGTCTCAATATATCCACCCTAGTCCGATCACAAAGAGATTTTTGTGTTCAGTTCTGATCATCATATTTTAGGAAAGATATTGCCAAGCCAGAAAAGCATCAGAAACATGAAGAGTCTTGAGACCATGACATATGAGAATCAGTTGAGAGGACTGGGAATGTTTAGCCTAGAGAATAATAGGCCGATTCTGGGGACAGGGAATGAAAGTGGCATCTATGGGTGGTTGGATGTGGTATAACCATCTTCAAATACTCAACATATTTGAAAAGTGCCGCCAGTAAGAAGATTTAGAAATATTCAACCTGTCTCCAGAAGGGAGCAATTTGTAGAAGGTGTGAAGAAACCGATTTTAGCTTGGTTTAAAAAAAAATCCTAGACAATTATTCAAAAGTGGGCTGCCTTGAGAGGTAGAGGATTTCCCCTCATTGGAGTTCTTCAAGAAGAGGTTGAATGATAATTTATCCTCATTGCTTTAGAGGAAATTTATGTTCTACAATGGGTTGGACTAGATTGCTACTAAAGTCCCTTCCAATATCAATCTTACAGTTCAATGACTAATGTATTGCAAAATTTAAGCCATTGCATCATTATAATTATTATCATCATTCAGAGAGTATGCCTCATGCTTGTGTGCCTTCTCCCTCTATACTACTTCACGTGGTGATCTCATCAGCTCCTATGGATTTAATTACCATTTCTGTAATGATTCTCAAAGGTACCTTTAGTGCCCCAGTTTCTCTGTGGACCTCCAGTCTTGCATCTCCAGCTGCCTTTTAGATGCTCAAACCAAATGTCCAATAGATGTCTTAAATTCAATACGTCCAAAACAGAATCTTTCCCCCTAAATTCTCCCTACCTCCTATATTCTTTATAACTGTGGAGGACAATGCCATCCTCCAAGTCCCTCAGGCTCACAACCTAGGAATCAACCTGAATTCCTCATTTTCTCTTATTTCACCCCCCACCCATACCCAAGCTATTGCCATGTCCTATTAATTTCACTTTTACCACATTTCTCAAATGTGCCCCTTTCGTTGCTCTGATACTGCCGCCACTCCAGTAGGCCCTCAGTATCTCACACCTTGATTATTGCAATAGGTCCAATCACATCATACCCCCTGCTCAACAAATTCTAGTAGCTTACTATTGCCTCCAAGAGCAAATACAAAATGTTCTATTTGGCATTCAAAGCCTTCCATAACCTAGTGCCCTCCTGCTTTTCCAGTTTTTTACACCTTACTCTCTGATACACACTCTTCAATGTAGTGACACTGACCTTCTGGCTGCTCATGAACAAGACACTCGAGGTCTCCAGCTTTCCATCAGCTCTAGGCCTTCTTTCTGGCTATCCCCTATGTCTAGAACACTCTCCTTCATCTGTTCCAACTACTGTCCTCTCTGGCATCCTTTAATTCACAATTTTCTACAGGAAGTCTTCTGCAGCTCCTCTTAACTCCATTGCCTTCCCTCTGTTAATTATTTCCTATTCATCCTGTATATAGTTTACTTGGTATCCATTTGTTTGCATGTTTTCTCCCCCACTACATTGTAAACTCTTTGAGGACAAGAAGCTGAATTTTCTTTTTGTCTCTTGTGAACAATGCCTGGCATAGAGTAGGTGTTTAATAAATGATTGTTGATTTATTGATTGTGGTGGGAGAAGGGGAGTCAGTTCTTGTGTGCCAATGGCCCCATCTATCAGTGTTTAAAGAAACATGTGGCAGAGAGTCTACAGCAGAGGAGGCACCTGGAAAATACTTGAGGTTTGCTCTCAGATTCATCTGTTAGTTGCCTTTCCTGATACCTAAGACTGAGGTCTTTTCCTCAAGGACAATGCCTTCAACCTCAGACTTGGCCTCTGACAACCTGTTTTGCAATTCTTCCTGGGGCAAACTCTGCCCCTTAGAGACCCCATATGGAAATTTACTCTTCTAGTGGCAAGTCTTCCTTTGGCCTCAAAGTGTTAAGTCTTGATTTATCTAGCAAAATTTTGAAAGGGAAGGGAGTGATGGATGAATCATAGCATTGCATTACCTTAGTAATTCTTTGCATTTACACAGCACTCTTCATCATTAAAGCACTTTACAGACATTAACTTTGGTACTCACCACACCCATATGAGGTCAGTAAGCATTATCATGGCTTAAATGGGGGAGGGTGGATCTTTGGGGTGGTTTGTTGAAAGGCTAGGATGAGACTTTTAGCACAGGGCAGAAAGAAATCTGATATTTATTTGATAATCACTAAAAATGTCAAATTTAGGGGCGGAGCCAAGATGGCGACTGGAAAGCAGTAACCGGCGTGAGCTCCCCTCCAAGTCCCTCCAAAAACCTATGAAAAAATGGCTCTGAACCAATTCTAGAACTACAGAACCCACAAAGGGGCAGAGGGAAGTGGGACTCCAGCCCAGGTCGGCCTGGATGGTCTCTGGGTAAGGTCTGTCCCGAACAGAACTCCCAG
>CM053622.1:95625590-95673016 GCA_028646595.1 Phalanger gymnotis
GGGGAGAAAAATCTGTAATTCAAACGCATGTGAAGATTAATGCTGAAAACTAAAGATGTTAATTAAAAAAAAAAAAAAGAAAAAAAAAAAAGAAAAAAGAAAAAATGAAAAAAAATAAAATAAAATAAAAATAAAAATGTCAAATTTAACCTTGTCATCACTCCCTTTATACAATCACAGATGTGGAAATAGAAGGAACCTCAGAGGTCATTTTGTCCAACTCCTTCATTTTACAGATGAGAAAGTTCAAGTTCAGGAAAAGAAAGGTATTTACCTAAAGTCACAAATAGCAAAGGCAAGATTCAACCCCAAGACATCTGACTTCAGATCTAACTCTTTTCCTTTTTGTAAGCTGAAACTAAGGCAAATTAATTAATAAATAAGCAACTTAATTAATTATTTAATTAATGCCCCCATGGTGTAAAAATTTCCAGAATTTAAAGTTCTTTGTTTTTCAGTCATATTTTTTAGTCATGTCTGACTCTTTGTGTCCTATTTTGGAGTGGTTTGCCATTTCTTTCTACATCTCATTTTATAGATGAGGAAACTGAGGCCAAAATGGCAAAGTGACTTGCCCAGGGTCACACAGCTAGTAAGTGTCTGAGGCTAGATTTGGACTTAAGAAGATGGATCTTCCTGACTCCAGGCCTAGGACTCTAACCATTAAATTTCTTTGGCTGTCTCCTACTGCTTTAATCTGGGTATTCTGGTCAGGCTGAGATGATATCAACTATACAACTGCACATTGAAAAATATAGTTACAGATTGGATTCACTTGAAATTTCTAGCTATTTATCATGGTGTGGGGGAAAAAATCTGGATTTAGAATTGCTTTTTTCACCTTTTACCCAAGTATTTGGTGTCATATATACACAAACTCCATTTAGGTCTAGACTTCAAAGGCTGTTTGAATAGAAATTGATTCTTTTTACCTGATGCCTTTCCAGAGCAAACCTCAGGGATAAAGCATTCAAGTTCAACATGGGGAAGGTTTAGCTTTGTAGTTCATGCAAAAAAAAAAAAAAAACCTGAAAGTTTTGTGAATGGCAAACTCACTGTGAGTCATCACTGATGTATCTGCCAAAAGTCCCATTTGGTCTTATGCTGCTTCAACAGAAGCGATATCCAGAACAAGAGAAAGGATTATCTTACTGTACTCTATCCTGCTCATGCCACATTGAGAGGATTGTGGTCATTTGTGGGTGCTACTTTTTAAGATTAAAATCTCTTTTACTGAAAACCTTCCCCAATTGCTTTTAATCCTGGTATCTGGCCTCTGTTAATTATTTCCTAGTTTAATTTGCATCTATTTGTTTTGTATGTTGGCTCCTCCCTTAGATTGAAATTCTTTGAAGGCAGGGACTGTCTTTTGGCCTCTTTTGTATCTCAGCACAATGCTTGACACGAAGTTTTATAAATGCTGATTGATCAGTGGACATTGAGACGAACATTGTGACCCATGGGAGCATGTCCATAAGAAGATTAACAGGAGAGGGAAGAGACCCAATAACAGGTTGTGTAATGAATAGTTGAGGGAACTAGGAATGCTTAGGCCAGAGAAGAAAAGATTTAAGGAAACATGATGATGTTCTGCAAATATTTTAAGGATTGTCAGATTAAGAGGGGAATAAACTCAATCCGCTCAGCCCCACTTGGAAAAACTAGGAACATTCAGTGGAAGTTTCAGGGAGTCAAATTTCAACTCAATGGAAAGAGCTTCCAAGTAATTAGAGATGTCTAAAAATGAAATAGGTTGTCTCCTGAAATATTGAGCTCCCAATGACTTGAAGTCATAGGTTCATAGATGCATAGACTTAGATCTGGAAAGGACTATAAAGATCATCTACTCCAACCCCTTCATTTTATGGATAAGAAAACTTTAACACAGAAAGTTAAATGACTTGTCCAAGGTCACACAGGTAATAAGTGGTAAAGTTAGGATTTGAATCAGAATCTTTTTACTCCAAAGTCAAAGTAAGCCTGGATAACCATTGGTCAGACATATTGTTTAGGAGATCCCTAAACAGGTTGGACTTGATGAGAGCCAAAGCTGTTTCCCAATCCAAATCTATTCAAAAAGTATTTATCGAGCTCTTGCTATATACCAGGCATTGTTAGGCTCTAGGGATATCAACAAAAAAAAATTATTCTTGCCATTAGAGAGCTTATGTTCTACTAGGAGAAAAGAACAGGCACACAGATGAGCAAACACATATGTAGTGAATAGATGGAAAGTAATTTTTTGTTGGGTATGGGGGAGAAAATACCAACAGCTATAGGATTCAAGAAAAGTATCACATTGGACATCCGAGTTCTGCTTTAAAGGAAGCTACAGATTATATAAATCAAAGGTCAAAAAGAATACCTTTCCCAGCATGAAGGATAGGATTTATGGAAAAGTGAGAGATGGCATGTCATTTATGCAGGGATGTACTGGTAAGTGTTTAACAACTGACTCTCCCCTGCCCCCCAAAACAAATGTTCAGCAGGATATACTTTTAAGTTTAATGTACATTATTAACATTTTCCCTAAGTCTAGAGAATAAAAAAATAAATAAATAAAGCCTAAACTGTAGTGTTTGCCAACTTCTGAGGTATAACTGCTCAAACTGAAAATTTAATAATTGATTCTCTAAGACAGGTAAAAACTGAGTTCAGCAAACCCTGGTTCATAGGTTTTAAACACTGGCAGCTGTTTTATGGCCAGCAACAATCCTGCATAAGATCTAAACCAGATTAAAATGCAATTGGGAAATATTTAAGTAAATAAATTAAATCAAAATAGGAGATAGATAATGTTAATATGTAGTTTTCTAAGTCAATATTCCCTTGAGAATCCTAATATATGACTCAATGGCCCAGTTTATTTGAGCTTAACATAACTTGCCCCGGGCTATAGCAATTCATCCACTTTGGCTGGAAAATTCTATGAGTCATGTGATATCACTTAGGAGGAATAGATTGCAGACAGGTTGTGAAGGGCTTTAAATGCCAAAGAAATTTGAATTTTATTCTAGAGGAAATAGGGAGTCCTTGAAGCTTTTTGAGGTAAAGAATGGCATAGGGTATGTGTATCAGGCATATCAGCTCTGTGGAGAATAGACTGGAGAAAGGAGAAGTAGAGGCAAGGAGACCGACTAAGAGGCTAGTGCAACAGTCTAAATGAGAGATGATAAAGGTCTGAACTAGCATGGTAGTTGTGTAAGAGCAGAGAAGGGAATGGATAAAAGCGGTGTTGAAAAAATTGACAAGATTTGGCAATTAAACACATATATGAGACAAGAGGGAGTGCAGAGCTAAGGATGATTGTGAGGTTGCCAGCCTAAATCCCTGGAAGGACTGTGATACTAGCCACAGAGATGGGGGAATTAGAAAGGATGGGCTGGCTCTGGGAGCTAGGGGAAGATAATGAGTTCAGTTTTAATTCTACAGATGTTCTGAAGTTTTCTCATCCATTTCTATTTGGCATAGTTCAAGTTGCTATTGGCTGAAAGGTTTGATAATCACTTTCACAGCACAGTTCATGCATCAGTATTTTGTTGGTTGGTTTAGTCACCTTCAACAGTATGCCATAGTCAGGAAATAGAGCTCAGAGGAAGGTTGGTCACAGTATTAAACTGAAATACAGTCCACATTTGACGCTCAGGATCTACAATATTGTCTTATTACTATTTGTCTCATCATATCATGATCATAATGGCTGTCTACACACATCAATTTATTTGGGAAAAAGAAAGGGAAAAACATAAAAGTTTAATTCAGTCAAATAACAAAGCTATTAAGAAATGCTTGGTTTCTAGTCAGAATTTATTCGACTAAAGCAAATGGTAATATCTTAGAATTTACTTACAGATTAGTTTGGGTGTAACTATGTAATACAATGTATAAAAAGTCTGAGAAACAGATTCTGGGTAATTAATGATTTTATTAATCATGCTAGAATATAATTAATAAAAGGAGTCAAGGATACTCTTGAATGCCAAAGAATCCCCCCCCCTCCTCCACTGCCATGGACCCCCACTCAATGCTTATATATCTTTGGAAGAGTGAATATTCCTGAGAGTGGCAATCACTCTAGTTAACAAGTAATGAGAGAGAATGAATATTATAATGAGAGGTGGGCCTATTCTAATGAGGGATAGGGGAATGTGACTTAGATCACATCATTTACTTCCAAATCACTCCCAGCCATGGGCAATCTAATCAAAGAATTTATCCCCACCTAAACCTGAGTAGAACACAATGGACTTCCCCACCTGGATGGGATCTGAACAAGATTGAGGAGAAAATTAATCCAATCTCATTATGACCAATATATTATTGCTGGCTTGGCCTAGCAGAGAATAATAAGATTTCAGAAAGGGATAAATCCTGTCTCCCTAATATTAACAATTAGTAATTGAATAATCATTTCTCTCATTGACTATATAATTATATTTAAGAAGATAGTTTTGCTTTCCTAATCCCATAATGAAACTGACCCTTTAGGGAAAATGGTAGTAACAATGTGGTCGCCAAAAAATTCACAAACAGTTAATGTGTGTCTGCTGAGAATATGGACTTGTGGTAAGGACTAAAGGAAAGACCAAAAAAGAATAAAATATAGCTATTGTCCTCAGGGCACCTACCCTTTAAATGAAGAGATGTCTACACACACAAAAAAAAAATTTAAAATAAAAAAGACTAGTAGCCACAAAAAGGTAGTGACTAGAAATCATTTGTCTCCATCCTCTTAGCATTTCTGACTGTGGGAGATTAAAGAAGGCTTTGTAGAAAACTTGACATTTGAACATTTGAACTGGGCCATGAAGAATGTATAGGGTTTCATCAGTTATGGATGGTACTTGGGGCAGAGGTGGAAAAGAGGGAAGCAAAGAACATAAAGAATGAAAGAAGGTAACAAGTGGGAATATTCAAGATTTTCAATAAGTGGTAAATTGTCCATTTTGATTAGTAATCAGACTGTAAGAAGCCCTAAGTTCCAGGCAATTTCGACAAACATTTTTTTAAATACAAGAAAGCTTGGTACCCCAGCGAATAGAGTGTTGGACCCATAGTCAAAAAGATCTGAATTCAAATCCAAATTTTAGACACTTACTAGCCCTATAATCTTCAGCAAGTCGTTTAACATATCTGCCTCAGTTCCCTCATTGATAAAATAAGGATAATAGCGCCTACCTAGCAGAGTTGTTGTGAGGATGAAATGAAATCAAATTTATATAGAACTTAAAGCATTATATAAATGCTGGCTAGAATCATCATACTGATGAAAGAATTCATTATGTAGGAGTGGCAGGGTCTTTAAGGTTTCTGAGTAGGGGATTGGTGTGCCACAGAACTAGGCCATAGGAAGGGTAATCTGGTACAATGTGTAAGAGAGACCAGTAGCAGGAAAACTGGCTAGAAGCATGTTGCAATAACACAAGCGAAAGATAGCAAAGATTCTAAAAAATATTGGAGCAGGAAAGGAATATTTCATGGTTGGGCAATTCAGAAACTGAAGTTTACCAGTGATGCCATGGCTGCTAATGATGTGTTTTAATAGTCTCCCTAAGGTCTGTCCCATGGAGTTGTTGTTTGTCCTTTGTTCTCAAAGAGGACCATGATGTCAGGAAGGTGATGCCATGACTTGCAGGTGAATTGGATTTAAGTGAGGGAGGGCTGTGCAAAGTCACCAGCCTCACTTTCTCCTCCAGAGACATGTGGGACCAATGGCAAGGTAGAGATCAAGATGACTAGAGATGCAATGGGTGACCTTGGCCTTTTTAAGCTAAGGTCTTTGAGAGATCTCACTTTGACTGAGGAAACGCCCATTCAGTGATTACCAGCTAGGTAAGAAATGGGCCAAGGAATAGCCTCTTTTACTTAATCAAAAAAAAAATCAACCTGGAAGGGAAGACCCTTAGGGTTTCTGGCCAAAAGAGAAATAATTACTATTTACTTTACTCTGAGCCATCAGGGCCCAAATGATGACAGCAAGTGGGGATTGGGCTGTTGTTTGTCCTCCATTCTTGGAGAGGACCATGACATCAGAAAAGTGATGCCATGACTGGCAAGTAAATTGGATTTAAGTGAGAGAAGGCTGTCCAAAGTCACCCATCTCACTTTCTCCTTTGAGCCATCTGGATTTAGTGGTAAGATATAGATCAGGAGGACTGGAGATGGCTTTCAGGCTGGCTTGAGCTGGGACCTATTGTTGGCCTATCAGTTTAATTGGGATGGAGGTCCAGTAGAAATCCTCTGAGACTGGTGCCTGGGAGCCATCAAAGAAGATAGGGAAAAGACAGGAGTGTGGGGAAGGGGAGTAGGAAGAGACATCACAGTCTCTAAGTGACACTGTATGGTAAAGATTCATTAGATTCATTGACTTTGATTGAAGCCACTTAATCTCTCTCAGTTGTCTCCATCTGTAAAATGGGGCAAATAATATTTGCATAACCTACCTCATAGCATTGTTGAGAGAGACAGAGAGAGAGAAAAGAGAGTCAGAGGCAGAGAAAAAAAAACAAGAGGGGAGGGGAGGAAGGGAGGGGATATTTTTGCTACTAGGTGCTAAGCTTTGTTGTTCCTATGTGGCTAAAGAACAAAAAGCCTCTATTAATTTTGGTGTCCTGGTACAGTTATACTTGTCCCCATCCTTGTCATCACCTTATGGTTTAGTATTCATTCCTCTGGCATGCATCATTATTTCAAGGAACAAATGAAATTTGCCCCAAATAATGAAGAAAGGCTGATAGGAGGGGGTGAGTTGTTCTGACCACATTGGTAGTCCCAGCTGAATACAAGCTTAGCAATTCAGGATGAGTGCAGGACACAGGCTAGTGATTAATAGCCAGTGGAATTAGAGGTTCCCTAGCACACCTGCATAGCCCAACTGCTGAGACTGATTGCCTCACCGTCTGCAAGAAATCAGGAGAACGTGCCTGACCATGACGTTTTAATTCTAGCAAAGAGGAACATCCTTTCTGAATGTCACCAATTGAAAAGGGGATGTAACTGGAAAGAATGTGATGAAAGATGAGCAATTCCACCCCATTTTAATTTGTGCCTCTCGTTCTGGTCAAAGCCTTAAGTAATATCCTTTCAAAAGTCAGTTAATATACAAATAAAAATCCTTCCTGAATTCCCTGCCCCTGTTCTTTGTCTAAAAAGAAAGAGGGTCTGTGAGGTAGGTAGGACTTCAAATCATTACATTAAGAGGAATCTGGAAGATATACACCCATCTTGAAAAAACATGAGTCAATGAAAGGAAGGGCAAAAAGCCCTGAAGTTGAAGAAGAAGCCCTAGGGTCTATAGGAGTTGTGCTACTCTTTGGCTTAGACAAACTAATTCCCCATTCTAGATCTCAGTTTCCTCATCTGTAAAATCAAAGGGTTGGATTCTATGACCTCTAAATCTCTTTTCACCTCCATGAAGTAGTTGACTCAGACTGAAATTATTACTGATTGTAAAATGCCTTAAAGGGAGGAGTTTACATTGATGTGCATACAAATGATGGTGGTGGTGGTGGTGGTCCTTGGTTTTTGAAGACCAATTACATCACAATATGACTGAAGTCTTGATTTGAGTGTGAATTGGATTTAAGTGAGGCAGAGTAGTACAAAGTCATCAGCTTCACTTTCCCCTCCAGAGGATCAAAGTCCAGCGGCAGGACCAAAATTAAGAAGACTCACGATGGTCTGACTCATGATGACCTTGGTATCTTCGCTGTCTGACCAAGCTGTAAGTGCTGCATGGCGCCAGCTTTGGCCACCTTCATGGCCCCTGGAACAATTTTTTCTCATCTATCTATAGGTGAGGGTGTTGGGAGGAGGCGGGGGAAGAGAAGGCTTGTCAGTTACCCTCAATCTTGTTTAGCCCTGCCAATATGGTTTTATCAGAGTGTGGCCATTGGGCATGCTACAACTTCTTGGAGCCACAGATGAAAGTTGGGCAGACAAGTGGACACCAAAGGTAGATGAGAAGTAACATAATGGTTAGAACACTAGACTTTAAGTCAGGAAGACCTAAGTGCAAATATAGCCTCAAAAATTTACTAGCTGTGTGACCCTAGGCAAAATACCTAATCCATTGAAGAAGAAAATGGCAAACCAATCCACTATCTGTGGGCTTAGGCTGGAAGGCCTTTGAGGTCCCTTCCAACTCTAGATCTTTATTTGTAGGATCTCCACATGCAATGGTTGGGTGATGCCATTTTCTTATTTATAAATTTAAACCCTATTTTTAAAATAGTCCAGTTCCTATTAGACTGCTTTAGTCAAGTAGTAATTTGAGTCAAGTGGCAATGTTTATTGAGCACCTATCATGTATCAAATGCCAACCTATTTTTATAGCCCCATCTGTAACTATTCCTCCTCATACAAGACACATTCCAATGAAAACAGACCTCTTTAAGGATGGTTTCAGAAAAAACCTGTGAAGATTATATTAACTGATACAAAGTGAGGTGAGAAGGACCAAGGGAATAATGTATACAGTAACAGCAATACTGTAATGATAATCAGCTGTGAAAGACTTAGCAACCTTGATCAGCATAAGGGTCCAGTACAGTGACAAATGACTTATGATAAAAAATTCTATCCAACTCCAGATGGAGAAATGATGGACTCTGAACGTAGATTGAAGCAAATTTTTGCCTCTTTATTTTTCTTGCTTTTTTTGCAACATGACTAATGTGGAAATATATTTTGTATGACTAAAAGAAGCAAAGAACACTTCTGAATAAGATGGGGGCAAGTCACTTAACTCTTCTGTGTGTTAGTTAACTTATCTGTAGAATGGGCATAACAAGGGAAATAAAACATAGAGAAAGACAACATAGAAAATTTGAAAGATGGCTAATGAATGCAAGGTGGCTAGACCAGGTTTTTTTAAATGACTCTTTCCAGTTCTAAGATTCCATACGATGCTATAATAGCAACATGTTCATCCCTCAACATTTTTTCTGCTTCTCCTCCACCAAACCTTCCCAATAATATGGAATCCAGAACTGCCAAAAAGGAATGCTAATTCTTGTCACCTCTGTCCCTCTTAAATATGTATGAAAAATAATTAGGCAGTTTCCCTAGGACCAGAGATGGCAATATTTATCCAATAACAAGTCAATGAATCAGGGAGCCAAATACGTAAGATCTGCCTACCTGTGTTCCTCCATAAATCAATGAGCTGAGTCACTCAGACATTGAAAACTGTACTTTGGCCCTAACTCAGTTTAAACATGGAGAAAGAGAGAGAGAGAGAGAGAGAGAGAGAGACAGAGAGACAGAGAGACAGAGACAGAGAGTTTCACATAACAATAGGATAACCAATTTTAAGTTTAATAACAATACAACCATCAATATATTGATGTCTTCCTACGCAATTGTTAATTTAAGTATTTAATTGTTATGCTTAATAAATCATTTCAATATGATTGAATAAATGTCTGTTGAGTGTACATGTTACAAAACTTAAGCACTAAAGAATCATGAGATTTAGAGTCAGAAAGGACCTGAGAGGAGATGGACTTAGAAGAGGGCCATAGAATGACCTTGATTTTTTAAATGTAGAAACTGAGGACTCCTAAATCCATAGGGTCCCTTGCTCAAGGATTTGTCTGTCTGCCAGCTCCAGATTCCAGTGTATTTCCATGATATCACGCTGCTTCTAATTCTTCCTCTTCCAGTGGTGTTGATGCTTTCTTTCATATGGAGCTATGCTGCTATCTTATTGCTATTAAATATTTCATGGAATTCTTTCATTTGCATTTTCCCCCTATTATTAAATTATGTTCTCAATAAATGTCTACTTATTAGGAAAAATAAATTTTAAATTGCTATTTTATTTGAGTCATCATCACTATCATTATTTGCAAGCCTGCTTAGTACTGTGGAAGTTGCCAAAGAAATATAAAACATGGTCCTGCCCTTGAGGGGATTACAGTCTAGTATGGGACATAAACTATGTATACAGTAAACAAATAAAGTACAAAACGGAATATGGTAGGTGAGTAATGAAGTACTATGAAAGTTCAGAGGAAAATGCTGGTTGGAGAAATCAGGAAAGACAACATAAAGGACTTGAAAGATAGCTAATGAATTTGAAAGTTAAAAAGCAGGGACAACAATTTTTTTAATTTATTTAGCTTAGGAAGCAAATATGTGTGATATTGTGTGGGGGTTTATTATTTAAATGTAAATTATTTAAATGTCTACCCGAATGCCAAAGGCTACAAACCAGGCTGAAAACCGTGATCATAATCTGTATTGTGCAAATTACTAATAGCTCATATTTTATTAAAACCTTATGTTTTCTAAAGTGCTTTCCTCAAAATCTGTGAGTTACATGGTGAAAATACTATTAGCCCCATTTAAGAGATAAGAAAGCACATCTATAAAGGGTTGGTTTGTGAGCATTTAGAAAGTATAGCTGGAATCACTAAGAATCAGCATGGGTTTTTAAAGAAGAAGCCATGACATATGAACCTCATTTCCTTCCTTGATAGGACTAATCGACTGATGAGTCAGAGGAACACTTGAGACAGAGTCTCTATCTGGATTTCAGCAAGACTTTGGCAAAATTTCTCAAGTTATGATTATGTACAATAAAGTAGGCCTAGATATGAGCTAGATGACAGCAGAGTTAGTTGGATTTGAATCTTATTGAATGACTAAATCTAAAGACTAATGGATGAGTGATGATGATGATGATGATGATGATGAAGACAATGATGATGACAATAGTGGGGATGATGATAGCATTGATAAAGTGCTTGCTTTTTGCCAAGCACTGTGCTAAGAACTTTACAAGTATTATTTCATTTGATGTTCTCAACAGCCCTGGATGGTAGGTCCTATTATTTTCCTCATTTTATAGTTGAGAAAACTGAGACAAATAGAGGTTAAGTGACTTGTCCAGGTTCATACAGCTGGTGTCTTAGGGTACGCTTGAACTCAGGTCTTTCTAACTCTAAGTCCAGCACTCTAACCACTGTACCACCTAGCTGCCTTCAGTAGAGACAATGGAGTGTTCCAGGGATCTGATGTGAGCATCGTTCTATTAAAAATTTTCTGAAAGATAACATTTTTGCAAATTTTCAGATGAAGTTGGGACATTCAACATTTTGAATAATAGAGCCAAGCTGCAAAAAAAAATCTGGACAAATTAGCACAATGGCTCAAATTTCATAATATTAATTTAATACTAAAAATGTAAAGTCGTACACCTAAATTTTAAAAAATGAATTGTTTAAGTAAGAGATGGGAAAGTCAAGGATAGACAACAATTCTTGTGAAAAAGACTTGAACACTTAATGGCCTGAAAGTTCAATACTAGTCAACAATTTATAGAAGTACCCTCCAAAATCTAATGTGATTTTAAGCTGTATTAACAGAATTGGAGTGTACATAAAAGGTTGTTTTATGCTGAGAATGAGAAGAGAAGGTAGGTGGTGCAGTGGATCGAGTGCTGGGCCTGAAGGCAGAAAGACTCACTCTACTAATTATGTGACCCTGAGCAAGTCACTTAACCCTGTTTGCCTCAATTCTTCACCTGTAAAATGAGTTGGAGAAGGAAATGGCAAACCACTTCAGTATCTCTGCCAAGAAAATCCCAAATGGGGTCACAAAGAGTTGGACATGATTGAAAGACAAAGAATGAGAAAAATAAGAAAACACTAAGAATTGTTGCTTTCGAGAATAATTGATGCTTTTTTGAATTTTAAGTTAGTATAAAAATTAATTTGTCAAATTTTGAAAGGAAAATACATTCAAAACCCAAGTATTTGTAGTTGTTCTTTCTTCTGTAGAACATGCTATTAACAACTGGTCTATTTTTAACTCACATGCAATAGAAATGCTTTAAGGTCTGGATCAAGTGTTTTTTTGTTGTCTTAGCCTATATTGAGATATATGATAAGGGCTAAGCTGAGTAAATATTAAACTAAAGAAAATGGCCAAGTAAATAGGAAGGATTAAGCTAGTGTTACAGTCTATTAACCCTTTTTATATGAAAAAAATAATGGTCCCTCCAAAAAACAAACCAAACTTGAACCACAGTCTGGAAAATTGTGTTAGACTGAAACCTAATGTGATTACCCTGTTAAGTTCTTCTAAGGAGCTCCTAACTGGCTCCAAGGTTCCCAGACTTCCCATAAAAGAGCTTCTCTCTCCTAAATGGGGAAATGCCACTTTTCAGGCATTCTCGTAGCTTTCTTTCTCTTTTAAATCTGATATAGCAACTATCAATCCCTTGGCTCATATGCCAAAGATGAGACATGGAGAAAGGCTTGGATACTTGGATTTAGAAGATCTCAGACTCCAGTCTCAGTCCTGAAACTTACTAACATTGACATTGTGCACAAATAGCTTCTCTTTGAGCCTCAACTGTATCAGCTATAAAATGGGGTTAATATCTATCATTCCCAGACTGTTTGTGAGATTAGAATTTTATAAACCATAAGACATTATATAAACACAACACTTGTTGTCACAGTTTTCCTTGGCCCAAAAGCAAATTGCTGCTCCCTGACCTTCCAAGGCCAGAAGGAGTTTCTGAATGGTAAATGGCTTTATGCATGTCCCATCCTCCATCCTACAAGTCTGTGACTAGAACTTGTTCAACCCTCTCCTCTAGAGGCCATCACTGACAAAAGGAAAACAGCCATTAGCCTTGGAAGTTCACTACTTTCCACTTGTGGCCACCATCAATACCGCAAACCTGCTACCAGGTTGCAAGTCTACATAGAATAGTTTTATTGGAGGGCATTATGTAGAACTTATACCTGACCCAGTTTCTCAAATAATACTTGATAAGGCTAGATAGATATAAATAGAGATACATATATAGATTTATATAGATGTGAGAAACCTTTTATACAATAAAACACCCAGTCTTCTAACCTTCTACCTATAACCCCGGCCCCCCCAAAATGGTATGTCATAATTATTCTTTTCAAACAGCCTGGAATAGACAGCATCCCCTAAGGGCTGGCCAATGATAATCAGGACAGGGTGCATATTTGAAGAACTTTAATAAACTGGACTATCCAGAGGAGAGTAGTCAGGATAGTGGTGGGCCTACACTTCATACTGTGTGAGGATTAGGTAGCAGAATTAGGGATTTTCAGTCTGCAAAAGAAAAGACTGGGAGAGAGGGCACAGAGGTTGATAGGATCTCTAACTTTAACTATGTGAAGTATTACACAGAAAAGAATTTCTTTTCTTCTGCTTGGGCCAAGAAGACTAAACCAGTAGTACTAGGTAGAAGTTACAAACTTAGGGTAAACTTAGGATTGGCGTGAGGAAAATTACCAGAGATATCTAAAACTAAACTTGTCTGCCTCAGGATATAACATAGTGGGTTCCTTCATCAGAGGTTTACAAGCAGAAGCTAAGTGATTCCTTGAATGGGTATGTTACATGAGCATTCCTTTGGGATACTAGTTGACTCCACAGCCACTGAGATATCTTTCAATTTTAAGATTCAGTGATTTTGTAACTTTGGGAGCTATTTACCCATAATTCCCCCTTCTCTGCTACTTGAGTACATTACAAACTTCATCTTTTTAGCAATTACTTCTTTCTTCTGGATTTCCACCAGTTAGCGCATGGCTTCCTATCTTTTTCTACTGTGTAGCTCACAACACTAATTATACAGTCGAACATTCTAAAATTTATTAACCTTTATCAACTGTGCAAACTTATAATACTAATTTCTTGATAATTCATGGCGGCCTCATTAATCACGCAATTTTAATAACGTCCTTCTATTTTTAGACCATTCACCCACCATCATTTCTACCCCAACAGGCTTCTGAATATTGACACACCCTGTGTACAAGTCTGCTGACCCTTTAGCTAATTCATCACTTTAGCCCAAACAAAGGAAGGAAAAAGAACCAAGTGCATCTTTGATATGGCTCAATCAATTCAAGTCAATTAAAAAAAAAGATTTAGTAAGTGCCTGTTACAGCTACCAACTGTGCTAGACACTAGAGAAGATAGAGAATTTAAATAAGTTATAATCCTTGCCTTTATGAAACCTATAGAGGAATGATACAAATGTAGGTGATCATAAAATACATTATTTCATTTCAAGTTTATTATGTACTTGTTCTCTATAAGAAATTGTGTGACCTGTTGGATATATAAAAATGAAGAAGAAAAAAATGACAACAAAGGACAATATTACTCTATTAGGAGAATATAATATGGATACAAAGTGAGTACTGATGATATAAGATGGTGATGAGAGGCAATATGGTACAGTGGATAGAGATCTACCAGTGGCATCAGGAAGACCTAAGTCCTGCCTCCAGGCTAGTCATTTAATCTTTCATGAACTCAAGAAACTATCTAGGACTATCAATTCCAAAAAATTTACTAATCTTCGCTAGTAGAAGTTCTCCACTGGGAGCTCCCTATAGTGACTAAATCACAGGTCCTATTCAGCAAATTAAAGAGTATGATGGGGCAAATGAAAGGTCTAGAAAAAAATATTGGCCAAATGAGCTAAGAACTGGTCATTAGCAGGGGAGTCCTTGAAGATTCTGGGAATCCATTGGCAGGGATTTTTGGACGGAAGGAAATACTAAAGATCCACATACTGGATGCAGGACTGAAACAGAGATTATTCCAAAGATGCAAGCTATTGATTTGTTTATGTGAAATGGGATTCTGATTGTTACACCTGAACCAGCTGCTTACATGGTCACAAGATCACTCTTCTGGAGTCATCAGAGGTTAAGCACTGTGGACAAAGATGCTAGAAGGGTAGGGCAGTTTGGGTGCATCACTGTGAAACTGGGAATCAGGACAAGAAGGTTCAAGAAAGTGGTTCCAATGAAGTGAGGTAGTGTCCAGTAGGCTTAATTGGGGAGTTGGATCAAATGATTCACATGCCCAAACTCTCTGGAACCTGTAGTGAAGCAACCTGAAAAGTCCATGGTAATAGTTGTTTTAAGAGCTGTCTGAAGGTTCGTTTCCTTTTCAGTTGAGATAAACCAGGTATGTTTTAGATAACTAGGTTCCATGGATAGAGAAAGTAGAGTGTAGGTCTTTGAGTCAAGAAACCTAAGATCAAATCCTTCATCAGGTACTGGGGGATTCCAGACAAGTCACCTAACCTTTTTCAGCCTCAGTTTCTTCATATGAAAAATGGAAGGAAGGAAGGAAGGAAGGAAGGAAGGAAGGAAGGAAGGAAGGAAGGAAGGAAGGAAGGAAGGAAGGAAGGAAGGAAGGAAGGAAGGAAGGAAGGAAGGAAGGAAGAAAAGTAGCATTTTAGTATTTCAGTTTGGGGAATTGAGAGATCTAAATATGGAAGGTTTTCTATGTCTGGTATGCTTAGAGTAAAACTAAATTTCCAACCTAAAGATTTAGCTTCTTTTTCCTTGCTGAGGAGCCCTGATCAACACTTACATAAATACCCAGTCAGAACATGAAGTTTCAATTTTGTCATTCTGACATGAAGCTGCTGGTTACCATGGTGATAATTATATCAAATCACAAATATAGCCTTCCTCCCAAAGGTTCAGAAATAGGGAGCAAATAAGGACCCTTATGTTTTGGTGCTCAAACTCTGCCCACATTCACTAGCTTCCCTTTACTGATCTTGTGTCTTTCCTCCTTCATATATGAGGCATCTGCCACATACAACAGATAGAAAAGAAGAGAGAGGACAACAGCAACAATCCACATTTAAATAGCTCTTTAAGACCTGCAGAATGATCTCCTCATAACACTCTGTGAGGTATCTAAGTGGCCTATTGATACATTTTTGATATGTTATTGATACATTTTCAGACAAAACTAAAATTCCTAGTCTTTTGTCATCTCCACAAGAAGAATTGGTCATTGATATAGAAAACAATGAAACTCCCTTGGAGAAAGTCTTTACCCGAAATTCATAGGAAACATTTGTTTTGTATTCTTTCATGGCTTAAAACTGCACTAAACCTTTTGGAACATGTTGTATATGTGGAGACAGCAGGAATAATAGACAGAGAGCCAGCTTCCAAGCCGAGAAGACCTAGGTTCATGTCCTCCCCCAATACATACTGGCCATCTAATCCACTGGGGAAAAATATGATTTTTAAATATTTAGGAAAGGAAACAGCCCCCATTAGATCATTAAAGACACTTAATGCCAAACCAATAAAATTTCCTTTTTTTTGTTTCTTTGTTTGTTTTACATTATTACTAGACAACTAGATCAGAAAATGCCATTGACACAATTCACTTCGATTTCATAGTATAGTTGGATGTCCAATAGGTATCTCAAACTCAGAATGTTAAAATTATCTTTTCTTCAAAACCTCCCCCTCTTCTGAATTTCCCTGTTACTATTAAGGGCACTACCATCATTTCAGTCATCCATGAGTTTGCAACCTGAGTATCATTCTCCACTCTCCACTCTCATTCACTCCATATATTCAATCTATAGACAAATTGTATTGTTTTCTATACCTTCCTCTCCACTCCCACAGCCACTACCTTAGTTCACCTCTTACCTGCACTTTTGTGAAAGCTTTCTAATTTGTCTCACTGCCTCAGCTATCTCCCCACTCCAGTCTATCCTCTGCATAATGCCAAAGTGATTTCCCTAAAGTTTAGATCTGATTATGTTATTCCTCTACTCCAGGGCTCTCTGTTATCTCTAGAACCAAATATCAATTTTTCTGTTTGGCATTTATAGCTTTTTTCAATCTGGCCCCTTCCTTTCTTTCCAGTATTTTTATATATTACTTTCTTCCATACATTCTACTGGCCTATATTTTGTTCTCCCATGCTTTTGTGTGTTTCCCATGGCTGGACTGTTCTCTCTTCTCACCTTCAACTCTAGACTCTTTCGGTTCTTTCAAGACTCAACTCAACCAAGTCTTTCAAGAATTATGCACACATATGCATATATACGTACAGATATGTATTGAAATATAGTATGTGTATACATGCACACCCAACAAGTTGTGATGAATGAATAAATTTCAACCAGGAAGGCAGTCTCTAAAGGAGTATCACAGGAATCTGTCCTTGGTCCTAGACTATTCAACATTTTTCACCAATGATAGAGGAAAGTACACGTAGTCATAACTGTTCCTTGTTGACTATTGACTTTTGGGGGGCATTTTATCAATAATAATACAAATAATATGCCACTTTAAAATTCTCAAAGTACTTCCATATATTCTCACTTGGTCTGCATCTTATGATGCAGGTGCGATTGCTAATCCAATTTTGCAGCTTAGGAAACTGAGGCTTGTAGGCCAAGTGATTTACCTAGGATAAAGCGGCTAGTAAATGCTGAAAGCACAGTTTGAACTTGAACCTTCCTTATTCCAAATCCAGCACTCTATTCTCCACATTGCATAATAGCCTATCATTGTCTTGAATTATTTTGGCCAAGATCTACATTGTAAAGAGACCTGCTGGGCTGGGAACATGTGATTTGAGAAATTGCTGCTAGCAGGAGACTTGGGCAAAAGAGTGAAGGGTCAGGGGCATCTGGCATCAGTCAATAAGTGGAACGTACAGCAGCAGGGTGGCAGGCATCATGAAGACCCAATGGTGAGTTCCCTTGCAGTCAGGTTCAAACCATGCTCAGACAGAATAACATGATTAACCCAATCCCTGTCTTGATGCTCTATTTATAGACAAAGGAATAGGAGGCCAAGGAAGAGGAGTAACTTGCCTATGGAAAGATAGATAGTAAATAATAGATAACAAGATAGTAAGAAAGATAGATTGAAACGACAGAAGCTTGAACTCCAAAATCATAGCTCTTCCTATTCTACCATGATTTATCCCTTGGCATTGTGTGAGTATGATAGCAGACTCCAGGCAGCCATGCAGATAGCTTCATAGAAACTTGTGCAAAGGTAATAAAAACACAGAGAAACCTTCGGCTAAATGAACTGTTGTGGTAATTAGAAATACAGCAATCCCCTAAGGAGCTCTTGAAAGACATAGGTTTCTCGTCTCTACATTGAATGGATCTAGGCTTCTGCACCTTTCTAATTTGAAATACCTTTTGTCTCTCCTTTGCCCTCAGCTGTCATTTTGGTCCTTTTTGTCTACCTGTTTTGAATACCATGACCTCTCCCACCCCCTCTTTGATATCTATAAATTAATTAATCTTGGATAAATTGAGGGTTTTCAGAGAAGAATGAGAAAGACAATTTGCTCTATAACTGGCCTTAGTTTTGTACTCTCCAAAGACATAGGAACGTAGAATCTTGTATTGGAAGGGACCTTAGAGGTTAGGTAGTCTGACTCCTATTCAAGAAGGATTCTGTTCAATATCGTCCTTGGCAAATGGTCAGCCAGCCTCTGCTTGAAGAACTGCAGTGATAAGAAAACCACTTTGGGACGTTAATTATTAAGAAGAGTTTTTTTTTTGATACACTGAACTAAATGCTTGTCGTCTTTGCAATTTCCATTCTTAGCTCCTTGTTCTAAATGTAAACAGAATAGAGCTAATCCTGCTGCCACATGCCAACCCTTCAAATGGTTGAATGTGGTTATAGTTTCCTCCTTCTCTCTTGCAACACACACAATTTCAACAGATACTAATGAAACATGATCACCATTCCCACCTCATCTCGGTTGCCCTGTGGACTCAATATGTCAAAGGTCTTCCAAAAATGATGCTTTCAAATGAACACAATATTCCAGATATTGTTTGGCAAAGGAACATTACAGTATTACCATCACCTCTCATTCTTGAAATTCTGGGTTTTTTGTTTGGAATTTAATCCATTAAATTCTCCTTTCTCCGAGGTTAATTTGGCATTACTACACACCAAAGAAACAAAAATAAACAAATGACAGAAATGGTATTGTCTGCTCTATTTGTTTTCTTTTTATTTTTCCTGATTCCTTGTTAAAAAATTTAACATTCATTTTTAAAATTCTGAATTCCAAAGTCTATCTCTCCCTTCCTTACCCCTCCCTCATTAGGAAAGCAAGCAATTTGATGAAGGTTATGTATGTGGAGTTATGCAAAAATATTTCCATATTAGTTATGCTATGGGGGGAAAAACACTGATCCCCACCCAAAAAAAAACCCATGGGAAAAATAAAGTTTGCTTTAATCTACATTCAGATTCCATTGATTCTTTCTCTAGAGGTGGATAGCATTTTCATCATAAATCTTTCAGAATTTTCTTAGATCATTGTGTTTCTGAGAATAGCTGTCATTCACAGGTGATCATCATATAATATTGCTGTTACTATGGGCACTCTTCTCCTGGTTCTGCTCACTTCACTTTGCATCAGTTCAGGTAAGTCTTTCCAGATTTTTCTGAGAGCATCCTACTCATCATTTCTTAGAGCATAATAATATTCCCTCACAATCATACATCACAACTTGTTCAGCCATTCCCCAATTAATGGGCATACTTTCAATTTCCAATTCTTTGCCGCCACCAAAAGAGCTACTATAAATATAAGTCCTTTTCATTTTTTTATTTCTACAGGCCAGAGACCTTGTAGTTGTACTACTGGGTCAAAAGGTATGCATAGTTTTATAGCCCTTTGGGCATACTTCCAAATTTCTCTCCAGAATAGTTGGATCAGAACAACTCCAACAATACTTTAGTGTCCCAATTTTCCCATATCTCCTTCAATATTTATCATTTTCTCTTTCTGTCAAATTAGCCAAATTGATGTGTGAGGTGATAACTCAGAGTTGTTTTAAATTGCATTTTTCTAATCAAAAGTGATTTAGAGCAATTTTTTATTTGACTATGCATAGTTATGATGTCTTCAACTGAAAACTGCCTGTTCATATCCTTTGGCCATTTATCAATTGAGGAATGGCTTGTGTTCTTATAAATTTAACTGCATTTTCTATATATTTGTGAAATAAGGCCTTTATCAAAGAAATTTGCTAGAAAAAATTTTCCACAGTTATGATTACTGTGTATTCCCCTCCATCCTATTTATCCCCTTTCTCTCTCTCCCCACCCCTCTCTCTCTCTCCTATCTCCAGCCTGTCCCCCTTCGAAAAGTGTTTTGCTTCTGACTACTGCCTCTCAATCTGCTCTTCCTTCTATCAGCCCCCTTCACTACCCTTCACTTCTATTTCCCTGTAAGGTATGACAGATTTCTATGTCCAACTGAGTGTGTATATTATTTGGGAGGGAAGGGGCAACTCCAACGAGAGTAAGGTTTAAGCATTGTTTACCACCATCTTCCATCTTTGCTAGGAAAGTAATTTTTGATTGTAATTATAGTTCCTTTGTCCTCCAGAATATCATATTCCAACCCCCTGATCTCTTAATGTAGAAGCTGCTTAATCTTGTACAATCTTGATTCCATGATATTTAAATTGTTTCTTTCTGGCTGTTTGCAATATTTTCTCCTTGACCTGGGAGTTCTGGATTTTGGCTATAATATTCCTGGGAGTCTTTATTTTGGGATCCCTTTCAGGAAGTGATCAGCAGATTCTTTCAATTTTTATTTTACCCTCTAGTTATAGAATATCAGAGCAGTTTTCCTTGAAAACTTTTTGAAAGATGATGTTTAAGCTCTTTTTTATCATAGATTTCAGGTAATACAATAACTCTTAAAGTATCTGTCTTGGACCTATTTTTCAGAGCAGTTGTTTTTCCAATGAGACCATGTTGTCTTCTTTTTTTCATTCTTTTGATTTTGTTTGATTTTACTCATTAATTGAATGACTAATTCTAAGATGTTTTCTGTGGTTACATTAATTGTGGTAGAGTAAAAATTCCCACCTTTACATAAGTCCAGGGTGTTTTTAAACTCTGGACACATAGGCAAAAATGCATATTTTCAAGAAATGAATGAAATTTTCAACATTTTATTTAATTGGAATATTAACAAATAACATTTTCAATATTATTTCCATCATTTCTGATCCAAAAGTTGATGTGCTTTGCAAGATTCATGTGATCTCAATGCAATGACTCCACATTACTGTCAATTTTAGCACATTCACTCTTTATGCTTTCAATCAAGTGTGTTGCATCTGTGATTTTCATTGAGTACACCTTCTCCTCTAGCATACCCCAGAAAAAGAAGTCAAGGGAACTAAGGTCTGTTAATATTCCAAATATTTCAAAATATGCATTTTTGCCTATGTGTCCTGACTTCAGAGACACCCTGTATATATAGAATGTGTACAGTACAAAACAAAGGTAAGGTGGTTTTGGGACAGAGAGCATGAACACCTGGTAGAGGCAGATTATAAAATATGTTGTGCAGAAGGTGGCACTTGAAATACAATACAGTGCCATTTAATATAACACAAAGTGACAGAACAACACAATATAATACAACCAGCACCTTCTATGGCATCTAGCAGGTACCAAATGCTGTCCTAGGTGCTGATGAAAATACAAAGCTAATAATAGATATAATCACTGCCTTCACAGAATTTCTGGCTTAGGAGACAGACCCTAAAGAATTGCTCTAGAGAAAAGAGGAATTCATAGCACCTTCCTACCACTCAAATAGACTCAACATTTTAGCTGTGCATAAATACTCTGCCCCATCCCACCCCACTCCCTAAGCACAAAGTGCATTTGCTCACATTGTTCTCTATGTCTGGAATATCTTACTACCCCTTTCAACTTGTGGACTTTCCGCTTTCCCAATTAAAAACTCAGTTCAAATGCTACCACCTACATGAAGCCTTCCCAGATTCATGCTATCCATAACACGTTTAGGTATTTCCCCCTTAAACCTCACAAAGCACTTTGTTTGGAAACTGTCTAAAAACACTGATCATTCACATTATATATTATGCCTATACTAGGCTATAAGCAAGGATGCCTGGAATATAGCAAATGCTTAACAAAGTCAACAACAAGCATTTATTAAGTACTTACTGTGGACCAAGCATTATGGTAAGTGTTGAACATAGAAATACCAACAAAAAGAAAGACAGTCCCTGACCTCAAAAAAGGTTACATCTAATGAGTTTCAAAGTCCAGGGAGTCAGGAGTGGAGATGGGGGGAGGAATAAAGGATAGTAAGTGCTCGTTGATTGACTGAGATGCGTTACGTAAACTTTGTATCTCCCAAGTCACTTAACCCATTGCTCTATACATGAAAGGGGTTTAATAAATGTTTAGGGGTAGGTAGGGGCACAGTGGATAGAGTACCAGTCTCAGAGTCAGAAAGACTCCTTTTCATGAGTTCAAATCTGGCCTCAGACACTTACTAGTTGTATGATACTGGGTAAGTCACTTCAACCTGTTCGGCTCAGTTTGCTCATTTGTAAAATTATCTGGAGAAGAAAATGACAAACCACTCCAGTATCTTTGCCAAGAAAATCCCAAAGGGGGTCATAAAGAGTCAGACAAAATCAAAAAATGACCAAACAACAAAGACAAAAATAAATGCTTATTGAATTGAATCAAATGATGCAATGAAAGGTACTGGACTTGGAGTCAGATGACCTGGATTCAAGTGTTATCTCTGCTGATGATTTACCATGTGATTTCACTTTCTCTATCCGTATAATGGATATAATACTATCTTTACAACCTGCCTCATAGGAAGCATTTTTAAACTATAAAGTCATTTTTAATAAATGTGTTGTTATTATTATTATCATTACTAAACTATAATGTTATCAAATGTGAGCCATTTTAAAAATGAGACTAATATACATATTACTTATTATCAAACTGTAAAGCATTATATAACTGTGACTTATTATTATGCACTTCTAATCCCCAGGCCAGTTACTTACATGGCATAGGCACTTTCTGTCAAACCCTCGAATTACAGAACTAGACTATATATCCGTAACTGATAAACTGGAATAAGCCTCAAAGGGAAAATAGCTACAAAACGGAAGGAGAATCATATTAAGTTCCCTCACCCTCTCCTGCAGTGGTCTCTTCCACAAATGCTCTGAACTCAGAATACCCTCAAATTCTTCAAGTTGTAGCTTTTTAAAGGGGAATGGCTGGCAGTTTGTTTACTAAGCGAATTGCACTGTTCTTTTGCTTGGCTCCCTTCTCATTCACTCAGAGGACTTATTTGTAACTAACTCATCAAGGTCTGGCCCCAATTTTACAGTTAGTTTAACATCTTGTTACCATATAAACTAAATCCCTGATTGTATCACCTGAGGCAAGGAGAAATTAGGGGTAACCACACTCCCCCTCCCTTACATACCCAAAAGTAGACATTTAGAAGGAAGAAATAAAAATGAAATAACATATGATCCTAGGGTCAATGAGGAGCCAATGAAGTTTATTCAGAAAGGGAATGAATTGGAAAGACTTGTGTTTTGATAGTAGCATGGAGGACAGAGTGGAGTAAGGAAGAGATTTGAGACAAATAAACCAGTTAAAAAGCTAGTGTAATAGTACAAGAGGGACGTGATGAAGGCTTGAACTAAAGCAGTGGCTGTGTAAGAAGGGAGAATGGGATGGATGGGAGAAATGTTATGGATGTTGAAACAAGAAGGTTAACCACTGATTGGATATGTAGCGTATGGGACAGTAAAAAGTCACGAATGGCACCAAGGTCCCCAACCTGGATGACTAGAAGAATGGTGGTGCTTTCCACAGTAACAGGGAAATTCAGAAGAGAGGTGGGCTTGAGAGAAAATGAAAGAAAATCTGTAATTCAGCTCAAAACTAATATATACTTTTTGTATTCTATCCCACCATAAGTGAAAATGGGTGAGGTGAGACTCTCACTCACCAGACACTGTCTCTAAACTCAGAGCCTCTTCTCCATGGGTACTTATAGCAGCCAGCAAGTAATTTGGGGGACAAAGGATGGGCTTGAGATTGGTGGAGAATTTCACTCTTTCAGGTACTCAGGATGATGACTAAGATAGATAGTAGTGGAGTAAGCCAAGGATGGGAAGGAAGAGGGAGGAACAATGATGAGTGAAGAAGCTGGTGCAGCTGTGATGGAAATAACCCACCTCTGATTTTTTGGAGGGAGGATGGTATGGGTATGGTATCTTAGTTGATTGTGCATCCTTGGGGTGATGCTATAGACTGCTTAGAGTCTTGTTAAGGTCTTCTGATACAGCATGGTCCACCACTTTGGAAATCACTGCACCACATGCTGCCTCTGAAAGGAGCATGGGCTGAGTTCCCAGAATTGAAAAGCCATTTTCCATGGATCTCATATATTGCCACTAAAAAACACAAGAATGGCTGAAGGAGCTTTAGTGGGAATATTTCTAGTGAATGACAACTTGAAGGAATAAGTTTTCTTTCCTTTTATATTCATCAACCTCTCCATGTTAATGAACATTGGAGGGAAAAGAGGAATGTCAAAAGAATTCAGATTTGAGCTTTAAGAGTTGGGGATGGGGAGGGGAGTGTTTGGATTTAACTACAGCTCCAATTTCCTTTCATGAATATTTCATTTAAATCCTGTATTAATCATTAAGTCATAATGACTGTCTCTGTCTTTCCTTGCTCTCTCAGTCTCCCTGTCACCCAGACATTCTTTGCTCTCTCTCTCCCGCTCTGTATTTCTCTCCTCCTGTCTCACCTCTCTTCCTGCCCTCCAACCCCACCCCATATCTGTCTAATCAGAAAAAGAAATATAAATGGATTGGGTGAGCATTAGCTACCTAAACTCCTTCAGAAAATATCTCTGTGGCTTTAAGCTGTATCTGCTACAAAGACACTGCCTGAATGGGAGGTGGAGAATTGCATTCTGGGAGACACTTACTAGCACATCAAAGTCAAGGTCTGAAGCCTTCCAAGTGCTGCTTGCCATTAATAACTAAGAAAATCATGTACACAGAGAGGCAATGTAGGTACTTGCAGATGTTTTTTGTTTCTGTTGCTGTTTGTGTCTTTTTTCCCCAATAAGAAGGCTGCCCAAACAGGAAAAAACAGTTTCACTAAGGAAAGAAAGTTGTTTGACCTTCCCCACCCTGCACTTGACAAGTAAAACCTTCTCAGAGGTAATCCTTAGGATATTCGAAGAAGTGTAGGGGGAGGAGGTGTTGGCAAAGGAAGGAAAGACACAAAAATTTATATGGTAGTTTGCACACATATCTGATTTGATCTTCATAACAATATTATGCTTAAATCGTGCAAGTAATTACAATGATTCCCAGACCTCATTTTCCTCATCTGTACAATGAGAGAACTGGACAAGATCAATGGTCTCCAAAGTGGAGCCCTATACCTCTAGGAAGTTATAACCTGATGTCAAGGGGGTAATGAAATGACTGTAAGGGATAACTAATCAGAAGGTTCAAAGATGGCTTCAACCCCAATATACAAGATCAGGTCCTCATCATCTCACACATAGTCTCTTATGGTAGCATCATGATTGGCCTTTCTACTGGAGTCTCTACCCACTCTAATCCATTCTCTACACAGCTGCTAAATTGAGCGCCTAAAGCACAGGTCTGACCGTATTATCCTTCAACTCAATAAATTCCAGTCTCTCCTTCTCAATCTAGCAATATCAGGGCTTGTTTCCAACACAATCCCATCTCTGCTTGAGCACTATGTATGAGCATTCTCCTACTCTGGCCTTTCCACCAACTTCCTATGACTGGGAAAGCTTTTAAATACTTGTCTTCTGGGCATGGCCCCTTAGGCTGAGTTTAATTTAATCATGAGCTAGACAAGAGCAAATGGCAAGTAGATAAAAATATTCCTACCTTGAGCCTGCCCACATACTACCCCTTAGTTCATCTCTGTGCCCTTGGACAATGACAGTTGAATAAGAACCCAGCCTCCCCTCTGACACTCCTTTCCATTTTCAGTGGGTTATGGTGAGTCAAATAGTATGAGTAGGGATGAGTGAATGGCTCAATCTATTCAACTCAATCAATGGATTAAGAGATGGATGGACAGATGGATCAATGGATGGATCACCATCTGCAATGCAGACTTCTTATATTATCCCCATAATCAACCCCTTTTCACTCTAAAGAATTTCTTCCATTCACTGAGGGCATCATCATCCTTTAGGTCACCCAGGTTTAAGATCTCAGCATCATTCTTGACTCCTCACTCTCCCTCACTCCATATAGCCAATTAATTGTCAAGTCTTATCAATTCCACTCCCTACTATCCAACCCCTTCTCTCCATTCACATGGCCACCATCCTGGAAGTTGAAAAACACCTTGAAAAAATACTGACTGGCAACTGAGAACTTAAAATGTAACAAAAAAATAAATTTAAAAAAATTTTTAAATACTAGCTGAACTGAATTGATATACTTTTTTTTTCATACAGCAGCTTCCCATAGTGAAAAGATTCATGGTTAGTATTCAACTCATCCTTGACAGAGTATTTAGAAAAGAAAAATCTCCTTCCTGTTCATTTATTTCCCTCTCTCGCTATGGTTCCAAATGTCTGAAGAAAGACTGAATAGAGTATTTCCTTCTTTTAATAACTATCTATCTTTTGCCCTTCTGTGAAAAACAATGGAATGAAAAACAGTAGAGATGGAATGTCAATATTGGTCTGAGGATGGAACTCCAGATGTTTTTGTTATGCTCTACCAGCAGCTGGTCTCATAGCTTTACAGACATGGGGGAAGGGAGAGAATGGTCCAGGAAGAATAATGTAAAAGCCTGTTTGTTTGTTTGTTTGTATTGCTGTCCTCAGTACTGGGAGGATGAGACAAGAAGGGGATGCCACAATCCATAAGATACAGAGGAAGAGAGAATAAAGGTCATGAGATCTAAAATCCATGAATAACTAATTCCTCTCTTTAAACCCTTTCCCAGGGAGATGGAGAATCCAAAGTATGTCTGCTTTGGGTACTGAGAAGAGGGACAGTATTTTCATATCCTATACAGCCACCCACCAGGAACCCAGGGCCTACCTTGGCACCTTGCCATTTTCCCTACTGCCAAAGGCAGAACATTTTGCTCTAGGAACAGTAATTCAGTCAAAACTATCATCGCTACCAGAAAGCATGCCAATTGACTTCCTTGTGGATCCACCATGTCCTATAATCCCTATGGCTCCCCAGACTAAAACTCCCCCTCCTTTGATACCATGCCCTAATACATGTGGTTCCTTCCATTTAAAATGCAAGATCCTTGACAAAAGGGACTATCTTTGTATTTGTATTAAAAAACATTTTTCATTCATTCATTTATCCAAAGTTTATGTCCTCTTCAGTGCCTAAAACAGTATTAACCATGAAAGGATACATAGAAAATGGTCCATATAGAGAATGATCCAAAGTCCATTCTTTGTCTTCATCCTACCAAAAAGCAGTAAATTATTTAGCCTGGCCAGGGATTGGGAAATCATTTTGGTGACTCAGATATTCTTGCTGTTTATCACATGTGTTATATATGCATTACCAATATTCAAAGTATTACAGTAACAAAAATAGCCAGTACAACAACAGCCATTTAGGTAATGTTTTATGGTGTATAAATTGCTGTCCTTGCAATACTTCTCTAGGACTCAGTTTCTTCTAAGTAAAGTTTGGGGATTAGCCTAGTGGTAGGTAGTAGTTTAGATAATATTATTCCTGTTTTTCAAGTGAGGAAATTAAGGAAGAAGGAAATAAGGATTTATTAAGCTCCTATTATGTGCTATGTCCAAGCACTGCACTTTACAAATATCATCTCACTTGATAGTCACAACAATCCTGGGTGGCAGATACTATTCTTGTCCCCATTTTACAATTGAGGAAACTGACATAGAAAGTAGTTAAGTTACTTGCCCAGGATCACACAGCTTGAAAGTGTCTGAGATCAGATTTGAACTGAGGTCTTCCTTGGCTCCAAGCCCAATGTTCCATCTTTTGTGCCACCAGCTGCCTAGAACTTAGGTCTCACAGCACTTACTGATTTGACCACAATCAAACTATTAGGAAGTCCAATGCCCTTTCCATTTTACCATACTATCTCTGCTAATAACATTAACACTGAAGCTAGACTAAATGTAACTTAATAGTTCTTTGACATTTCAGAAGGCTCTTCAGGACCTTGCCATGACTCAGGATCATCATTGCGAATTCAATTATCATGTCACCGGTGAAGAGCAGATGTGTTAGCTAATAGGAATTTCTTCTTGATGGAATGACAGATAAAAAGAGAGCTTCCTAGAGTATATTTCTAAATAACATCATAGAGATAGAACTGGAAGAGATATTACAGAAAATCTAATCCAGCCTTCACGTTTTATAAATGAGGAAACTGGGGCCAATATAGATAAAGTGACTTTCCCCACTCAGCTAGAATTCAGACCCAGATGTTCCAAGTTTTCTACCATACACGGTTTGGTTTGGTCCTTATAGCAGCAAGCACCCTAACATACCCAGCATGGCCTGCGAGTGTAGGTTTTTTTAATCTACTTTTCTAGGAAAGACTGATCAAAAAGGGATCAGCAATCCTACTTTTAATTACATTAACTAGTTCAGGGAAAGGGTTAACATGCTGAACATCAGAGAAAATACAAGCAGAGAAATTAGCATAAAGACCAACAGACAGGGCTCTTTACTGCCTGAACCAAAGCAGTATTGCTATACACTTTACATACACCACTGGACCAAGAGAGCCTTTACATCTGAGCAGTTGGGAGATCTGAACATACAGCTACTCAACATCTCCACCAGGGAATCAAAAGATCCTTCTCATAAGCAAACCCCCAAAGCAAAACCTCACCTCAGATGTATATATATATATGTGTGTGTGTGTGTGTGTGTGTGTGTGTGTGTGTGTGTGTGTGTGTGTGTGTGTATGTGTGTGTGTGTGTGTGCATATATATATGTATATGTACATTTATATATATATATGTATATGTGTGTGTGTGTGTGTGTGTGTGTGTGTGTGTGTGTGTATGCTTTTGGCTAATAGGCTCAGAACCAGAAGGCATCACAACTCTCGTGACTCAGTGCCTAATTAACTTTAGTACCAAAAGGTGTGACAGCCTTCCTACAAGCAAGCCTCCCCTAAGCAAGCTCTTCTTTAGGCAAATCTCTCCGCCAATGGGTTCCATGCGAGGCCTATTAATGGGCAGGGAAGATCTTATTATCCCATTAACATTACAGTCCTATACCTGACTCAGAAAAGATCACTGTTTGTGGCTCTATTTTTCAGATCCTTTTCCAATCCAAAGCTTTTGGTCAAAGTGACTCCACTTCAGCCCCACCAATCATGGCTAATGGCTGCATACCATGTTGGTCAGTCAGTTGTTCAATGTTTCCCCATTCAAATCAAATCAATATGTATTGATTTATTGAATACCTAAAACATCCTGGAAGATACATCCAATCTGCCTTTAAGTCAGGAAGAAGAGATATAGTCTCCAAATTTTTGGATAATAATACAAGGCAATAGCATCAAACTATAAGGACAGAGAAGAAAGAAAGAAATTGGAGGTAAGGACAGCATCAAAAAGTGATAGAACTAGAAGATACACTTAAGATCATCCAGTCAAACCCTATCATTTTACAGATGAGGAAACTGAGGCCCAGAAATCAGAGTTGTCCAAGGTCACAAAATAAAGTTAATAGCAGCAAATCAGATGGAAAGACCCAGTGAACCAACATCTCGCATATTCAAATTTTGTATGGAAGACTTACAAAAGACTCTTTAATCTTCCTTACAGAGTTGGAAAATATTGTGAGAACAGGTCTCATAGAGAGCTTGAAGGGAGATTCTGCTTTTTGTTTCGAGTGAAATCAGTAGGTAACAAGTCCCCTGCAATCCTCCCCAGCTAGACTCCCTGGTCCTGAGAACATAAGAAAAACCATACTAGATCAGTTCAGTTTGCCCAGTCAGGGATTCATGGTATGACTGTGGCACCAAAGGGTGGTTTGTGGTTTACCACTTCATCCCCACTTACTTGGATCAACCTGAAACACCATGGATATACCGCTACTATTTGAAAATGAAATGGCTTGAACCTTCTCAACCCATGCTCCCTATGTATCAAAGTTTTCTTCCTGCTGTTGCTTAAGAGACAATGTGGTATAGTGAATAGTATGCTGGATTGCCAGTCAGAAGTTCAAGTCCTTTCTGTGACACATACTAATTGTGTGACTCTAGGCAAGTGGCTTAGCTTTTTGATAGACTTTGCCCTAGAGTTCTTACCCTTTCATCTACAGAACTTTCAGCCCTAGGGCCCTCACTTTTCTCGTCGGTGACTGCCTCTTCCAGACCACTGTTTCATGAAAGTTGTAACCATTTTTAATTTCTCTCCCTCCTCTCTGGCCCTCTCCTCCATAGCCTCACTAATTGTCTTACTACTACATACATACCCTTACTACATGCCCTTACTACATACATACCTTACTACTACATACATACCCTTTCCTCCTCCACAACCTCTCCAGTTTTGGAACCAGGCATCATGATTAAATCAACGCTGCCATTGTTCTTAGAGCATGACAGTCAATACTACTATAATCCTTCTCACCATTCCTGTAATTTTCTGGACCAAAGCCTATACCTCTCCATGGCCATCCGTTCTTACTCCCCCGTGTGTCTTGTCTCCCTAGTGTTAAAATATATATTCCTTAAGGACAACAACTGTCCTAACATTTGCATTTGTAACCACAACACTTAGCATAGCACTTGACACTTAGTCACTTTTTTTCTGATTTATTCATCCTTTCATTCCAAATTAGAAAAAAGGAATGAAAAACATTACTGGAGGATGATGAAGAATTCAATTGTAGGAAAATCAGAGGTACCGTTCTTTATTAGATGGGGGCCCTTTGCCCTTGTTTTTGTCTGACCCCTACCCCAACTTGAAAAACACCTCATCATTTTATCACCACGAGTCAGCATGCTTTCACAAAAGTGATGTTGAGCTCATTTAGGTATGGATTGCAGTTGCTTGAAAACTAAGTCAGTAGGACATAAGTTCTGGCATGTTCTACCTACCAAACTATAAATTCCTCAAGTACATTTCTGGCAATAGATTATGTTTGCTATCATAACCTTCACCTAGCTAACTATGGAGAGATATGTCAACAAGTTGGTCACCAGGTGATGAATTCTTTGAGTATAGAAAACCCATAAAATAAAGGAAAAATAGAAAATGTCCTGGTGTCAGTCCTGGGTGGCCTCCTTTTGCTTCTGCTGTGATGGGAATAGAATGACAGGGGAAAAAGGAATAATTAATAAGTTATCCCAAAGATATGTGAAGCCTGATTAAAATTGAAGGATGTCCATTGAATCCTCTAGGGAAGTCTATCATTTACTAGGTCTTTGTGTATACATGTCATTGGCCCTCCAAAATGAAGTGCTATGCGTCTGAGAAATATAGCTGAATTGACTTGGAAGCCCAATATAGGTGCCACCTTCACCACGAATCCTCCAAAAAAGAAACATCTCCTTCCTCAAAACTCTCATAGTCCTTTATTTATTTTTTTCTGGGCATATTTTGTTGTTATTGAGTTGTTTCAGTCATGTCCAACTCTTCATGAGTTGGGGTTTGAGGTTTTCTTGGCAAAGATACTGGAGTGGTTTTGCCATTTGCTTCCCTAGTTCGTTTTACAGATGAGGAAACTGAGGCAAATGGGATTGAATGACTTGCCCGTGGTCACACAGCTAGTTAGGGTCTGAGGCCAGATTTGAACTCAGGAAGATGAGGCTTTCTAACTCAAAGCCTTGCACTTTATCCACTGTATCACCTAACTGCCCTTAATATGCCCATAATACATGCTTGTTAATGGCTGATTGATTTGTACCTCTCTGATGACAGGTAAGGACATTCCATTTTGTAATATAGTTATCTTTGTTCTGATTTTAGCCTTCTTACACTAGACTTGAAGTTCCATGAGGCAGGGACTATTTCATTCATCTTTATATCTCTACTACAATCAAAACCTAATGAATGTCTATTGGGTAACCGCTAAAAGAATTCATTCAATAAATATAAATTGAGGCCCTATTATATAGGCCTCCACTAAAGCCCTACTCCAATGCCTCACTGTGGTACAAAGGTCACCCTGGGCTTTCAAAAGCTATGCCCGTAGTGCATAAGCTCTGTCATACCCTACCAAGCTGAGGACAGTAGTACTACAAACCTAGATTTTCAAGGAATCTCAAAGTCCAACCCTTTCATTTTCTAGAAGACAAAACTTAGGTCAAGAGAGGTTAAGTGACTCACGAGTAATCACACAAGTAACAAACATCAGAGCTAGAATTTAAATTCACATCCTCTCATTCCAGAGCGAAATTATCTCATGTATAGGTGTGGTAACAGAATGAGTCCATCAGATAAATACCAGCCTAGCTAAGGGACACTCAGTATTAGAAAGCTGTCATCAGGTCATGAGTTTTTTATAGCCATTTATGAAGATTATATATTAAGGCATGAAGGGATTACAATCTGCCTCAGTTCAAAGAGGATCGACCAACCCATCAATAAACATTTATTATGATACTCCAGACAGTGTGCCATGTACAGTGTCTACCCACTCTTTGGGGGGAGGGGCAGAAGGATACAATGAGAAAAGGTAAACGACAGTCCCTTTACTCCAGAGGCTTATTTTCTAATAAAAGAGATAACAGGTACACAAATCTACACCTACGATATACTTTTAAATTATATAGAAGGCCATCTTACAAGAGGAGGTACCAGTACCTGAAGGGTCCAGTAAAGGCCTCCTGAAGAAGGTGGTGTTTGAGCTAAATTTTGAAGGAAGCCAGGAATTCTAAGATGTAGAAATAAGGAGGAAAGAGTATTTTAGGCATGGGTAACAGCCAGTGCCAAGGCACAAAGATGAGAGATAAATCATTGTCATTTGTGGATCAACGAAGTAGATTGGCATGGACTGGACTATGCAAGGAAGTCATATGTAAGAAAATTAGAAAGACAGGAAGAGATCAGGTCATGAAGAGCTTTAAATGACTAACAGAAGTTTATATTTGATCCTAGAGGTAATAGGGAGCTGCTAGAGCTTATGGAATAGGGTACCTAGGTGGTGCAGTAGATAGAGCACCAGGCCCACTCAGGAAGACCTAAGCTTAAATGTGATCTCAGCCACTTCCTAGTTTTGTGACCTTGGGCAAGTTACTTCACCCCATTTGCCCCAGTTCCTCATCTGGAAAATGAGCTGGAGAAGGAAATGGCAAACCACTCCAGTATCTTTGCCAAGAAAACCACAAATGGGATCACAAAATGTCAGATACAACTGAACAACAACAAAAGAGCTTATTGAATAGGAGGCTAACATAGTAAGACCCATACTTTAGGAAAATCATTATGTACATTGTTTTCCTGTTTCGGTTGTCAGTTAACATGTCTTCTTTCATTTCTCTGAATTCTTCTGCCTTGCTGACATCCCTAGCTTCCTTCAAAACAGAACTCAGTTAGGAAAAACTTACTAATAATTAGAGTAGCATGAAAGTGGAATGTGCTGCCTAGAAAGGTTCCCCTTTGTTCTAAGTATTCAGGAAGAGGTTAGATAGCCACTTGGTAGGTGGATCAAGACATTCTTTTTAATAATAAGATGGATTAGACAACTTTTGAAGTTCCTTCTATCTCTCAAATTCTCTGTGAGGTATTTTCCATCTCTGTATAATTCTGTCTTGAAATTACACTATATTTTCTTATCCATACACAGGCTTTATCCCACAAGTCGAAGATAAGCTTCTTGAAGGCGGGGACCGCCACTTCATTTTGTCTTATATCCCTAAAGCCTTTGCAAGTTCCTGATGCACGCTTAATATTTTTTATTGAAACAAATTAAAGAATATCCTCTCACATTCCTATTTTACAATTTACAATGAACCATTCACGAATCACTAAACACTCAATTTGTTTCTAGCGGTTGTTTTGTTTTTTGCACACATACACACATGAGCGCACACACACACACACACACACACACACACACACACACGTGTTCTTCAGACCCTTCCTAATGGGTTAGCCATTGCAGGTAGGTTTCCTCACTTATCCTATTTTGACACACAGAACCCCTATGTTATTTGCTTCTCTGTTCCCAAAGGAAATCTAAAGCATCTCTCAAGATGCTTAATAGGACATTTCCAATCCATTTGACATTCGTCAGGGAGGAGGAGAACACTCACTTGGCTTAGTGTCTAGCAGCACTAATAATAGGGCTGACATAGAGGCCTTAGTGCTGTTTATAGTGAAGGGACAGCTGCATTTATCTGAGCTGCAGGTAAAACTTATAGCCTCATACTAGGGTTGTGGTGATGTGGTACTGAGAAGGCAGGAAGTTGGGGGGAGGGGAGAGAAAAGGTATTTCCATGTCATTGTTTTCACTTGTATCTGTGGTCTCCTGGAAACAAAAGAAAACCAGTGATGGGAATCCAAGATGAAAGCTACCTATTAAGTCAAGTCCCACCTGCCTGGCAGGGTACCTCAACAGAGTGTCCAAGAGCAAGGGATGCCACTCAGTGAAATTTCAGTCTCATCAAAAGCAGCAGAGTCAGCCTGCCACTGGGAATGTGTGTGCCTGGAATTCTGATAGGCCCAAAGAAAATCCAGACAGCTTTACTCCTCCCTTTGCTCCATTCCTTCAAACCAGCTCATGCTGCCTTTTTCTTTTTTTTCTTGAAGACAGAATGATTGACGAGTTTCCCTGGTGATGTCTCTAGATTACCCCAATGATATCAGATGACGCCCACTAGAGCACACTGGCCTCAGTGACACCCACAGTCCTGACACATGATCCATTTTAGGAAAATGAGAGGCTGCTTAGGGAACCTTGAAGGGACATGATTTAGAGGAACTGATACACAGAGACTTGACCTGGATGAGCGTGTCATTACCTAAAAATTCAGAGCTTTGTCGTTCATTGCTCAGAACCCCTAAATACAATTCCCAGCAGGAACTCAGCACTTTTGTGTTTCACAGTGTGACAGGTTGAATGGCAGTGGTTGGTGCAATGTGCAAACAGTTTTGGGGGAGGGGAGAAATCTGGAGGCAACATGATCTGAAGGAAAGTGAAATGAAGTGGAGAGCTAGGAGATCTGCCTAAGCTCTTCTCCTCAACTCTACCATCACCTAACAAAGAGATTGTAAGCAAAACATATCACTATTCCATGCCTCAGTTTACTCATCTGTAAAATAGAAAGAATAATGCCTAATCTAATTTGCCTCACCAACTTGTTTTATAGAGAAAATGAGAATATGTATGGGAAATAGCTTTGGTGATTTAAAAGTTCAATACCAATGTAAGGGATTTATACTTATTAAGTCTGGCAGAAGGCTCTTAGAGCAGTGCTGGGGTTTGTTATGAAAATCTTGATCCAGGGCCTATCAAAGGACTTGACCATCTCAGATTCTATCCCTAATACAACTTCAGCTGCTAATAAAAATCATTTGTAACAAGGGTAGTGACAGAAAGTAACCTCAAATACCCCCATGATGAATCTTTGCCACTAAGGAGCAACCCCAGGGAGACTGATAGATGATAAGAATGCTGCAAATATGGTCTACCTGGATAAAGCAAAGCTTTTGATAAAGTATTTCATACTACTCTGTTGTAAATATGGAGAGATATGGAGAACACTGATTGGATAAAAATATAATTATGTCAGTGGCACAGGCTTTGTTTAGTGGAGAGTCCCAGGGATCTTCGCTTGGCCATGTTCTGCTTATTATTTTTATCAGTCGCTTGGATAAAGGCATATGTGACACATTCTTCCAATCTACAGATGACTTAGAGTTGGAGAAAGAGTTAAGATGCTGGATGAGAGTCAGGATCCAAAAGAATTTTAACAGGTTAGATAGAGGGCTATGAAGCTAATAAAACAAAAATCAAGAGAGATAAATGTAGTCTTATCATTGGATGCAAAAAGCAACTTCAAAGTCCAAGCTTGAGGAGCGAAACTGAAGCAGCAGACACTTTGGAAAGGATACGTTAGCTTATTATAGCCATTCCCCAACTGATAAATGGTCAAAGCATACAAACAGGTAATTTTTCAAAAGAAAGAATCAAGGATATCAATAGTCGCATTTAAAAAAAATACTCTAGAGGGCAGAGCCAAGATGGTGGGAAAAAAGTTACCTGAGCCCTCCCCAGTTTCCTTCAGAAACAACTTAAATCAGGTCTCTAAACAGATGCTGAAGTGACAGAACCCACAAAAAGATGTAGTGAAACAATTATCCAGCTTAAGATAGCTGAGAAGGACTTCAGGAAAGGTATGTCTCACTTAAATAAAAGGGGAGGGCAGCCCAGTGCAGACAATATCCAGTCAAGACAGGCAGAGGCTCTTAGCCACAGCACAGATCAGCACCCAAGGCCCCTTGGTCCAGGCTAAGCAGACCAGTGGCACATCAGGCCAGCTGTGAGGCCTCTAGCCCCAGGACCCCTGGTATAACAGGTGCAACTAGTCCAGGACACACCAGCAGAGTGGGCAAGCTGCCAGCACCTGAAGCACTATAGCAGAAGGCTGTCAATCAGGTCCCCAGCCCCAAAAACAAGAAGTTCAGGACAGTGTTCCCTGCACCCCAGGAGTAGAGTTCAGTTTTAAAAGTCACAAATAAGCTTAAAAATGATAAAAAAAAAAACCAGAAAAGAGCCCTGACCATAGAAAGCTACTATGGTGACGGGGAAGATTAAAATATAAACTCAGAAGAGGACAACAATGTCAAAATGCCTACAGATGAAGCCTCAAAGTGGAATACAAATGACACTCGAGCCCAAAAAGCCTTCATTGAAGAATTCAAAAAGGATTTTAAAAATCAAATAAGAGTGGTTAGAAAAAATAATTGGGAAAAGAAGTGACCCTTATGCAAGAGAAAACCAACTGCTTGGGAAAGAAAAGACAAAAATTGACTGAAGAAAATAATTCCTTAAAAAATAGAATTGGCCACATGGGGGGCAGGGTGGGAATTCACTGAATAAAACAACTCCTTAAAAAGTAGAATTGACCAAATGGAACAGGGTGTTCAAAAGCTCACTGAAGAAAATAATTCCTTAATAATTAGAATTGGGCAAGTAGAAGCTAATGACTCTATTAGACATCAATAATTAGTCAAACAAAATCAAAAGAATTTAAAAATAGAAGAAAATATAAAATACCTCATTGAAAAAAAAAACAACTGACCTGGAAAAAAAATCCAGGAGAGATAACTTAGGAGTTATTGGCCCACCTGAAAGCCAAGATAAAAAAAAAAGTCTGGACAGTATCTTTCAAGAAATTATCCAGGAAATCCTAGAACCAGAGACTAAAATAGTAATTGAAAGAATCAACCAAGCACCTCCTAAAAGAGATTCCAAAATGAAAGCTCCAAGGAATATTATAGCCAAATTCCAGAACTATCAGGTCAAGAAGAAAATACTGCAAGGAGCCAGAAAGAAACAATTCAAATATCATGAAGCAGCAGTTAGAATTACACAGGACTTAGCAGCTTCTATGCTAAAGTATCAGAGGGCTTAGAATATGATATTCTGGAAGGCAAAAGAGCTTGGATTACAACCAAGAATCAACTACTCAGCAAAACTGAGCATAATTTTCCAGGGGCAAAGATGGATATTCAACGAAATAGGTGACTTTCACACTTTACTGATGAAAAGACCAGAGTGAAACAGAAAATTCAATCTTCAAATACAAGGCGCAAAAGAAACATAAAAGATAAACAAGAAAGAAAAAAAAATGTCATTCAATAAGGTTAAACTGTTTACATCCCTACAAAGGAAGATGATGCTTATAACTCTTGAAAATTGTATCTCTATTAGGGCAGTTAAAAGGAGTATACATAGACAGAGAGTGTGGGTATAAGTTGATTTGATGATATAAAAAAATTAAAGGGTGGAAAAAAGATTATACTGGGAGAAGAAGAAAGGGGGAGGAAGGATGAGGGAAATTCCATCACATGAAGAAGCACAAAAGATCTATTACAGTAGAGGAGAAGAAGGGACGGGATGAATGTTGTTTAAACCTTATTCACATCAGATTGGCTCAAAGAGGGAATAACATACACACTTAATTGGGTATAGAAATTTATCTTACCCTAGAGGGAAGTAGGAGGTGGAACTGGTAAGGGGGGGGGACTCACTGATAGAAGAGAGGGAAGATTGAAGGAGGTGATGGTCAGAAGCAAAATATTGGTGAGGAAGGACAGGGTAAAAAGAAAGAGAAAAGTATAAGCAGGGGGAAAGTAGGATGAAGGGAAATACGCAGTTAGTAATCATAACTGTGAATAGGTTGAACTCTCTCATAAAATGGAATAGCAGCAGAGTGGATTAAAAACCAGAATCCCACAATTTGTTGTTTACAAGAAACACACTTGAAGCAGAGAGACACACAGGGAAAAGGTCAGGGGCTAGAGCAGAATCTATTATGCTTCAGCTGAAGTAAAAAAAAATGCAGAGGTAGCAATCCCGTTCTCAGACAAAACAAAAGCAAAACTAGATTGAATTAAAAGTGATAAGGAAGGAAACTATGTCATGCTAAAAGACATTATAAACAATGAAGTAAAGCATTACTAAACATATAGGCACTAAATGATATATCATTCAAATTCTTAAAGGAGAAGTTAAGTGAGTGACAAGTTCATGACCAAGCAGGAGGTAGAGAGGATTACAAAATATAAAATAGAAATTTGATTATATTAAATGAAAAAGTTTTTGCACAAACAAAACCAATGCAACCAAGATTAGAAGGAAAACAGAAAGCTGGGAAACAATCTTTACAACAAGTATCTCTGATAAAGATATTTCTCAAATATGTAGAGAACTGAGTCAAATTTATAAGAATACAAGATATTCCCCAATTGATAAATGGTCAAAGGGCATGAACAAGCAGTCTTCAGAAAAAGAAATCACAGCTACCTACAGGCATATGTAGAAGTGCTCTAAATCACTTTTAACTAGAGAAATACAAATTAAAACAACTCTGAAGTACCCCCTCACACCTATCAGATTAGGTAATATGACAAAAATGAAAATCGTAACTGTTGGAGAGGTTGTGGGAAAATTGGGACAGTAATGCACTGCTGGTGGAGTTGTGAACTGATCCACCATTCTGGAGAGTAATTGAGAGCTATGGCCAAAGGGCAACCAAATTGTGTATACCCTTTGACCCAGCAATACCACAACAACATCTGTATCCCAAAGAGATCATTAAAAAGGGGAAAGTATCCACATGTGCAAAAATATTCATAACAGCTCTTCTCATGGTAGCAAAATATTGGAAATTGAGGGGATGCCCATCAGTTGGGGAATGGCTGAACAAGCTGTGGTATATGAATGTAATGGAATAAGAATAATTGCGATTATTCGCAATTGTGCAATAAGAAATGATGAACAGGCAAATTTCAGAAAAACCTGGAAAGACTTGTATCAACTGATACAAAGTGAAATGAGCAGAACAAGGAAAACATTGTACACAGTATCAGCAACATTGCATGATGATCAACTATGATACACTTAGCTCTTCTCAGCAACACAATGATCCAAGACAAGTACAAAGGACTCACACAGGAAAATGCTATCCACATCCAAATAAAGAATTGATGGACTCTGAATGCAGATCAAAGCAGACTTTTCTCACTTGCTTTATTCTTTTTCATGTTTTTTTTTTCTTTCGATCTGCTTCTTCTTTCACAACTGTGACTGATACGGAAATGTTTTACACCATAGCACATGTATAACCTATATCAAATTACCTACCATTTTAGGAAGAAGGGAAGGAAGGGAGAGGGGGAGAAAAATTTGGAACTCAAAATGTTGTAAAAATGGGTGCTAAAAATTATCTTGATGTGAAATTGGGAAAAAATCGTCTGACTCTTCGTGACTCCATTTGGAATTTTCTTGGCAAAGATATTGGAGTGCTTTGTACGTTGTTCTTGTAAGCCATTTCACTTCTGTGATACTCTTCATTACCTCATTTGGGGTTTTCTTGGTAGAGATATGTCAAAATTTGGTTGCCCAGGGAAGTTCATCAGCACTGTATGTCAATTTCATGACATCATGCTTGCCTGGGTTCTAGGAGTCAACAATGGAGTGAAACAAGGCTGTGAGCTTGCTCTCATGTTTTTAGCATGATGTTTTCAGCCATGTTGTCAAATGCTTTCAATGCAGATGCTTACCAAGGTCATCAAGGTCAGCTACCTCACCAATGGTAAATTCTTCACCTTGTAAAGGCTACAAGCCAAGACCAAAGTGAAGGGAGTGTTGGTGCATGATTTTCTGTTTGCAGCTGACTGGGCACTTAATGCAGCCTCTGAAGCTGAGATGCCACAAAGTATAGATCAATTCTCTACTGATTGTGCTAATTTTGGCCTAACAATTAACACCAAGAAAATACAGGTGCTCCATCAGCCGCCATCACACCATCCATACGAGGAATCATCAGTTACAGCAAATGGAGAAGTTTTGAATGCTGTAGATAGGTTCACTTACCTTGGTAGTATGCTTTCTAGAGATGTATACATTGATAATGAGGTTGACACACACATTGCCAGAGCTAGCTCAGTGTTTGGGAGGCTCTGAAGGAAAGCATGGGAAAGAAAACTGATTACCAAACTGGAGGGCTACAGAGCCATTGTGCTGACCTCATTGTTATATGACTGTGAAACCTGGACAGTCTACAAGCACCACGCCAAGAAGCTGAATCACTTCCATTTGAATTGTCTTAGGAAGATTCTGAAGATCACCTGGCAGGACAAGGTACCAGACACTGAGGTCATTACTCAAACTAAACTGCCAAGCATTCAAGCTCTTCTTCAGCGAGAGCAACTCCAATGGGCTGGCCACGTTATCTGAATGCAAAATGTACATTTGCCAAAAAGACTATTTTATGAAGAATACATGCAGGGCAATCATTCACATGGTAGTCAGAAGAAGTGATACAAGGAAACTCTTAAGGTCTCTCTCAAGAATTCTGGAATTGGTTGTGTGACATGGGAGACACTGGCACAGGACTGTTCAGCATGGTGTGCACTTATCAGAGAAGGTGCTGTGTTCTGTGAGCAAAGCAGAATTGAAACAGCTCAAAGGAAACGCAGGATGCACAAATTTAGAGTATCCACCCCAAATGTTCGCATGGACTACTTGTGCCCAGCCTGTGGTAGAGCATTCAGAGCTCATATTAGTCTTATCAGCCACAATTGGACACATTGAAACTTGACTTTAGCATAGTGATGCCTTTTTGGTCCTCTTCAAGAACAAAGGACAACAACAAACCAAATGGAGTTGTTTGCCATTTCCTTTGGCTCATTTTACAGATGAGGAAACTAAGACAGTGAAGGCTATGTGACTTGCCCAGGGTCACACAGCTATAAATGTCTGAGACCAGATATGAACTTTGCAAAATGAGTCTTCCTGACTCCAGGTCCAGCACACTATCCATTGTACCACCTAGCTGCATTGCTCTGTACATAGTAAGCACTTAATATATATCTCATTCATTCCTTCAGGTATATGTGTGTATGTATGTATATATATATATATATATATATATATACACATACATACACACACACATATATATATACACATATATATATGTACTTACATACACACATATACATATGTAAAGCTTAAGTGACTTAATGACTTGCCTGTAGTCACAAGCTAATATGTAAAAGCTAAGTCTATATGAGCAAACATAAGCAAGCTTGGCTGTCTCAATCCTCCATGTGGAAAAGGTTAGAAAACCTGCTTCTGGAAAGTCAAAATGATGTATAATGGACATGATTCATAGAAATTTGGAGCATCTAGAAACATTTTATAAGTGATTCTAGTCAATTAGCTATGTGTTGACAAGGAAACTTTTTTTTATTAACTACATAGTCAGAACAGGGATATTTCAAAAGTCAACCAGATTTGGTTAACCCGATCCTCTCCTTTCTTTTGACCTGACCTCTTCCTACCTTGGTACATTCCGATGAGAAAAGAGAGACGAGGCTATAAGAGCAGGGGTCTTTGTTTTTTGTCTCACTGTCTCTAATTTTAAGTGAAGAAGAATGGAAATGTCAACGATCTTATGAGATTCAAGGGGTCTGGAAGTAAAGCTCCTGACAGGTTTTGCAACTAGCCAGCCCAGCCTCAATTCCATCAAAAACAACTTTCAGGATGTATTCCATCAGTAGCTGTGACAGGGTTTCATCCAGCATGGATGCCGCATTTAGGCATAAACATGATGAAACCAATGCTGTGTAGAAACTGTGATAAATCTGAACCCAGTCTCCCTAGGGACTGTGGTGGGACAGTAGAGAGTTTGCCTCCCAGGTGGTGGGAGGAAAGTTTGTACTTTTATTCTTGCTCTACCTACAAAGTCAATTACCCTTTCTAAAAACTAATCAATATTCAATGGTTAAGTGTAACTGGAGCATTAATCGTCAACAATGGGGGGAGGGGAACAAACCAGAATGGCGTAAGAGCCAATAGCATTAGAGAAAAACTCAATCCTTCTGGGATACCCCTTGAATGCGGAGGGGAGAGATATAGCTGGCTTTGTTCTGGAAGGATAAGGCTGAAGCAATTAATGGATGTGTGAATGTGGATAAATGATGGATAAATAAGAGATAGAAAAATAAAAAGATAGATGTAGACAGTGTAAAGATGTTAATATAGGTGTATATATATGTATATGTGTGTGCGTCAGTGGGTGGGTGTGTGGGTGTGGGTGTGGGTGTATGTATATGTATACATACACATGAATATGTGTATTTGAAGTTAAATATATACAGAACAATTATAAATATAAAGTAGTTAAACATGGGGCAGCTAGGTGGCAGCGTACAGCACACTGGGCCTGGAATCAGGAAGACTCATCTTCTTGAGTTCAAATCTGGCCTCAGACACTTACTATCTGTGTGACTCTGGGCAAGTCATTTAACTCTGTTTGCCTCAGTTTCCTCACCTGTAAAATGAGCTGGAGAAGGAAATGGCAAACTACTCCAGTATCTTTGCCAAGAAAACCCCAAGTGGGGTCACGAAGAGTTGCACATAACTGAAACAACCGAACAACAAAAACAGACAAGAGAGGCAGCCAAGAGCAATGGATAGACATCTGGCCTTAGTGTCAGGAAGACCTGGGTTCAAGTCCTATCTCTGACATATACTAGCTGGGTCACCATAAGGAAGTCCCTTAACTTCTCAGGGAACTCTCAGATTATAAATTACAAATGAATTGCCAATCAGCATCAGTGAAGGGCATTTCCATACCAATACTTTCCTACCTCAGTAAAATCTTAGGCCCAGCTCAGATGTTCATATACTGTAGTTCTTTTTTCTTCATTTGAACCTGACCTGTAATTTCAGTAATTTGGGAGTTGCCCAGGGAGGAAACTCCCTCTAGCAATCAGTTGATACACCTGCTTTGCAATTTAGAGTCAGGGATCGCCTGAGGCACTGAGAAGTCATTCAGGGTCACACAATTATTTGTCTGTGATAGAACTTGAACCCTGGTCTTTGGGACTTTGAGTGATAGCAAATATAGAGAGCATCTGTATATTCACAGTCACACACACATATACACATGAGTACACACAATTTGCAATTTCTCTTCCTTCTACTCTGCTCCTTCTTTTAGTCTGAAATTGGTGAGAGTTTTATCCTATATACAAAATTTCAGTAAGTATTGTTTCAGGATCACTAACCATGTACCTCTCCATATCCAGTACATTTCAGCTTCCTCAAAGCAAAGCTGATGGAAGCAGTAGACCCCAAATGGTTTACGTCTGGGTGACCACAGACTTGCCATTGCAAAGGTCTGCAGATCCTCTAGGATTCTCCAATCAACCAATCTTTGGAGCACACCAGGAAGTTTCAGTTTGATACCTATTTTGTCACTCATTATAAACTCATCATCCTCAAGTTTCCTACAACCAGTTGGTGGAGGGGGAAAGAAAGAGAGAGATAAGCTATCTGCTTGTTTGGGGAAGGTAGACTGGCTACAGAGGGAAGGTTCCATTATCAAATTGCATGGGCAGCCCAGCAACTTTCTGGGTTTACTGGGGTTTTCTTGAACAGTAGGTGATGGCCAAGGGAAGTCCGGCAGACTTTAACATCAAGCAGGGAGGAGGAGATTGCTAGAAGCAGACTTGACCAAAGCACTGTCCTATCCTAGGCACGTTTCCCCAAAGCACCCCGGTACTATCTTTTGGAGTCCCTCCCTTCCTTCAAGGTCCAGTTTGGCTGCCATCCCCTTCATGAAGCCTTCTCTGAATATTCCAGCTAAATGTCATCTCTCCTTCCTCATATTCCTCATAATCAATTAATCAGTCAATGGACATTTATTACATAACTGCTACTTTCCAGGCCTTGTGCTGTGTGCCAGAGAACCAATGACTAAAAATGGCACAGTACATTTCATGCTCTTTGGGAGCTTACATTCTAACACAAGAGATCACATGTGCACATATCTGCATTTGTATCAGTTTATTCTGATGACCCTCTCTCAAGACCAAGTCTGTTACATTTCCACCTCTCCCCAGGGTTCTCCAGTATCCTGAAAGGTCTGGGAGGGGGGTTGTTGAGAGGGTCTCTTCTCAGTCACTGAATACACCACCCATTGATAATCTGATAGTGCTCCCCCAATTTTAGGGAGAACACTACTTCCTATATAACCACTTAACAGTTTGATTAGCTTTTAAAAGGAATATTTACTTCAAAGATACAACAAATATACAAACATTTCCCCTAGCACCTTGGGAGTGTAATCCCCTTTTTGGTCTACTACCTTAGAATGGGGAGGGGAAGGGGATTATTTCAAAGTTTAATTCAGATCCTACATTGCATTAGTCCCACCAAGTTCAAGTCTCAAAGCCTAGCACCCCAGGACCCCTGACTCCTCAAGGCTTCCCCATGGTGCTGCCTGTAATTTCCAGTCTAGAATTCTGGGCTCCAAGATGATGGCTCTCGTTCCTACATTGGAGACTCCTTTCTCTCCATCTAGACCTGAAGAGGATGCATGAAACTGACCAAAACCCAGGCTTGTTTCTCGAGCCTTTCCTTGCTTACTGCACTGAATGAATCTTTTGCCCACTGATGCCTCAGGAAAGAAAATGAGTCTGTCCCAGTCAAGTAGTTTCAAAGACACATTCAATCCTGGCTACCCAGCCCAGGAAATGAGACTGCTTCCAACTGCCTTCTAGGCTAATTCTGAATGTCAATGAATGAGCCAATCCTTCTGTCTCCCAGAAGCAGGATTTCAGTGACTCCTGTATATCTCCTGATCACATTTTATCATGTGCTCTATTTACACATATTAATGTTGAATAAACACAAAAGATACTGAAGTATAAGGGACTTGTAGAGGGAAGATATTAGCAGTTGAGGGGATCAGGAAACCTTCATGAAGAAATTAGTGCCTGAGCTTAATCTGAAGGAACAGGGGTTCTTAACTTTGTGTCATAGACCTATTTGACAGTATGAGGAAGCCAACAGACTTTATTTAAAATGTTTTTAAATCCATAAAATAAAATACAAAGAGATATTATTTGTAAAAGTGCTTAGCACAGTGTCTGGCACATAGTAGACTCTACATAGATGCTTATTCTCTCCTCATCTATCTATATAGGATTACAAAGTAAACCAAACAGATTGAAATATGCTTATCAACACATTTAATTTTAAAAATACATTCATGGATCTCAGATTAAGAGCCTATGGTTGAAGGATTCTATAAGTTAGAACGTAAGAGGCAAGTCTTTCCGGTCCTGCTGGACAGACATGTACAAAAGCCAAGGAGAAGAGATAGAGCACTGTGTGTGAGGAACAGAGAGAAGGCCAGTTTAGCTGGACCACAGTGGGCAGAAAGCAAAGGAAAGATTAATGGCACAGAAATATTTCATTGCATTCATAAACCACAATTTGTTCAGCTATTCTCTAATTGGTGAGTACACCCTAGGTTTCTAATTCTTCACTAAAAAAAAGAAATGTATGTTTTACATGTGTGGACCTTTTACGTCTTCCTTTGAGCTATTTGGGGGATAGACCTAGAGGGGTATCACAGGACAAAAGGGGTATGCACAGTTTAGATACTTTGGCAGCATAATTCCAAATTGCTTTCCAGAATGTCTGGACCATCAATAATTTTGGAGAAAGGAATTTCAGTCGAGTGATAAGGTCGAAGGCCAGACTGCAAAGGGTTGAGGAGTGAGTAAGAGGAGAAGAAATGGAGGTAATGGGTATAAGCATTTTTTCTAGGAGAGAAAAGAGATGTTGAATGATTGTTTTTGCAAAAGGTTACTAAAGCTTAGTGGATTTTTTTTATTTTTCAGGATAGGGGAGAATTAGGCATGTTTGAAGACTTGAAGGAAGGAAATAAAAGATAGAGAGAGATTTAAGATTAGAGGAGTACATTAAGGAGACAATCTGCTAGAGAAGACAGGAAGGAATGGGATCGAAGACATGTGGGGAGAGGAGGTTGGCTTTGGCAAGGGAAGGAGGAAGACAAGAGAACAGCAAGGAATAAGAAATATCTATATAGAGCCTACTGTGGTGCCAGGCACCGTGCAAATATTACTTCATGTTATCTTGAGAGCAGCCCTGTGGGGTAGGTGCTATTATTATCCCCATTTTACAGTGGAGGAAAATGAGATAGTGATTAAGGTATTTGTCCAGGGTCACACAGCTAGCAAATGTCCAAGACTGGACTTGAACTCAGGCCCTCCTGATTCTAGACCCAACATTCTATTCATTGTATCTTCTCCACCAGGAGAAAGGGCACCTCATTTTCAGAGACTGGAGTAAAGGAGAAGAGAGTGGGGTGTGAAGGGTGTTGGGGTGGGGGGCTAGAATCATGTCAGGAGATTTTCGGATGAAGAAGAGGAGAAAAGAGAGAGCTCACAAGCACCTTGCCCACCTCTCCTCTATCACATTCTAGTTTCCCTTAAAGTGCCTTCCACATAGCAGATTGTAGATTGAATTAAATATTTGTCAATTTTTGAATTCAATTCAGTTTAATTTGATTTAGTTTCAATTTCATGGAGCATTTATTGTGTGTCAGGCACTGTGCTAGGCACTGAGAATACAAAGATAAAAATAGGAATACTCACTTGCCCTCAATGACCTTGTATCCTACATTCTCTTAATTCATCTAACTCCATATCACGGAATTTTAAAGTTGGAAGAGACTTCCACGGCCACAACCTAGCAGACGACAAGGAGTCAACCAGCTTTTTCTGGAAGGCCCCTCTCTCCGCTTTACCTTCTCTGAGATGTATACCATTCACCTACATCACTTCTTTCAGAACTTGTGGCAGGTCTTTCCTGGGCTTTCCTTCCTTCCTCAAGTACACTTCCTGGTTCAGTCTTCATCTCTACTCCAGCCCCAAACTTCTTATTCCGAGACTCCAGTATCCATGTAGATATTCTCTCCAATACTCCATCACTATAGTGCAGCCAAGTTGCACAGTGGATAGAGCACTGGGCCTAGAACTAGAAAGACTTGAGTTCAAATGTGGCCTCATACATTTACTAGCTATGTGACCTTGTGTAGTAGGAAGGCCGAATTTATGATCTCAAATATAATCATGTATATGTTTGAATGGTCCGAAATCGCAAGGTATGAGAGATTCTCTAAGGAGAAAACAACAAGAAATTTATTTAGGCCCCACCG
>CM053622.1:95673516-95723143 GCA_028646595.1 Phalanger gymnotis
GGGGGGGGAGGAAATGGGGAGAAAATTTGTAATTCAAACGCCTGTGAAAATCAATGCTGAAAACCAAACATGTCAAAAATAAATTAAAAAAAAAATTATTGCTTCCACTCCTTTGTCCCCAGTTTCCTCCTCCATAATATGAGAGGGTTGTACTAGGTGACCTCTGAGGTTCCCTGGATATCTAATGCTCCTTGATTGGATCACTCTCACTCTTCCACCTACAAGCCACTGCCTCACACCAATTTACTTTAACAACTCCAGTGAATAAGCTCTTATGTCTATACAATGGAGCAAAAGCAATTAGTGGTGACGTTTCTTTTTATGGAAATGGTGGATGCCATTTTTTTAATTTGAAGAGTATCAAATAGTAATTAATAACCTCCATCATACTGTTGATCAAATACCCTCAGCTAGTTAATATTGACTAACTAATTAGAAAGTTTCAAATGACTAACTCATTTTGGCCAGGTTGATAATTCTTTTTCATTCAAAGAACAGGGGTCCAGTTAATGTTTAAAAGTCATCCAGGCTCTCCTACACTAAAACCCAGCAGGGCACATCAGCCTCATCATGGAAGACAACTCATTCCTCAAGTTAAAGGTGAGGATTGTGAGTAAAAAGTAACCAGGAGATGAAGTTGTGCTTCAAACATTTCATGTTTTCATTAACTAGAATCGCACAGAAACTCATTAAAGGGGAGAGCTGTTCTTCCCCCCTCTAGTCCTTCCCCACCCCCCTCAGTCTCCTGAAAGTACCCAGCCACAGCTTCTCAAGGGGGCTCTTGCTCAAGTCAAGGCAATCAAGTTCCCTAAGGAATCTGTTCATAGATTTAGAGCTAGGAAGGCCCTGAAAGGTCATATAGTCCAACCACCTCATTTTATAGATGAAGAAAGTGGGTTTCAGAGTGGCATGCTGATTTGTCTGTGGACAAGCAACAGGATTCCAAACTAGTTTCTTTAATGTTAATACCCATTTGAAGTGTCAGGAAAAGAAAATGGAGTGTGATCAGATGACCATGTATAGACATGTTCTCCTGTCCCTCCCCACTACTTGCCCATTGGTCTGCCCATCTAAGCAGCATCACAGGATTTTAGAACTTGATCTCAAAATTTCTAGAGCTGAGATGGCCTTAGAGGGCATCTAATAAAATGCCCTTATTTGACACAAGAGAAAACTAAGGCTCTGAAACAAAGCTTCCCAAAGAAAGGTGGCAATAATAGCACTTTAAAAGTAAGTAATTAAATGGTGGTGATTTATATAGCACTCTAAGGTTTATATTTTACAAATACTATCTCATTTTGTCACCAGAAAAATCCTGGGATATAGGTACTCTTATTGTTTCTAATTTACAAATGAAGAAACTGAGGCAGACAAAGGCTAAGTGACTCATTGGGGCTCATGCTGCTAGTGTCTGAGAATGGATTTGAACTCAGGTCTTCCTTACTCCATGACCAGTACTTTATCCACTATGCCACCTAGTGGCTCTATTCATTTAAGATGACTGAAAAGTATGTTAATAATTGACCTTTCCGCAACATTTTAAGATCTAAAAAGCATTATATAATTTGATTCTTATAACAACCCAAGAAGCCAGGTTGCAAAGAAACTATTATTCACCTTTTATTAATGAGAAAACTTAGATTCTGAGATATGACTTACCCACATTCACACAGATAGTTAGATGACAAAGCCAAAATGATGAACCCAGGTCATCAGGTTCCAAGGATAGTACTCTTTGCAGTATGCATCCTACCTTTAATCATAATTCATATTAATTTTATAATTTTACAAATTTAGTTTAAAATTTACATATGTATTTTACAATTCACAAAGAGCTATGCTTGGAATCATGAAAGTCTGAGTTCAAATTTTGCTTTCTACATTTATTACTTGTATACCCCTGGGTAAGTTACCTAATCTCTATGTGTATCAGGCAGTTCCATAGGCCTTATCTATTTAAGTGATAACCAGGTTGCAATCTGCCAGGATGAGAATCCTTTGATTTCAAGTTTAAAACCAGTGTTCCTCTTAATAACACTGAGCGAAAGGTGGTAATAAGTGTATGTCAAGTGCCCAGGGGGCCAAGGCACTCCCTTACAGATCCATAATTTTACTCCCTGGCCTTAGCATTCATTTCCTCCACTGTCTGGGGGAAGTCCTGTTTATCAGCTTTTAGAGTGCAGAGCAAAATGCCTCTGCTGTCTCACCCACTTGAATCTGTATAACTCATAGTTACCATCTGGAATATTTTCTTCCTTATCTCAGGCTGGAGGAAATGCATTCCCCATCACCTCCCATGCATTCCCTTGCATGGAAAAGTATCTGAGTTCCCAGAAGAAAGCAAGCTGTGATAGCACAGAACAATGTTCCTGGGAGTCAAGGCTGGTGTCTTGGATCTTGGCTCAAAGGACCCATTCATAAGCAGCAAAGGAAATCCATCCCTCCTAAGCCTTTGGTCTTTGGCATCTGTGCTGCAAACTGCCAACTTTGCTGACAGACAGCCCTGGGGCTACAACCAACCTCACCCAGGATTCCTTTCATCAGGGCACAGATACACCCTTGCTAAAGTCTGATTACTGTGGTCTAAGGTGGGGCTTGGAAAGACCATGATCTTTAGTTCATCCACTTGGGTCACTTAGGTCTTTTGTCTAGTGTGCCCTTGGCCTGGCACATTCCACAACCATAAAACATACAAACACTGACCGTATACTGCCTTGGGAGTAAGTTTATTCTTCTGGGCTCACTCAGGAAGTTTTCGAACTTGTTGATAGAATGCTGGAGTCTCAAGCAAGGCAGCAGCCCTCTCACAGAAGAATAAGGTCAACAGCAGATGGCTCCATTAGGGAACTACTTAAGTTCAAAGAGCCTTGTCCAATCAACCAACAAGCACTTATTAAACACCCACTGTGTGCCAGACCCTCTAGTAGCCACCAAGGATAGAAAAACAAAGGCTGAAACGATTCCTACTAATATTATAGCTAGTATTCATATAGTGTCAACAAATTTTATCTCATTTGATCCTTTCAATAGATGTAAGACATAGATGCTATTATTATGCCCATTTTGCAAATGAGGAAACTGGCAGAAAGGATAAGTGACTGGCCCAGCATCAAACAGCTTAATAAGTGTCTGAGGAGGGATTCACTGTCAGATCTTCCTGATTCCAATCACAGAACTCTATCCCCTCTATCATCTAGCTTCCTCTAATGTAAATACTTGAGCCTAGATCTCAACTCCAAATTCAATATTCTTTCTAGTGTACCACAATGACTCACCCAACGTCACATAGCTCCTAAGGGTTAGAGCCAGAATTCAAACCCAGCTTGGCTAAAAGTACACCAAATACTCTTTCTACTACAGTATTATCTCTTATTGATAGGAACTATGCCTTACTGGCCCATATAGCAATATCAGCCTTATGAGATTGCCCCTGTTACGTTATCCCTTAGTGTGAGTGAATTCAGTAGAGACTTTCTCCCAAAATATAGCAGAGTAGGCTTAGAGCACTGAATAGGCTGAAACTTTATTTGGGCCAATGTAGAAGAAAATAACTCTGACCTAGACCAGATGAGTAGGCCGCAGAGAAGTGATTTAGAAGGAAGAGTCCTGGGTTGGGAATCTGGAGAATTTGGTTCTTTGTTCAGCTCTACTGCTAAAGAACTATGCGACATTTATCAACACACTTCTACCTCTACATTTCCTCCTGCTCTAAAATTCTATGGCTCAATGAAGAAAAACCCAGATGCTGCTGCCTAGCTGATAGAGCTGACCTAGTTTTTGCTATATGAAGATGCAATGGTCATTTTGAAAAATGACCAGTGTTAATACATCCTTAACAAGATTCTTTTCCAGCAGTGTGCTGAACTCAAGGCAGCTGCAATTTGAGTAATCTGGTTGAGTCACACAAATACTTACTTGTATGCCCAGAATTCTTTGTATTTTGGCTTCTTTGACTAGAACAGATTACCTACCCTTCAGTACCTGCTGTGGCAATGGTCTCTCTCAGGTATGTTTTGAGAATTTATATTGCTTTCTTCCCAACTTAGCCTGGCCGCCTCTGATCTAAAGTGGGAATTGGTATCTCCCCTTCATAGGATCATAGAGTAAGAGTTAGGAGGGCATCTTAAAGGAGGTCAACCTCCTGCTCCAACTCTCCCTCCTCCCCCATCATAATCTCTCTGAATTACCCTGAGGAAGTCATTAAACTTTTACAAACCAAATAACTAAAGCATAAAGAAGAAGCAAGGTCCATTGCCTGCATATGATTCAGTGATAAAATGGAAGAAAAAAAAAACACTGTAAAGGACATCAGGAGATCTGGCTTCTAGTCTCATCTCTTCCACTGACTGTGTGATCATGGGCAAAGAACTGACCTTCCATGTGCTTTCATTTCTTCATAAAGAAGGTGTACTACACAACTTCTAAATTCTCCTGCAATTCTTATATTATGATTCAATGCTTCTCACTCTTACACTGAACCAGGAATTATTTCCTCCTCTTCAGAAATAATAAGAATCATTTGTGTAGTGTGTTGAGCTTTTCAAAGATCTTTCACAAATATTCTCATCTTTATCCTCACAACAATCCAGGAAAGTAAGTACTATTATTATCCTCATTTTACAGATGCGGAAACTGAGGCAGAATGAGAATAAGTTTTCAATCTAATAAACATTTATGTAATACCTATTATATACCAGATCATGATAAGTGCTAGGGGCACATAGTAGAAAAAGAAAGAGTTCCTACCCTTAAGTTTACAGTCTAATGGGAGTAGACAACACATACACACACACACACACACACACACACACACACACACACACACACACTCAAAGAGCTGAAAAGGGCACCAGGAGCCATGATGTTCTATGGAGTTAAAAACCAAGCAAAGCCACTGATAGAAAATGGAGAGCTATCTGTAAAAAATCTGAGACATGAACTGATGCAAAGTGAAGTGAGCAGAACCAAGAGAACATTGTACTCTGCAACAGCAATGTTATATGATAAAGAACTGTGAATAACTTAGCTATTCTCAGCAATCCAAGACAATCCCAAAGGACTGTGTTGAAGCATACTATATGCCTCCAGAGAAAGAACTGATTTTGTTTGAATACAGACTGAAGCATGCTATTTTTCACTTTCTTTCATTCATTCTTTGTCTTTTATTTGAATCTTCTTGTACAAAATGACTAATACAGAAATGTTTTGCATGATTGCATATATATAAAACCTGTATCTGATTGCTTACTGTCTCAGGGAGAGGCAAGAGGAGGGAGGGAGGAATAGAATTCAAAATGTTAAAATAAAAAACAAATGTTTAAAAATTGTTTTAATGTAATTGGGGAAAATATATTTTAAGAAAATATATTTTTAAAATACATTTTTTAAAAATTGTGATGTGCGGTACACTAAAAAGAGTCTGGATTTGGAGTCAAGGGATTTGAGTTTGCCTGCCTCTGATCCTTTTTACCTGTGTGACCATGGACAAATCACTTAGCCACTTTGAGGCCTCAATGTCCTCATCTGAAAATTGAATGAATTGGACCATATGAGCTCTAAGTTTCTTTCCATCTCAAGATCTGTATATGTCTAATCCTATGACCAAGATTCAAATAACAGCTTTTCCACTTGCTATCTGTGTGACCTTACACCTCTCTTGTCTTTTGCTTCTTCCTCTGAACAGTAAGAGAATTGAGCTAAATTATCTCTAAAATCCCTAACAGCTCTGAATCTAGGATCCAATGACCTCTCAGGGACTCTTTTTTGTCATTTCTAAATTTTAAAAAGAGGATATACTCCCTTTTATCCACTTCTGCCCCACAGGGATGTTGTCAGAAGCAAACAAGGTAATGGATATGAAGCACTTTGAGTGGAAGAAACACTGCACAAACATAAGCTATTATTATCCCATTGCATGGGGAAAGAAAATTGGACCAAATATATGGTGACAAACTCATGGACAAATCCCAAACCTCCACATCTCTTCAGCAGCCTGATTGAATGAAACTTACTTCCTGATTACAACAGTAGGAAGTTGAAGGAATGTAACTATCCATAAAATGATGGCCAATAATCCTAGAAATTATCGGGAATTTGCACGAGGTGTGTTAGCGGAATGGAAAGGTATCTCTACTGTTGCTGCAGAATGACAATGACTTGGGATGAGTAAATCTTAGGAACCTGAATGGGTTGGGAGAGGGAGCGAGAGAGAAAAGCGACCTTTCAAGAAATGGTGAACAAGAAGGGGAGATCTAGGTTCTCATCCCTGTTTTGACACCAACTAGATGGCTAATCTATGATAAATCCAAATGAACAAGCGTTCAATGCTCACTATTTAAAAGGTATTTTGCTAGACATTGGGGTTACGTGGACAGAGAAAAGCATTTGTCTTCAAGGCTCTTACATTGTATGGGTGGATCGCTTATTTCTCTGAGCCTCAGTTTCTTTACCCACCAAGTGATGATCAGGTGTCCTTAACAATAGGCTCATGAGCTTGTTTTATTTTTAAATATTCCAATATGTTTGGTTTCCTCAGCAATCCTATGTAATTTATTGTATACATTTATTATGCATAAAGCACTCTTCAGAGGAGTCTACAGGTCTTTTCCCAGACTGCCAATGGGGAACATGACAAAAAAGATTGTGAAACCCTGACCTCAATTATCTGCAAAGTTTCTTCCAGCTTTATGTTCATAGGATCATAGATCTAAAGTTGGGATCTTTTGAGAAATGAAGTGATCTGCCTTAGGTCACAAAAGTAGCATTGAGCAGAGCAGGAACTCAAACTTTATTTCCACGACTTTGAGTTTAGCACACTTTCCACTGTACAATCTAATCAACCTTGTCTTTCTTTCCCTTCAGTTAGCAAAACATCCGTGACTGGCTTTAGCTTACACTTAGCTTAGTTGTTGAGCCTAGCTCAACATGCTTAAGTATCTACTATGGGCTAGACCATGTGGAAACTAGACCAGGGCTGGTAATTTGTGGCCTCAAGGTCACATGTGGCCTTCTAGGTCCTCAAGTGTGGCCCATTTACTGAATCCAAACTTCACAGAGCAAATCCCCTTAATAAAAGGATTTGTTCCGTAAAACTTGGATTCAGTCAAAAGGAACTCCACATGTGGCCTTGAGGCTCCAGGCTCTCCACCTCTGGGCTGGGTACTGGAAAAGCAAATATGACACTCTCTTGGCATTGCCAGGGTGTAACCTTGGCCTTGAGATTGATGAGTGCTAGACTTTGATTGATAAACTAACCCTTCCTGTCCTAAGAGACTGGCAAGTGGGCACAGGGCAGCAATAACCAGGAGTGAAAACAGAACCAGAAAAGTCACAGGTGGAATTAGCTACCATGAGGAAACACCAGGACCTCTTGAATTTATAAGATTGTCTCTGAGTCTGGAAACATCTGACTCAATATTGCAATTGGAACATCTATGCTCAGAGAAAGAAACACAAAGCAGAAGAAGTAGGTAAGGGCTTGAAGTTCAAGTCTGCCCACATGTGACTATTACCATGTGTGAGGAGCCACCACAGCTTCCAGGAAGGAGAGGGTCTCCACTCTTCTTCACAGAATGTCCCAAAGGGAGAGAATTTCATGCCACATGTTCATGAGAGAGGGAAAAGAAAGAATGACAATTCCTTTTCATTTTAAAGTATATTGAATGGGAGGATCTTCCTGTCTTAGTATCCAATCCTCTTTGATACAGGCATTCCTTGCTGCCATTTTGGACACCACAAGACTAATACGAGCATTTCTTCCTTATCCCAAAGCACAAATCCTTCAGCACTGAGACCATATGTCACTAAAAGTGGCCGGGGCCGTCCAACACAGCTTCATGAATGCTTTAATGGCAGGCCCTACGGATAGAAGAGATCAAAGGATCCCTAACTACCCTCCATTACACAGAGGTAACTAGCTACAATGAAGGCCATGCTCTATTCTCTGATGGAGCTTACAATATAATGCAGGGGTACACAAATTACCATCACACAAGAAGGCCAGACAATGTGTTATTAAGTAGAGGAAAAAGAACAACCCCAGAAGACCCAGGTTTTAGTTCAGACCGTATCTTTCATTTGTGACGTATTATAGCAATCAGCTATTGGAGCCGGTGGTGGGGGTGGGCACAGAGAGAAATGGAGACAAAGATAGAGAGACAAAGAGACAGAGACTTTATGGAAAGGGGAAGAATACAGTTCAAACATCAATAAGTGATACGGGACTAAATAAAGCTCAGGGGAGAGAATAGATATGAACATGTAGGTCTGAGAACCTAGGGATGGAAATTGTGAGCAAAAGGATAGAAACGATCAAAAGGGGAAAGAAAATGGGAAATTGAAAGGAGTTCTGCATAACTCAACTTTGGAACGTATGAATGGGATTATTGGATAGATGGTCAGTCGAAACCATATTGAGGAAGACCTCAATGTCCACATCAGGAGATGTGTTGACAGAAAGTGAGCTACTTTTGATGATAGCAAAGAACTGGAAATTAAGAATTGCCAAACAAATTATGAACTCCTTGAGAACAGGGATTTTTTTTTTGGCCTTTCTTTGTATCTCCAGCACTTGGCACAGTGCCTAGCACAATAGGCACTTAGTAAATGTGACTTGGAATGCAATGGAATACTATTGTGTCATAAGAAATGATAAAATGGACAGTTTCAGTGAAACCTGGAAAGATTAATATGAACTGAGGCAAAGTGAAGTGAACAGAACCAGGAGAATTATTTATACAACCACATCATAAAGACAAAGAACACTGAAAGACTTAAGAACTCTGATCAATGAAAGGAGCATCCATGATTCCAGAGGACCAAAGATGAAGCATATGCTTCCTGATGGATAAGTGATAAACTCAGGATGCAGAATGAGATATATACTTTTGTCATAGCCAATAAAGAAATTTTGTTTGTTTTACTATTCATATTTGTTATAAGAGTTTTGTCTTTGTTTTCCCCAGTGGTGAGGGAATATAAGAAGAAGAAAACAGATTCTTATTCATGGAAAATGTGAATTTAATTTTAAAAGAATTCCATAACGGATTCCTTAACTCCAAGCAGGCATTAGTCAAAAGTCACCTTAGAAGTCAGTGAAAGCCAAACACTAAATGAAGGGTCTTAGACTATGAATATCTTGCCCTATTGTAGGGATACCCCTGCCTGAGCTCACCTGATAGACTCAGAGAATAAAAATCAACTTTCTGATTCTGAATTTCACTGATACTTTTGTTCAAAGCAGCTTTACTGGGAGACAGGCACAGAGTTCAGGGAGAGAGAAAGGAAAGGTTGCCCTCACCATATAATTACAGCTGCTTTTTTCCTCCCCTCTAACTAAAAGCAGGGCTTACTTTAACAAAAGCAACATTAACATTTTGCTTCTGTTCTGGCAGGTTGAAAAAATAGTTATTGTGAGAACATGCTGAATATGAACAACCTATCCAGCGTAGAGTCAAGTAACTAAAGTCAATTTCCTTGACTTTGGTGAAGTTGAAAGATTCCAAAACTAAGGAGATGGCATAGTCTGGGCACCTCAAGCTTCCCTCTGAGCCATACCAGGCAGCCCTTTGCCCCTTTTCCCCCCTCAGGGCTATGGAACCGAATTCAAAAGTCTTTTTGAAGAAAAACAGAAATTTAGATGTTAGTAATTAGATAAACAAACATTTAAATATTAGTAATTAGATAAATAAAAATTTAAATATTAGTAATTAGATAAACAAAAATTTAGTAATACAAGTAATTTAGTAATGTAAGTAGATTTCTGATCAGAACTGAAACATGCAATTTGCATTTTCAGAACAGTGACCCAAAGTCCTAAACTGCAGTTGAAGGATGGCTTGGTCTATTATTGCCTGGAAGCCAAAGACTAGCAGACTGGATGACCCCTGAATCCTTGCCAGCCCTTGGCCAACCATATGTTTGTCTTTTTATGCCATAGTCTCTCCAAGCAGGAAAATGAGAATAGAAGCAATTACAGGTGTAACAAAACCACTCATCTATTCCAAAAAGCCTTCCTTGGCTTATCATACCAGACTCTTCCTCCATTCCACATTCCCTCTGTACCCACAAACTCATATTCCAGAATCTCAGAATTGGAAAACACCTCAGAGGGCAACTAGTTCCACAGAAATCCCCAGTACAAGTAACACAACAAGTCAACTAGGTATTATTTCACAATTCATTTCAATAAGCAGTAATTTAGGTGCCTACCTTGCGCCAGATCACTATGCCAGCCACTGAATTTTCTGTTACTTCATAGCATTCTTGTTCACTCAAAAAAATTAAAGACTTGTTATGACTACATTTAATCAACCAACAAGCATTTATAAGGTACTTACTGTGTGCCAGGCACTATGTTAGGCCCTGGGGATACAAGGGCAAAAATAAAACAATGCCTGCCCTCAGGAACCCTCCATTTTATTGAGGGGGACAACATAATGTGTACACATATGAATATATATAAAATAAATTCAATATTAGTTGTACTTACCTTTTCTTACTTTATTTCAAGATCTTTCATGAAGTGGGAGTAATTTGTAAATGTCTGTAATGCAAAAAATAAACAAAACTTTTAAAATTAAGTAAATACAAGGTAATGGGAGGAGGGAGAAAAAAAGCCCTAGCAGCTAGAAGGATGAAGAAAGATTTCATGTGGTTGTCACCTGAGCTAAATCTTGAAGAAAACTACATATTCTAAGAAACGGAGATGAAGAGGAAGTGTCTTTTAAGCATGAAAGATAGCCTATACAAAGGCAAGGGGTAGGAGGAGATAGTAAGCAGAGTGTGAGGAGGAATAACAAGAAGGTTGGTTTGGCTGAACCAAAGAGTGCATAAAAGGGAGGAATGTATGATAAGCCTAGAAAGGTAAGTTGGAGCCAGATGGGGAAGGGCCTTAAGTATTCATCAGAAGACCTTATATTTGGGAAGTATATGGGAACACTATAACAGCTCTGAATCCTTCCAAGACAGACAGAGACAGAGAATGAGTAAGACAGAGAGACAGAGGCAGAGAGAGAGAGAGAAACAAAGAGAGATAGACACAGAGAGAGACAGGCACTGACAGACATAGAGAAAATGAGAATGAGTTTCATCTAACTACATAAAGTCACAAGGTTGTTATTGTTCAGTTGTTTCAGTCATGTCTGACTCTTTGTGACCCCATTTGGGGTTTTCTTGGCAATACTGGAGTGGTTTGCCATTTACTAAGGTGATCCCATGTTATTGTATAATGGGCCAGATAGGTAGAAATATCATAGAATCATAGATTCAGAATCACAGAGTATCAGATCTGGAAGGGACTTTAAACTGTCCTCATTTTATAGATGATGATGATGGTACATTTATACTTTTAGGTTGACAAGGCTCTGAGGAAGCCAGGGTCCACAGAAGTGAACTGACTTACCCTGCGATTACATAGCTCATAAATAGAAGAGCCAGGACTCAGTCCAGATTCCCTGAATTCAATTCCATTCAATCCAATCCAATTCAGTACACATTTTCTACTGGTTACCTATTCTAGGGACATGGCCCTGTGCTGAATTTAAGGCTCATATTCTCTCCACTAACCTCACACCAAAGGACCTTAACAAGATCTTTCTCCTCAAATTCCTTATAGTACTTTGTATAGCTCTACTCTGTCCCTATTCCATTCTACTTTGCATCATGCCAATTTAGAGGGAGCAGAATGTCATAGTGGCTAGAATACTAGACTTAGAGTCAAGAAGACCTGAGTTCAAATCCTGCTTCAGACAGTTACTAGCTATGTGTCCCTGTAACAGCAAGCACCCTAGCATACCCAGGATGGCCTGCCAGCACAAGTTCTTTGACCTGCATTTCTAGGAAGGCAACTTTAAAGGGGTCAACAATCTTGTTTAATTACATTCACTAGTGCAGGGGAGAAAGTCAGCAGCCTGAATTTCAGAGCAAATAAAAACAGAAACTACAAACAGATCAACAGACAGGCTTTGTCTGATGAAGATATCACATATGTAGTTACCAAAAAGAGAAACACCAACATCTCAGTTTTCAAAACCAGGGGGCTCCTAACAACGGCTACTCAGAGTCTTGTCTGGTCAAATCACACAACACTCTTTCAGTGAGTGAGAGCCTCAAAACAAAATGCCAACCTCAGATCTTATATACCCTTCTCAGGGTCAGAGGTCATGACAACCATATGACTCAAACCTATGTGAATTAGGCTTTCTTGTTTTTTAAGCAGGTTAAAGACTATTGATTCAATCAAAGAAACAAAAGACAACAAAAAGTCCATTTTGCTTGCTATTACATTTGAAAGGCAAGACTCATCAAAGGTACTTGATTACCTTAGCATTCTAAAAGAGAAAATAAAAAAGCCCCACCCTAATTACCATAACAGAAGCAAAATACCAACTCAGAGTGTATGTATACTTCTCAGAGCCAGAAGGCATCACAACCCTGAGGTGACTCAGTGCCTAATCAACTTAGTACTAAAAGGTGTGAAAGCCTTCCTGCAAACAAGCTTCCCCATAAGCAAGTTCCCTCCCCCAATGGGCTCTATGACTCAGGATGTATCGCAGCTGTGAGCTAGACCAAAGCTCAAAGCAGCTCATGTAGGCTTATTAATGGATGGGGAAGATGTTCCTATCCCATTAACATTACAGTCCCTGAGCAAGTCTCTTAACTTCTCTCAGCATCAGTTTCCTCGTAAAATGAGGTTTAGAACAGCACCAACCTCATAAGGTTGTTCTGAGGATCAAATGAGATATTCTGTGCAAAGCAGTTTGCAAGCCCTAGAACACTATGTAAATTCTAGCTATTACTCACATACATGTCATATCCTCCTTACTCCAATGAACTACAAACTCTCTGAAGGCAAAGACTGTGCCATTTTTTTATCTCTGCAATTCCAACTCAGTACCCAACACTCTGAACATAGAACTATAATCAAATCATTACCACCATTGTTACTCTCCTGTTGTCCCACTCATCATCTCTGTAACTTTTCAAATCAAATTACCCTTCCCAGGTCGCCACTCCTGTATCTATTTCTTGTCCTCCATTAGAAAGTAAGCTCTTTGAGGGCAGGTACTGTCTCCATCTTTTTTTTTTTTTTTTTGCCCTTTATATCCTTGGTGTTTGGCACAGAGTTAGCATTTAAGAAATGCTTTTTCTTGCATTCATCCATCTCCATTTAATTCAACAAATATTTATTAAGTGCCTGATAGGTACAAGGCTTTGTGCTCTGTGCTGGAGAAAGGGCAAGAAGGAGAGACAGACAGACAGAGACAGAGACAAGAGACAAAGAGCAAGAATTAACAAGTTAGATCTGGAAGGGTATCAGTAAAGTCTTCCTGTAGGATGTAAAGACTGTATTTGGAAGGAGGATAGGGATTTTAAGTGGAAGGAATGAATAGGAGATACACTCTAAGGGATGAGACTTCAGATGTGGGGAACCGTTAACAAGTCAATTTTATTAGAAGGGAAAGTGGGTAAAAGGAGAGAAATATGAATTAAGATTAGAAAGGTAGATGGGAATCATTTTGTGAGAAGCTTCAAATGCAATGGAGAGACACTGATGATTTTTGAGAAGACTGACATAGTCAATCCTAATGAATTGACATTGTTGTAAAGAGTGGATCCAACCTCTTTGTTTTATAGATTAAGAAGCAGAGGCAAATTAACTTGCTCAAGACCTTAACACGGTGCCTAGCACATGGTAGGGGCTTCATAAATGTTTGTTCCTATTCCACTCCCCACTCTGTTAGTTCTACAGCCACAAGAACTCAGTCTGCTGACAAGTCGCCAACCAGTGTCCTTTACTCCATACCTTACTGCCTCTTCCAAGAAAAATACTTTGAAATGCACCTTTGAGAATCTTCTCATTTATTGCCATAGGAAAGCATTGACCGGCTTGCTGAGTTGGGTGGAATTGCTGAGATTAGAGGGCTTGCCCATCAGCCTTCTATGGGGCCTCAGGCAGGGTTTTTCTCCATACTGAATGTGATTAAATTGAGCTAGTCAATGGTCCGAACAAAAATGATAGCTGAAATGTCACTATGCAAGTACAAATCCCAAACTTTGGAATTCTCTAGGGATTAGCTATATGTTAACCATTAACTCTCAGCTTCACTAAGACATCCATCCCCATTAGTCTGGTGGAGTGATTTCACTACTCTTATTAACTAGTGACAATTCACTATTATTAACCAATCATCATTCCAGGTCACCCTAGAGTAACGACCCTTTTCTCTCATTATATAAGAACTATCAGGTCCATCCTTGAGCCTTTGAAGCTCTATCTGAGGCAGATTTACCTTGGAAATGATTCACTACCAAAAGTAATTGGGATCCACATTAAGCTAGTGGCCCTCCCTTGTCTTCACTTCCAAGACAGCAGGGTGGAGTCCAGTCCAAATCCTTGCAGCACACACTCAGATGTATTTTTAGCTCCAGCAGAAATACAAGCAAGCATGCATTTAATACAAAATCAAACCCAGGGAGTGATCTACTGTCAGTTTTTGTCACAATAAGGGAAGTAATATGTTTTCAATTGAACTTCTATTGTGGTTATAGTTATAAAAAGAGAGAGGGCAAAAGAGGAGAAGAAGAGAAAAATGTCGGATGAGAGAGCTTTTCAGGAGCATTTAATTTTGGTCATCCTAATTTCAAAGTTCATACCAAGACATGAGACAAACACTACTATTTAGGAGTTATTTCAAGGGGACTGGCCAAAACCAAAAACAATTGGAAGGCAATGTCATACAGCTGCATTGATCAATTTTTTTTCCCTTTTCTGGTTTTGGCATCAATGGTGCTCTCATGCTTACAAGCAGATGCCATGCCATGTGAATAAGAGTGATGGAGGTAAATTTAGATCAAGTCAACCCAATCCAAGAAGACTTAATTAAAGTATCTACTATGTAAGGCATTGAGTACACATGTGCTTCACTACCATTGTACTATAAATTTCTATCCACCCTTCTCCCCAGATTCTAAGTGGGGTTGTCGAATAGTTCACTCTGGTTTCAGAAGGAAATGCTTTATAGCTACTGTTCTGGTGATGCCATTTGAGTAAATACCTCTGTTAAGAACCTCCTACCTAATTGTTAAGAGAAAGCGCACCAGTGGGGGCTAAAATGTTAGTAGAATAACCACCCACAGGTTATTCCTAGTACCCTGAGAAAAGAAGCATACATCTCCCTGAAGATCTAACTTGCCAACGTGAGTTGGGGAAATAAGTCCAGTACAAGGTACTATGTATAAATTATACACAAAATAATTACAAAGTACTCCTACAGAGAGACGCTAGCAACTAAGGGGATTTAGAAAGCATTCATATAAAAAGTATCCCTCGAGCTGAGTTTTGAAGAAATTTTTGTATTCTTTTATAATTCCTTCTGGGATTGGAGAAAGCCTCCCTAAGGGTATGGAGGCAGGAGACAGAATGCTATGCACTTCGATCAGTCGATAAACATTTATTAGGAACCACTAAGTGGGAGGTACTATGCTAAGCACTATCCTAATATTAAGAACTTCTTCTATTTCCATCTCACTTAATACTCTTCCAAGCGTTTTTAATATGCATTTTCCTCATTCATAGGATGATAGATTTAGAGCTGACAGTAGCCTCAGAGGTCACAAAATCTAAACTCTTCATTTTAAAGGTGAGGAACTGAGACCCAACCAGCCTCAGCTTCCTTATCTGTAAAATGGAAACAGTAATAGTTTTCCTGCCTACCTGAAAGATCTGCTCTGAAGATCAAATGGAAGAAGGCATGGGAAAATGTCTCACCAAGTGCTGCCTAAATGGCAGCTGTAATTGCTCTTGTTAATACTTCTTGTGGCTTTATTCTGAGATCTGTGATCTCATCCTCATGGGGACATTCTATACATGTGCAAACTCAAAGTCAACAAGCATTTATTGAGTTCCTGCTCTGTGTAAGGTCCCTTGATCATGGCTAGGTATGTAAAGGCAAATCCTTAAAAAAAAAAAAAAGGCCTGACAACAACCATAACTAAGGTGGGTTTTGCCCTAACTACTGACATGGAGAGTGGGAGCAAGGGAGGAAGCTTCCTCCCTGCTGGGATGTAGGAACTGCCATCCCTATTCATAAATCCTTGAGAACCTTGCACATAATTTTTGATACATTTTGATGAATGAATTAATTAATAAAAACACAACAGCTACCATGAGTTATTTTCTGAGATAATTGGAACTAAGGAGAAAGCATCCTAGGCTCATGGAATTATAGGCTGTTGGAAGGGATTTCGGAGGCTGACTGGTCCAAACCTCTCATTTTATAGATGAAGCAGATTATATCCATGTGCTCTGGCTCAATTCAATAAAAATTGATTAAGTGTGTGTATGTGTGTATAAATGTAACCAGTGGCTCAAAGGCCATTTGCATAAAATTGTTCTCATTGGTGGAGATTAATTACTCAATGCCCTGCACCTGTGCAGAGGGCAGAGTTGGTGAGACTTGGAAGGAAGAGAGATGCTGGTTATCTGGCTTCCAGCTTCAAGAGAGGAGACATGCGAAACAAAGTCTCTTCAGGCCCCTGAGGGAAGATAACGACTCTGGCATGAAGCTGATAGATGGAGGAAGATACTTCTATCCTGTCCCTATCCCCAGTTTGCTACACTAGAGATTTGGGGAAATTTCCCCTTGGGAGAGAATCCTCTAAGATTCTCTCAATTGAGCTGAATTATCTTGCTCCCGATGGGAGAACTCATTCATTCCACGTATTATCTGGCATATATTCCCATATGTATACTTTCTCTGGTTTCTGACTGCTGCTTAAATAAGTGGCGGGTTTTTGGGTTGTTGTTAGCCTTGTTGTTTCCTATTCGACATGTGAGTGCACTTTAGAAGTGGCATTTGGTGCAAACAGAGTCAAGCCTTGGGCTTAAGGGAGAGTATTCAGGAGCACAGCTTGACCCTAAAAATTATTTCCCCTAGAATAATGGTGTTTAAGGGATCAGATAGCTGATATCCTTTCTCTGAAGAGAGCAGAATGGCCATTCGCTGACCCCAGCCTCCTGCTTCCCTTCTTGGCAGGAATCAGTCTCCCTTGAAGAGCAGGGAGGAGACTCTAGATATGTTTTTCTCTACTTGCCTCCCAGCGGGCCACACCTAAACAGACCCATGTGGACACATACTTTACATTGGCAAAAGAACACAGTGTAGCACACCCACATCTTACATATACGTATACAAACATATGGGCATATATACACATGTGTACTGTATGTATGTGTATATATATATATATATTAAATATACATATGAATTGTGTAGCTAATTGCCGGTGATAAAAAATAATGATATAGACCTTGCCCTCAAAGTACTTCATGATCTAATGGAGGGAAAACAATATACCACAGTAGAAAAACCATTGTATGTGATCTCAGAGAACCTAGGTTTAAACACGAAATCTGCTGTTTTATAATTTTGTATTAAGTCACAAAATTCCAAGCCCTCAGCCTCCTCATCTGTGAAATAAAAAGCTTGGCATAGATGGCCCCTGAGCTGTAAATCTATCATCTTGTGTACTTAAATAATTATGGTTTGAAGGAGTAAAATCTAAAGGAGAGGTCCAGGGAAATGAGAAACTTAAGGTGAGAAAGATCATTTTCAGCTGGAGGAAGGGTCACAGAGAAGAGAGGCACAATGGCAGGGAAGGCTTAATTGGAATGGAGGTGATGCCTCACCTGGGTTCTGAAAGGATTTCAGCAGACAGAGAAACTGATGGGTTCCAATTCAGGCTTAATAGACAATGTGAACAAAGTCACAAAGTCATGTGAGGACAAGATGAAGATAGGCTCAATTCCTCTAGAATGGAGAGTATGTGAAGTCAAATAGTATGAAATAAAGATTGTCAGGAGCCAGGAGCAGGAGTCTGTATTTTTTTTTCAGCAGATCATTGAGAGCAGGAGATAACTTTTGAGGAGAAGAGGAAGATGACCAGAATAGTGAATTAAAATGATTAGACGTCTGCATGAGGATGGCATAGTGTGAGGGGAATGTAATGAAGACTTAATGATGGACTATTGCAATGACCCAGCCAAAAAAAAAAGGCAGTGTTGCATAATGGAAAGACTACTGGACTTGTGGTTTGAGGAGTTGTTGTTGTTCAGTCATTTTCAGTCATGTCTGACCCTTTGTGACCCTATTTGGGGTTTTCTTGGCAAAGATACTAGAATGGTTTATCATTTCCTTCTCTAGTGAATCAAGGCAAACAGAAGTTAAGTGACTTGCCCAGGGTGACACAGCCAGTGAGTGTCTGAGGCCAGATTTGAATTCAGGAAGAACATTCTTCCATACTCCTGGCACTCCATCCACCGTGCCACCTAGATACCTCTATCTGATTCTGACATTTGCTAGGTCTGTAACTTTTACCAAATAAGCTTATTTCTCCTAAGCTTTAGTTTCCTCATAAGCAAAGTGAAGGAGGTAGACTAGATAAGGGGTTCTTAACCTTTTAGTGTGTTGTGGACCCCTTTGAACCCTTGTAGGAGTCTAGTGAAACCTATGGAGCCCTTCTCAGAATAATTTGATGAAATACATAGGATTACGAAGGAAACCAATTATGTCTAAATACATTTATGTAAATATTAAAAACAAAAACAAAGCCAAAACAAAATCCATAGACCCCAGGTTAACAATCTCTGGGCTTAGATGATTTCTCAGGTTCCTTCTACTGCTAATGACCTATTCCTCTATACTAGAAGAGGTGGTGACATTGGGAGTGGAAAGAACTGAGAGCTTCAAGAGATATTAAGAAAGTAGAATTGATGGCATTGTAAACTGATGGGAAGAGGGAGGAGAGGAGAGGATTTGAGAGTAAGGGAAATATCAAAGATGTTTGCAGGGCTTTGAGCCTGGGTGTCTAGAGAACGACAGTGCCATAGACAGACTAGAGAAGTTAAAGGAAGAGGCAGGTTTTGTGGGGGTTAAGGATGACCTTCGTTTGGGATTCTTTGATCATGCTGCCACCCTCTTCTCATTGTTTTGTTTTTGTTTGTTTTTTTTTCCCCACAAGAACGTATCAGCTTGGACCTTGAGTGACCTAAAGATCAAGACACACTAGATTTCCTCCAAGTCCAGCATGTTATTTTGTCCTAGATGAGAAGAGCTGTCAAAGCACCTGGATATTGCTCTGTGGATATGGGCAGACAGAGAGGCAGATTCATTTGTTCAACACCTTTTCATATGTGGGAAACAGCTGCTATCTTTACTTGGATCTCTCCGCTTCCTGGAGTTTGACTCTCCCTATCTCTGACACACCTAGATGTTGGCACACTCTCTGATCAGAAGCTATGTATCTATTTAAGTGACTGCACTGGGAACTAGAATACTAGCTCAGGTCAGAAAACCAAGATATCTCGTGAGAAGTGGTTCTGATCGCCTCACCAAGACATCTCATGGGAGGATGGTATAATGAAAAGATCCCTGTTCTTACACACACACACACACACACACACACACACACACACACACGGGCAGGGTTTGGGAGAGGGAGAGGACTGTGTAACTTTGGACACATAGGACTTCGCTTGTCAGAGCATCAGCTCCTCATACATAAAATCAAAATAATGCCTACTTTAAACGCCTTACAAGACTATTGTGAGGATCGGGTAAAATTAAAATAGAGAAGCAAACAAACAGGAAAACCTGATGGCTTTAAAAATATTTTTGCTCATCCTAATCATCACACTTCAAATTTGGAGGCAAGAATTTTCTAGGCTATTGACAACATGTGAGTGCAGAATCATTAAATGATTCTATAAACATTTCTTAAGCACTGCAAACAGGCCTTGGTCCCTGGATGGGTAGATCTGGGCTGAGGAATATATTTCCTCTTCCAATATTGTCTCTTTGCAGTTCCTACATACTGCTCCTGGCTCTGCCCTCTGGCCTAACAGAAGCAATCTAACCCTTCCTTCCAATGACAGCCTTTCTGATACTTGAAGACAGCTATCCTGAATATAATCATTGAGAACTGTAGGAAATAGTGACCTGGTAAATATTAGAAGAGCCCAGATCCTCCACAAAGTCCAGCAAAGCTCGAAAAATGCACCACAAGTAACAATGATAAAGAAAATTGAAAAGAAACAGTTATCGGCTCCATTGAGTCCCAGACTACACAAAAAGACTGCATAAGCTCTGAGCAGAAACAAGGCAGGAGAGATGGGAGGCAAAGCATGGAAACAGCTACCTAGGCCCACAGCATGAGATAGGGCCAGAGCAGCACCTGGCAAAGGGTGCCTTCTGAGCTCCAGTTTCAGTAGAAAACAGGGTCACACTCAGGCCAGACAGCAGAGCATACACAGTGCTAGAACACTTCAGCACACAGATAGCTTAGTATCCAGATAGTCCTGTGCCCTAAAGAGCCCTCCCATGTAACAGCAGGAAAAATGGTTAAATTGATACAAGGCATTTTTCGCATCCAGGCTTGGACTACGCAACACCCTGGAAAACAGTACCCAGGCACCTGACACTCCAACCCACAGCAGGAGAAAGGGCCAGAACAGCATCTGGGAAGAAAAATCCCAGGATGCCTACTACTAGCACCAATAACATCCTATTGGGGTCTGTCAGGCTTATATCAAAAGCAGAGCCAGGTCTTGATTCAAAATTGTGCAAGGAGACAAAGAAGGAAGGAGAAAAGGCTAAAACCTAAGTTAAGGCCCTAGGAAACTGAGTCAAAATCCAATTCTTCCTATAGAAAGTGAGATCTAGTCTTAGCCACCCATTCAGAATCAAACAGGGCCCACTCACAATCTCCAAGAGAACAGAAGGAAGTAGGATCTGAGCCAAACACAAAGCCCCAGTCCAGAGAGTAAGAGTATAGAAATGAGTAAAAAAATAAGAAAACACCAAACAAAATGAAAAAAATACTTAGACTGAGAGAAGCCAAAAGAATGAACCTAAAAGAATAATTCTACAAACAAGTCCAAATGGAACCTCAGAGAAAAGAATGTCCCAGCCAGAAGAAATGAAACAAAAGATACAAAGGAGCTAGAGAAGAAAGAACAGCAAAAAAAATGGATGGATTAGAACAGTGGTAAGTCTTACCCAAGAATTGAACTCCCTAAAACTTAGAATGGCAGCTGAGTAGCACAGTGGTTAGAGCACTGGTTTGGAACAAGGAAGACTCATCTTCCTGAGTTCAAATCCTGCCTCACCCACTTATTAGCTCTATGACCCTAGACAAGTCACTTAATCCTGTTTGACTCAGTTTCCTCATCTGTAAAATGAGCTGGAGAAGGAAATGGCAAAGCATTCCAGTATCTCTGCCAGGAAAACACCAAATGGGATCACAAAGTGTTAGATACAACTGAAACAACTGAACAAAAACAAAACTTAGAATGGACCACACAGAACACAAGGCAGGCATTGTACCTCCCCTAAGTCTTCGGTTAAATATACTCAGTTCCTCCAACTGATCCTCCTAGGATGCAGATTCAAGGTCCTTCACTAGCCTAGTTTCCCTTCATTCTTAAGTTGAGGTCCCCAGAACTGACTACAGTACTCCAAGTGAGATCTGACAATGTCAGAATACATACAATAAACTATGACCTCAGTTCTGCAACCTCTGCTTCAATTAATGCAGCCCAGAATTTCATTTGCTTTTCTGTCTGCCTCTTCATACTACTGCATATTTTTTTTTGGCCTGGAGAAGAGAAGACTCAGGGGAAGCATGACAGCTATCTATCTGTCTATCCATGTCACTCCCATATGATACATGCGAGGTTAATTTTTTTTTGTCTCCAAGTATAAGACTTATCACTATTGAATTTCATCTTAGGTTATTCAGCCCAATGCTCCATTCTATCAAGATCTTTTTTGATCCTGTCACCTACTGTTATCAGATATCCCTCCTAGCTTTGTACCATCTACAAATTTGCTGAGCATTCCATCTATGTCTTTATCCAAACCATTGATAAAAATGTTCAACAGCAAGAACCCAGCACAGATGTCTGAGATACTTCACTGCCAGGTCTCTGTTGGTACTACTGTTAGGACAATACAAAGTCCCCAGTAGTCTCAGTCTCTGTTCTCAAGAGTATTATTAACTGGCTATGTGACCTTGGGATTGGAATCAGGAAGACTCATGTTCATGAGTTCAAATCCAGCCTCAGACACTCACTACCTGTGTGATTCTGGGCAAGTCACTTAACCTTGTCTGCCTCAGTTTCCTCATCCATAAAATGAGCTGTAGAAAGAAATAGCAAATCACTTCAGTATCTTTGCCAAGAAAACCCCAAAATGGAGTCACAAAGACTTGAACAAAACTGAAACGACCAAATAATGAAATGTGACCTTGGTCAAGTCACTTCCTTCTCTAGGCTTGTTTCCTCATCCATAAAAAATAGGAGTTGTATTAGACTATTGCAAACATCCTTCTCAGCTCTAATATTCTGAGATCCTATGATTGTGGGCTCACGTGCCCACATAGTAGAGTTCTCATACTGTGTTCTCCTCTGAATACTAGACACTGATCTTGCTTTGTCTCTGCCTTATTTTTAGATATCTGACTGTTTTCAAGTAAGGTTGTAACATTTAGGAGGCTTATTTTAGTAACAGTGACTATTGGTACCCCATAGACTATAAGTGCTTCAAAATAATGTGCCTTTTTCTCCCTCATCTTCCTTACCCATCCATTTCTTCTCTCTCCTTTCTCTCCCGCCTAAGCTTTCACAATATTGGAAGCATCATGGAATCTAGAGAACACCTCACAGTGGCCTAAGCGGTTATAACAATAGTAGTGAAAGTTTGTGTAGAGGAGGGCACTTTGAACTGAAGCAGGTCTGAAACATCTCACTAACTAGCAAATATACCAAAAACCAGAGCCATAGCTATGGCAAGGCAACCAGAGCTTTGACTCCACAGCCTCGAAATTTAAAGGACACAGAAATTTAGAATAATGATCAGGAAATCTTAAAGTAGTCACATTTACACAGCACTTGCAATGCCTTTAGCTGCTTAGAAACAAATGAGCTTAGTACTTAGCAAAAATAATTAATTGAAATAGGAAGCAAACGCAATCCCTCACCTCAATTGAGATCTTTCCTAAGTCCTTCCCTGTTCCACATTCCAGACAGTGCCCTCCTCCATGGAAGCCTGGTGGTTTTCTAAGGTCTCTTTCTCACCATCAGATCCCACACTATATGATATTCTGGGGTCTCTCTCTACCTCATAGTGTCAGTTTTGCAATGTCTCCTCCATCTCTTCCATAAGATTTCCCCAGCCACACACATTCCCTTGAATTTGTCTCAATTAATTTATATATTATTTTCAAATCATAAATTTTAAATATTGATTTGAGGATGCTTTTTGCGATGCCTGCCTTGGGCACCAAAATTGGTAGCCATGGTTCTATATAAGATTATAATGAAAAGGTAAGTAATTAAAGGAGGTTGTTAGATATGTAGATGTTTGTGTGTAATAATAGCCTAGAGTCCAGGGAATTCCATAGACCCATCTTCCTAGATGGGCAACCAGGTGGCACAATGGATAGAGTGCCAGACCTGGAATCAGGAAGACTCATCTTCCTGAGTTCAAATCTGGCCTCTTATATATGCTCTAACACATTCTAAATGTGTTAGTTGGTTTTGTTGAACAGTTTCTCTTGCAGGGAAGGGAAAGGAAGAAAAAAGGAAAAGGGAAAGGGAAAAAATAGTATCCCCTCCACATTTTACCCAACATGTGATCATCTAGCCTTTGATCAAAGAGCTTTAGTGAGAGGAATCCACTAGCCCCCAAAGCAGTCCATCCACTTTGGGGTGTCCTTAATTGTTAGGAAGTTTCCTCTTCTATAAACTCGAAATTAGCCTCTTTAAACCTCAACCCCTTATTCTTAGGAAGCCTAATCTGCTTCCCCAAAAGGACTTGTCATATACAAGAAAAAAGTGATGTCCCCCTCCACATACACACACATCTCTTCCCAGAAGATTAAGTTTTGTGGAATTAATTTCACTAGAGCGCTAGTCTCATTTTTCCTGTGGTACCTCCCTATACTGTCCAAATACACTCAGAAACAGGCTAATTTTATACAACTATAATATTTAGAGCTGTAGGAGCCCTTTAAAGATTATCTAATTTCTTAACCTTTCTTTGATTCATGGACCCATTGAGTAGTGCAGTGAAGCTTAGACTGTAGCCGCTTTCTCAGAATCATGTTATTAAGCATATAAAATAAAAAGCATATAAAATTTAGTATTATAAAGGAAAATAAAAGTTGGTGAAAACCAAGATGTAAGTTTTGTTTTCCCATTCAGTTTCACAGACTCCCTGGAATCTATCCACAGACCTCTTGGGGGAAGAGGTTGGGGATCTACAGACCCCAGGTACAGAACCTTTGATCAGGTTCAACTTTGTTTCCTCTACCTTTCCACCCCCCATCACAGGGACATCCATATTCACTCCCTCCTCCAAGTCTTAAGTGAACCTGTTTTTCCTTCTCTTGAATTTCCTTCCAATTCTCCCCATCTGTCTCTCTTTCAAGACCTAGTTCAAATCTTACCTCTTCCATGACATGCTCCCAGAACTGTGCAGCTCAGTCCCATTGCAACCCTTCACAAAGTATTAATTCTCTGCACAACATAATTTAGTCCTTGCTTCTGTACTGTTGTGTCTTGTTCTCAAATACTTTCAGGTCCATAAATCACTCATCTTCAACAAAGTGTAAGGTCTTCAAGGGCAGAGACAGCATCTCCAACTCCACATTGTCTTACATAGAGGTTGAACACATAGTAGATGCTTAATAATTGCTGGCTTACTCATTGGGAGGCAGCACAAAGAAACATGGGCTCTGCAAACAAAGGACCTAGGTTTAAATAGGGGCTCTGTCTCCCGACCACTTGTGTGTCCCCAGGCAAGTCACATGGCCTCCCTTGGCCTCAGTTTTTCCATCTCTAAAATGAAGGGGTTGGATTATAAAACCTCTGGAGTCCCTTGCAGCTTCAGTTCTATGATCCTAGAAATAAAAATGACCACACTCTGACAAAGAGTTATGGCTGGCAGCAAGAAGGAAAGTACAGATAATTCTTCCAAAGATGTATATTCCTAACTGATTGTATTCAGACCAAAAAAGTTGTGGCAAATACCTGCAGGGGAATGCACACTGTTCTTCTCATGAGCCCCATGCTTTTCAGGGGGGCCACAGAGCTACATGTGAAAATTATAACAACTGACACTCACAGGGTTCACAAAGCATTTTAGCTTGGAGTAGGGGTGAGAAACCTGTGGCCTCAAGGCTACATGTGGCCTTCTACATCCACAGGTGGAGCCTTTTGACTGAGTCCACATTTTACAGAACAAATCCATTTTTAAGGGAATTTGTTCTATGAAGTTTGGATTCAGGTCACACTTGAAGACATAGAGGGCCACATGGGGCCTGGAGGTCACAGGTTCCCCACACTGGTAGGGAATATAGCAAAAGACCTAGAGAAGAGTTGAGTCCTGCCTGGCTAAGACTCAATGCTAACTGTAATAGCAATTATTATTTATCATCATTATTATTATTATTAGAGCTGGCATATATGTAGCATTCTGTCATTTGCAAAGCACTTCATCTTATCTTATTTAATTTTCACAACAACCATAATAGCTAATATTTACATGGGACTTACTCCTTGGGTAAGTGTGAGTTTCTCTCTCCTCCCCTCTTCTCCACAATCGGCCATAGCACTTAGTCACCATGCATTTATTAAGCACTTGATATGTGCCAGGCACTGTGCTGGATGCAGAGAATACAAATTCAAGCAAAAAGAGATAGTCTCTATCCTCAGGGAATTTACAATCTAATGTAAGAAGACAACGCATGAAAGAAAGCTGAAAAGCAGTAGGGGAGGTACTCAATGGACAAAGAAGTCCATAAGAGTCTAGTTGGTAAGAGATAAAGAGGTGGACATCATGGATGTTCTCCTCTTGGAAGCAGAGCCACTCAGCCAGTAGGTGACACTGTAACAAATTAGGGAGAGCTACAAATTCTCCAGACAAAACAGGGACACAAAAAGGTAGCCTTGAGGCAGAAGAGAGCTGACTATGGACTCAAGAGAGAACTAGGCCTGATAATGGAGAGCTGATCTCCAGGGAAGAGCAGACTTGGGAGCCTAGCTGAGTAACCTACCTAGCAGAGACACCATGAGGATGACATGATGACAGAAAGGACAATGAAACCCGATTTTCTACATGTATGCCTCGTGGCCAATGAACTTGAATTTGTACTTCCAATGGATACTAGCTGTATTCCTTAGAGAGTGTGCCCTAGCTTTATGGGGGGAATGTTTTGAACCTACATTTCTTACCATGCCATCTTAGTAAATTTCTATACTTTTAGCTTATTGCATCTATTGGTTGCCTATGATAGGAAGCTTACTGGTCATGGGGACTTGTGAGCTCTAATTTTAAGAGCGTGAACCCACAAGGCACTCTTCAAATACAGGATGGGCATCATTATCCACCTGGTGACCTAACTAGCAACCAGTGAGTAAGAGTGGGGGTGGGGGGTGGGATTAGGGAAATACCCCTGGAGGAAAGCCTATATGATATACTCATTTTACAGGATAAGGAAATGAAGCTTAAATAGGTAAAGCAACTGATCCATCCTAACTAGGATTCAAGCCTAGTTCTTTTTAAAATGTATTTATTTGTTTTTAGTTTTCAACATTCACTTTTATGAGATTTCGAGTTCTAAATTTTCTGCATCCCCATGAGAGCATGCATTCTGGTATAGGTTATATATGCACAATCATGTTAAACATATTTCCACATGAGTCATGTTGTGAAAGAATCAGAACAAAAGGAAAAAGCCATAAAAAAGAAAAAAAAAGAGAGAGAAAATAGTATGCTTCAATTTGTATTCAGGCTCCATACTTCTTTTTCTGGATGTGGGTAGCATTTTCCATCATGAGTCTTTTGGAATTATCTTTATTCATTGCATTGCTAAGAAGAGATAAGTCTATCAAAGATGGTAATCACACAATGTGGCCGTTAGTACGTATAATGTTCTCCTGGTTCTGCTCACTTCACTCAGCCTCAGTTCATGTAAGTCTTTCCAGGTTTTTCTGAAGTCTACCTGTTCGCTATTTCTAGAAGCACAATAGTATTCTATTACATTAATATACCACAACTTGTTCAGCCATTCCCCAATTGATGGGCATCCTCTCAATTTCCAAGTCTTTGCTACCACAAAAAGAGCTACTATAAATATTCTTGTTCATGTGGGCCCTTTCCTCATTTTTATGACCTTCTTAGGATACAGAGCTAGCAATGGTATTGTTGGATCAAAGGATATGCATAGTTTTATAGCTCTTTGCGCATAGTTCTCAAGCCTAGTTCTTTCTTGACTTCAAGTCAAGTTCAAAGTTCATTTGCCCATAACAATCTGCTTCTAATAATAATATCAATTGCTTCTTAATCTCTTTAAGCTTCAGTTTCCTCATCTGTAAAAAGGTTATTAATAATATTTGTACTACTTCCTGTGAGGCTCAAATGAGTTAAAGCCCAGAAAGCTTTTTACAAACCTCAAAGCGCTATATAAATGGCAGGTATTATAAAGCATAGTTGCATTTGATTCTCACAAAAACCCTGTGAGGTACGTGGTCTTATACCTATTTCATGGATAAGGAACTGGAAATTTAAAGATATTGGGTGATTTGCTCCACATCAATATAGCTACTGAGTATTAGAGCAAAGATTTGAACTCTAGCCTTTTGACTGTAAACTCGATTCTTTTCATGCACCACAGTCCCTACCAGGCTATCTGTGTGAGACCGCAGGGGAAAAAGGAAAGGAATTTGAATCAGAGGACACAGGTTCAAATTTTACCTCTGACAAATACTACCCTAGGGCAAATGAAGGAAGACAGACAGACAGACAGACAGAGAAGACAGAAAGACAGAGAGAAAGAGGACAGAGAGTCGGAGAAGAGGAAGAAGAATTAGAATTAGAAGAGAAAAAAATTTTTAAAGGATTAGAAGAAAAGAGGAAGGGAAGAAGGAAGTAAGAGAAAGAGAAGGGGAAGGAAGAGAAGAAAGAAGGGGAAAGAGAGAGACAGAGAGACAGAGACAGATAGACAGAGAGAGACAGAAACAGAGAGAGACAGAGACAGAGAGAGACAGAAACAGAGAGAGACAGAGAGAGAGAGAGACAGAGAGAGAGACAGAGAGAGAGAGAGACAGAGAGAGAGAGAGACAGAGAGACAGAGAGAGAGACAGAGAGACAGAGAGAGAGACAGAGAGAGAGAGAGAGATTTGGAAAATGACCTCAAAGTTCCCTTCCAGCTCAAAATCTATGATCTCATGAAAAGTATGTCACTCTGTGGTACTGAGAGTTCTAACTTTGGAAATAATCTTAATAGTATCAAATAAACACTCTTCCATTTCCCTTTGGGTCAGAGGTACATGTCTGGATTCAGAGATATAAAAAAAAAACATCTCCCTGTGGGGACATTTTTCATCACATCTTCAAACAAACAAACCTAGCGGGGCAACAGTCTTGAAAACAGAAATTGGCAGGTGTAGCTATTCCCCAGATTAGAGGCATACTTAGACAGTGGGAAAGAGTGAGCCTGCAACCAAACGACTAGGCACCATCAAATGTATTAGACTGGACTTACAAAACAATCGGAGAAGAGTACGCTCTTCAGGAGTAGAGGTTGGTTCTTAGAAATAAATTAACTATGATGCATGCTAGGCCCAATGGTAATTCCTTAGGGACACTGGAAAGCCTCTTATTTCCTCAGAAAGGAATTTATTAAAACTCTCAATGACCCGAAAGAACAAATAAGTAACTTTATTCCAAGAATGAACTTAATGACTGTGCCAAATGTCACTGAATTTCCTAGTTGTAAGGCCTTTGGCAGTCACCTTGTCCTACCCGCCTCTGAACAGGATTCTCCCTTAAAATAATCCCCAAAAGGTCATCTAGTCTTTGTCCAAAGACTAGATGGGGAGTCCACTGCTTCCAAAGGTGTCCATTTCACTTTTGTAGGGCATTGATGATTAAGATACTTTTCTTTGTGTATAACCCAATGATAAGGTTAGAGGGAGGTAAGCATGACATTGTGATGATAGTGTTAGATTTGGAGACAAATATCTAAAAATTAACAAGACCACAAAGTAAATCGCTTAACTTTGAGCCTCATTTTTCTCATCTGTAAAATGCAGGGGTGGAACAGATAGTCTCTAAAGACTTTTTCAGTTCTAAACCTATGACCCTTTCTTTGCAACTTCGATTATATTTTCTGTGGAAAGGGGGCAAGGGGTTGGGGAGGGGAAAAGAGATTGAGAGGTGGGGAGGGAAGGAGAGAGAGGGAGAGAAGGAAAGGCAGAGGGACAAAGACAGAGAGACAGACAGAGACGCAGAGACGGAGACAGAGAGATAGAGAGAGAGAGAGACAGAGAGACTGAGAGAGAATATTCCAGGCATTGTTAGGTGCTGAGGATACAAATATAAGAAAGCAAAATGCTCCCTGTCATCATAGAGCTTACATTCTAAAAAGGGCTGACAAAATATAGAGGGAAACAGCAAGGTTGGGTGGGGAGCAGGACAGGGTGAGGTGTGGCACAAACAGTGGAGATGGCCAAGAAGTATCACGAAAGCTAGGTTGTGGTCAAGCTAAAACAAAGATCACCTATCAGAGCGCAGAGTGGTTGTAGAGAAAGAGTCCAAGGTTTCTGTGGGGAGGAAGGAGGAATGATGACCAGAGCACAGGCTGCACAATATAGCAATGACCAAGATATACTAACGCTCATTAACACCTCAGTGAAAGGGTTGAGGGAGTCTCCTGGGCCTGCATACTTATCCACGCATTTATGGTTCATTAAGAATGAATGGTTTAAAAGTCTGAGGATCCAGGGATGATGATTGGATTGGCTGAAACTACTGTTGGTTGGTTGGGCAGCTATGTGGTGCAGTGGATAGATTGCCAGGCCTGGAGTCAAGACGATTTGAGTTCAAATCCAGCCTCAGACTAACTGTGTGACCCTGGGCAAGTCACTTAACCCTGTTTACCTCAGTTTCTTCATCTGTGAAATGAGCTGGAGGAGAAGATGGCAAACCACTCCAGGATCTCTGCCAACAAAACCCCAAATGTAGTCACAAAGAATCAGACATGACTGAAATTATTTAACAACAACAATGCCTATTAAAGGAAACAAGGAGTCTTTAAGTGCAAAATCAGAAAGTTGGTGAGATAGAATGGACTTGGATCCCAGGGGAGCGGAAGATGGAGGAGTGAGGAGGAAGCCTGATCATCTGCACAGCTCCCTAAGGAGAACTGCTAATAGCAGCCTTGCTAAAGCAGGGCCAGAGGTGTGCTTCAGTTGAATGAGCTCTCAGACATGTAGGCTGTGAGTGTCAAAGCCTCCCCACCACATGGTCCCCAGAGAGGAAGGAGCCATGTGACCCAGCCTCCTAGAGAGGAGGGAAGGAGGAGGGGAAATTTCTGAGACAATACTAAGCTCCAGGACCCAGTTTTCTATAGAGAAAAGGGGGAATTCCTGGAGAATGCCAACCTCTCTGAGAAGAGAATCAAGCACTTGGCTGGCCCCAGAGCTGGATGAAACCCAGGTTATATGAAGAGGCAAGCAGCAAGAGACTGATTTATGATATAATAGTGTGACACAATGGCAAAGTTACTAGTTCTGAAGGCAGAGATCCCTTTTCCAATCCCACCTCTGATAATTAGTGCATATATGGTATGACCCTGGGCAAAGCACCTAATCTCCCTCGGCCTCTTTTTCTCATCTGTAAGATGACGCATGTGTACTACTTGACCTCTGAAGTTTCTTCCAACTTTACATCTATTATCCTAATAATCCTATGATCCAAATTTACTCACCCCAACTACATGAGTTACTTAGTGGGTACAGGTCCTGTGGGGGTAGGGAGTTTTCTCTAGAGCAAGGGATCTTAATCTGGAGTCCAGTGAGTAGATTTCAGTGTGTCTATAAACCTGGACGGGGAAAATTTTATATCTTTATTTTCACTGGCCTCTAACTAAAATCTAGCAATTCCTCCTGTTATGAGTTTTTTAAATAATATTCTGAGAAGAGATCCATGAGCCTCACCAGATTGTCATAGGGGTCCATGACACAAAAGATTTAAGGACCTCTGCTCTACAGCAACACCAAATTCCCTTTTCTTCTGAAGAGACTTTTTTAACTTTTAGGGTTGTACTATAAGGCTGAGGCCTGTAAATACCCTAAAATAAGGAAGATCTTAATCATCAGAACATGAATTCTAAAATTGCCCAATTCATTTCCAATCTAACTCCTTAGAATAGCATAAGTCAAGAGGCTCTCTGTCTCCCTCTCTCTGTCTCTCTCTCCTCTCTCTCTCTCTCTCTCTCTCTCTCTCTCTCTCTCTCTCTCTCTCTCTCTCTGTCTCTCTCTGTCTCTCTCTGTCTCTCTCTGTCTCTCTCTCTGTTTCTCTCTCTCTCCCCTCTCCCCCTCTGTTTCTCTTTGTCTCTCTGTCTATCTCTGTGTCTCTGTGTCTGTCTGTCTCTCTCATCTTTCTGTCTCTCTCGATCTGTCTGTCTCTCTCTCTGTCTCTCTCTCTCCGTCTCTCTCTCTCTCTCTCTCTCTCTCTCTCTCTCTCTCTCTCTCTCTCTCTCTCTCTGTCTCTGTCTCTTTCTCTCTCTCTCTCTTTCTCCCCCCCTCCCTCTTGCCTCCCTCCCTCCTGCCTCCCTCCCAGAAGGTCTTGCTATAAAAGCTTCAAATGAAACTCTGAGGGTAATAATATTAGTATTTATATAACATTTTAAAGTTTACAAATCTCTTTACAAATATCATCTCATTTTATCCTCACAACAACACTAGGATGTAGGTGCTATTATTATCCCCATTTTATAGATGAGGAAACTGAGGTATATAGAGGTTAAATAGCTTGCCCAGGATCACACAGCTAGTAAGTGTGAGGCAGGATTCCAACTCAGATCTTCATGACTCTGAGTCCACGTAGCACTCTATCTCCTATGCTGCATAGGACCAGAGTAGCTAAGTTAGTAAACATTCATCACCAAAGGGCTACTAAGGGATAAGTTTGTTTAGCCATAGTCACTTATAAATATAATTTATTAATGAGAGTTTGTCATTGACATTGCTGGGGGAATCCCTGCAATAACAAACTAAAGTTTTGAAGTATCTAATCAAAATAGAAAGTATCTAAATCTCTAATAAAAATAAATTCCAATATAATGGCCAAGCTTGACTCATAAGGAGAGATCTGAAATGTCATTTCCCAACCTTCTTTAAAGAGGTGGGGGACTGTGCCTATAAAACATTTCAGATAATATCAGAATTTTTCAAAGTGTTAGTTCCGCTGAACTTTTTGGCTCTCTTTTTTATTATGAAGGATAGTTCTCGAGAAAGGGGGTCAGAAGAGGAATATTTTAAGAAATGTAGATGATATCAAAACTTAAAATATCAATAAAAATTTTTAAAGCAAATGATTCATACACAACCAAAGAATTTTTTGCTGCTGTTCAGAATCTATCATAATAATTTTGAAGCTATAGGTTGATACACTAGCCTTTCTGACACCTAAATGAAGCCCTTATATTCCTCTTGAGAAGAAAGAGTATAAAGGGTGAGAAGCTTAAAATAATGCCCTGTCTGCTGTTTTCACAGACTCTTGTCAAGGTTAGTTTTGGAGAAAGTTGCTAATGGACAAGGTTTAGGGAAAAGAAAGAAAGAAGGCCTGAAGTAAAATGTTAAGGCTTTTTCAAGGCTGATACAGCCTTCTCAACAGCAGGAGGGTTCTGTTGTTTACCCAACCCACCACCGATGCCCCAGTTTGAACAATGGTCCCCGCAGGACGAAAGCTACTTAGAGGTCTCAAGTTGGTTATAGAAGATAAATAAATAAAGAAGCAAAAGACATTAGAAGATGGAGTCATCTTTTATCAGGGGTTCAGATTGCCATTTGCTGAGGAACTAACACCAGGCTGCTTCTTTATTTCCTAGACCCAGCAATAACTTCATCCCCATGACCCGAGTGACAGGCTTGGCATGTTTGGTGAGCTAGGTTTGCTTGCTAATGGAGTTCAGGGTCCATTAGCACATGCAATTGATCCTCGTTCCAGGACCTCCTGAGGATCACTGCGCAGAGATGACTCAGCAGCCTCACTGCCTTTTCTTCTTCCTGGAGAAAAGCTAACTACCTTTTCTTGTGGCTGGATAGGCTGAGTTCCCTCTGCCTGCTACCTCTGCTGGCAATAGTCTTCAGGGTTTGAAATTCCCTGCAGCTCTTTGTGGGGTCATACCTGCTGCTGGTTTCAGCTCTGATTTTGTTTCTAATAGTTCTTATGATTCATCTTATTATATCTTTGTCATCCTCAAACCAATGGAATGTGAATGTGGTTTTATTTTATTTTATTTTTGTTTGCTTCCCAGTGGATAGAGCGCCAGGTCTAGAGTCAAGAAGACCTGAGTTCAAATCTGACCTTCAGACATTTATTAGTTGTGTGACTCTGGGCTAATCACTTAACCCTGTTTACCTCAGTTTCCTCATCTGTAAAATGAGCTGGAGGAGGAAATGGCAAAGCAGTCCAGTATCTTTGCCAAGAAATCCCAAATGGAGTCAGGAAGAGTCAGACACGACTGAAAAACAACTTAGTAACAACAACCACAACCACATAACAATTAACTTTCTTATACATGTACTTGGAATTATTGTCTAGCTGCTCCATGTAGTGCTGTGACAACACCACCAGACTAAGAGTCAGAGAACCTACATTTAAATGTTCCCAAGCTGTATGACTTTGACCAAGCTATTTCACCTCCCTGAGGCATCCATTGCCTTATCGTGAAAATGAGTACAATGACAATAATTATATTTATACTTCCTAATTTCACATGGTTGTTGTACAGATCAAATTAGATGTCAGTAAAGCAGGTTGTTATAAATTTATTACTAATAATAATAATAAATAGATACACAGATAGCATTGCCAAATGCCTTTTGGATTTCCTATAGGCATCTCAAAGTCAACATACCCAAAACAGAACTCATAACCTTCTCCCCAAAGCCCTGCCTTCTTCCAAATGTTCTTATTGCTAAAAAGGACTTGAATAGCCTCAATGTTATCCTCGATCCTTCTTTTGAACTCACTACATGTATATGAGCTATTGCTGTCATTTCAACCTTTACCACATCTTTCATATGCCCTTTCCTCTGAACTCACACATCTAACACCCTGGCACAAGCTCTCATCACTTCATGCTTGTACTATTACGACAGCCTTCTGGTTGGTCTCCCTACCTCAAGCTTTTGTCTGCTCCAATCCACTCTCCACTCAGCTGCTGAAGTGATTTTCCTAAAGTCCAAGTCTGGCCATATCACTCTGCTACTCAATAAACTCCCTTTTCTCTCCAGGGTGAAACGTGAAATTCTCCTTTAGACATCTAAAGTCTTTGACAATCCTGTCCCCTTGGTATCTTTCCAGTCTTCTTCCCTCTAATTCTCCTCTCTACCCACTATCCAGAAATAATGGCCTCCTTGCAGTTCTTTGTGAAGGACATCATCTCCTGGATCTATATCTTTTCATTGGTTGTCCTCCATGCCTGCTTGGAACGCTCTTCCCTTTCATCTTTGTTCATTGCTTCCCTGGTTTCCTAAAAGACCTAGCCCAAATTCTACCTTCTCCAAGAAGTCTATACCAGTTCTCTCAACTCTCATCCTGCCCCTCCATTGCTAGTGCCTTCAGTCTAGATTACCTCCCATGTACCCTCTACACATCTCTTATGTACATAATTCTTTGTATCTTGTCTCCTTCATTCGAATGTGAGTGCCTTGAGAGCAGGGACTATTTTTGTCCTTCTTTGAGCATCCCCAATGCTCAACACAGTGACTGGCATATAGTAAGCACTTAATAAATGCTTATTGACTAACATTTACATAATACTTTAAGCACTATATTGTATGAACATTTATATTTACATATATGTATATCTGTGTGTATGTATGTATGCATATACATATATAATAATAGCACCTGTATTATCTCATTTGATCAACCCATTGAAGAAGATAAATGGTATCATCCCAATTTTACAGATGAAGAAAACAAGGTTAAGAAAGAATAAGTGATTGGCCCGAGGTGTTACAACTCCTAAGTATCTGAAGCAGGATTCCAACTCAAGTATGCATAAACCCAGGTGGAGCACTCTATTCTCTATGCCCCCCAGATTCCCTATGCTACTTTGTTTAGCTTCTCCTGATTTTCTGATCTATTTCTAATATGAATCATTGTTACTGATATTCATATCCCACCAATGATGCCTACTGCTATTTACATAGTAGGCGCTTTATCAATATTTGTTCACATGTATTAAATTCAGCACAATCTGAAGCTTTGCTTTTACAAAGTGCTTGCAGAGCTGGGAGGTAACCCCAGGTCTTGGGCTCCAAGTCCATTGCTCTTTATACTCTTACAAGCAAGCCCAGAGTCAATGCTAAAGGTCAGGCTGCCATTTTCCACATTCTTTGTGGTTGTCATTATCCCAGCAACCTTTTCTCCAGCAAAATAAAACCATCTACACGAAGGGGATGTCTAAACTGCCTATAGCATGGAGGTAAAAATGCGTTAGAATCAAGGGTGTGCTGGAGACTGTTCAAATTAACTTCTGAAAGTTGGTTGTAAAGTTTTCGGTGTGAACACTTACACCTAAAGAATCAATAAATGCTACAAATTAAGGCTTGAGATGTTGTTGTGTTAATTGTTTAATCTTAAGAAAATGCTGAAGAACATGTTGATAATGCCAATTAAACTTGAGCACATTTTTTCACAGAGAGCTGGCTATTAAATATTTACCAGCATGCCCCTGGATAGAATTATAGAATAATATAATAAAGCATCGGAGAAACTCAATTCCACTAGTTCAACCCCTACCTGAAACATGAATCTTGTCTACATTTCAAACAAGTAATCAACAAACCTCCATTTAACGACTTCCAATTCAAAAGAATTTACTGTTTTTCTTAGTTCCTACACAGCATTAGTCCTTCCAAATTCTAAGTCCAAAGGCCCCTTGAAGTCAAGTCCCAGTACTTTGGCTTCTTGGGGCTTCCCTGCTGGGGAAGGTAAGGTAAATTCAGTCCATTTTAGACAACTCTGATTATTAGGAAAGCATTTTCTTATATGGACCCAATATGTTCCAATTGCTGTAACTTTCTTCCATTTCTCTTAGGTCTATTCTCTGGGTCCAAGAAGAATGTCTAATTCCCCCTTTCCTATGAGAGTTCTTCTGGTAATTTAAAAAAAAAAAACTATCTTGTCTCCTTCACTTTGGCCATATTCCTATCACCCAGCATCTACTTCTGAACTGGTCCTCCAGCTCCTGTCCAAGGCACCCTGCTCTGCTGATTAGTGGGAGCTTAAGCTATCTAGCTAATCCCAGACCCACCTCGCTGGTCTTCCACTATGGGTTTCCTCTGCACTTTTCTCTTTCTCTGAGAACAACGCAAAAAAAAAAAATCAAAGCTAGCATTATTGGAAAGGGTGTGTCTACTGATTGCCCTATGATTCTGCTCATCATTTCTGTGGATTCCAAAACAAAATACCTTTCCCGTGGCTACCGCTTGCCAATGTGTTGTCTTCTTCTGTTAAAATGTAATCCCCTTAAGAACAAGAGCTATCCCCTTTTGTATTAATAATCCCAGTACAGTAATATCCCCAGTAGATTACACATAGTAAACATTTAATAAATGCTCATCGATTCATTCCCCTATAAATGTTGTCTTCTCCTGGTGAAACATCTCTATTTCTTTCCTTGTGCTGTCTATTCCCTCACCATGTTTTTCCACCCTCCTTTAAAGGAATTCCAGCTAGCCAGTGATGCTTTGATTCTAGGTTAGATATTGATCAAATGAAAAGATAAATTGGTTTTATTCTATCAGTGAACAGTTTTGAAGTGTGCCATCATAATTTCCACCACTCATCTGCCCCCATTGTTATAAAATTAACTTTCTCAGTCAAATGGGTGGCTCTCTGCTCAAAAAAAAAAAATGGCTCCTTGTAGTTCAAGTCCCAGCTTTGACAGTTATTAATTTTGTGAAACTGGGCAAGTTACTACACACCTTTGCACCTTTGTTTTCTCATCTGTGAAATGGGGATAATAATGCTGTTACCGCCAACTTCAAAGGGGAGCAGACCTTAAGGCCTAAAAATAATATGAGCTGTTATTATTACCATATGTAGTGTGTATCCTGTGGAAAGATTTATGGGGACACAGTGGCCTGGGTAGATGAAGTGGACTGACCCTCCTCCCCATGCTAAGTCTCCCCTATTTCCCTAAATGTAATTCTGCCCTTCACCCCCTGCTGGGTTGTTGCCGAGCCACGACACTCCAAAGCCAACCCACACACCACCTGAAATGCAGCCTTGGCAATAATTAGTGCAATTAAGCACTTGAGAGAGAAATAGAGGTAATCAGGATCATAATTGCCTAGTTTGAAATCTGGCCAGTTCATAGAGGCTAACATCTCACCCTGGAAAGGGTTGGATGAGGGGTGGGGCAGGGCAGTGAATCCTATAGCAAAAGGAGCTTAAGTGTGTGTCTGTTTCTTTTTTCAACAGGCCTAGAAAATATGCCCTGAAACTCAGAGTACCAAGTACAGATCCTTTCCAAACTGTTAAGTGGGCAGGTAACACAACATTCACGAATTTAACAGGATTTTCTAAGCTGCAAACTCTCAAATCTCTGCTAAAAAAGAAAAATGTTCCTGTGTTTTTCTTATCTGTTCGGCCTAGTCTGCTATGTTTGAATAAGAGGCCGGCACTGCTGTCTGGAATATGTTCTTCATTGTGTTGTTTCTGTAGAGAAAATTACAACAGGAAAGAGAAGGGGAGGGCGAAGAAGAACATTATATTCTAAACAGTCTCAGAAAGATAATTGCAGTGATTCTTTCCCTCTCTCCTCAATCAGCCTCTGGTTTCCCAGTGTTCTTTTTTCCTCTCGGCTCTGCAGCCTGGCTTGGTCTAAGGGATCCAGGGATTCAAACAATCAGAGAAGGGCGGGGCTGCAAATCACCTTAGAAACACAGGATGTAAGGAACCCAGAACGTTTGACATGAACAGGTGCTTAAAACATAGAATATACAAACATAGAACATAGGAAATCAGAGCTGGAAGGAGCCTTACTAATCATTTAATACAATCCCTGTGTTTTATTGAGTTCATGCAAAAAAGTAATGGATGATTCAGGGCTAGGAACTAAGTTTTCTGACTCCTAAACCAGTTTTCTTTCCATTATGTGACAGTAGGCTTGGCATCAAGACTAGGGTTAGCAAGTTAAGCAGCCATCATTTAGACATCAATAGTTAAGATTGTTCATGGCATGTGTATATATGCAAATATGTATGTTTATTTGTGTGTGCACATTTGCATATATTCACATTTGCATATATGAATATGTAACAGTGATTGCCTTAGATCTCATTGGCTAAAGGTCAGGCATGTCACATTCACATCCCTCGATTCTCCAGTGCCCTTAAGGGGGTTTGGGGGCATCTAATCTCTCTGCCACTTGCTCAAGGCCTCACCTATGATATTCTCCCAATTTTAGGGGTCTCCTGAATACCAGTTCCATTTAACCACATAATAGGCAGATAAGGTTTACAAAGGAATGGTTACTCCAAAGGTATAGCATGAACAAACATACAAATATCCCCTCCAAGGTTGAGGATGGAATAATCCTCTATGCATCACCTCTCTTGAAAGGGGAGAAAAATTAGGTTCATAGTTTTTCTTAGTTCCTACACAGTGTTAGTCCTTCCAAATTCTAAGTCCAAAGGCCCCTTGAGGTCAAGTCCCAGTACTTTGGCTTCTTGGGGCTTCCCTACTGGGCTAGAATCCAGCCTGGAATTTTGCCTGTAATGTACCAGTCAAGTTCCAAGGTCTGGGGACTGTACTGTCTACACCTACAACTGAAAAAGACAAATGAAACAGACTAGAACCTCAAACTGAATTCTCAGGGCTATAGAACCTAAAGGGCTTTGGTGGGCAATAAACAAAGAAATGGAGCATTTTTTAAACTGTCCTCAAACACAAATGTGCCACATCCCAGCTCTAGACAATAAATTCAATTTTTTTGTTACTCACTTTTCCTTATATATCAATACATAACCCACATAGGCAGTTGAAAAGTGGAAAGCCAGTAAATATTGTCCACAAGAAGGCTATTCGACAAATTCTGCAAATATCTATTAATTGCTTACTTTGCTCAAGGGAATGTTCTAACTGTTGGGTAATCCTGTATCAGGGGCTCTCGTTGGACATTCAGAATCCTGATATAATTTGGGGTAAATTAATATAGGTCTATCCCTGCTACATAGAATAAGAGAATCTCAGAGGTATAAGGCAGTTCAAAGGTCCTTTAGTCTCACATGACCAAGAATCTCCTCATTTCCAAGAAATGCTTATTCAATGTTTGCATAAAGACCTTAAATGAGGGTGAACTTATTATTTCCCAAAGCCTACTCATTCCACTTTGGGATACCTCTAAGCATCAAGAAGGTTTTGTTTATATCAAGTCTATGTCTGTTTCCATCTACTGCTCCTAGATAGGCCTTTTGGGGTCAAGCAAAAGAAATCTAATCTCTCTTCTCCATGATAGTCCTTCGTTGAGTTCCACTATCATATCTCCTCAAGTATTTTCTAGACTAAATATCCCCAAATCTTTAAATCAATCTTCAAATGACATGAATTCAAGACCATTCACAATCCCAGTTGTCCTTTTCTCTGCACTTTAACTTAGAAATGTTCTTACTAAAATACGGCACCCAGAAATACACATGCTACTCCAAAGTTGGTCCGACTAAGAAAAGGCCACACAGGACTATCACTTTCCTAGTCATGGACACTGTGCCTTTCTTATTCATGCATTCAATTGCATCAATTTTCCTGGCTTATCTAATGTCTTCGCTGCAACAAGGCAATTTTTTTTACTACTCCTACTCCACTCACCCCAAAAGCTATTCTAAGCTTTCTCTTCTTGCTTCAAACCTCCCAAGGCATTCTCCCCAAGCCATCCTATCAGCTGAGAACATTACTTACTGATCTGCTGAAAAAAATCAAGACCATTCACTCTAAGTTTCTCTTCTCCCTGTCTCTTCATTGTACAATTCTTTGACATAGTTCCACTGACTCCTCCTTTACTCCAGTCTGTTATGAAGAGGCGACCCTTCTTCTGGCCAAGGCCAACCCTCCTACATGAACTAATGAAAGAAGGAATGAATCAATGAATCAGTGAAGCATTTATTAAGTGTTAAACACCGTAGTAAGCACCAGGGAGACAAATAGAAAAGTAAGCCAGCTCTTTTTCTCAAGGAGCTCATATTTTAATGGAGAAGACATTGGAGACATTTAATGGAGAAGATACATAGAAGAATTCAGCTGCAAGTCAGATGGAGAGGTCCCACATTATTTATTGTATTGTGGCAAATCAGATGTTAGTGCCTCTTCTTTAATATCATTCCTACTGATAAAATCATCATTGAACCATTTGACAATGCCAAAGACTTTGGTGACAAGAACCTTGGTAACAAGAATTTTCTTTTCTGGGTCTTTGGTAGCTGCAGCTATTGCAGCTGTAGGAGCAGTTGCCAGGCTACATCACCATAGAGATCACTTCCCAGGATGATGGCTGAAGGCACTGAGCTAGAAGCATTGCTATTCCTGAATCTCTGGGATTTGAGATCCTAGGCTGTCTCCAGCAGGTCTGAGGGGAGATAATGGTCACAGCGGTGGTAATGCTTTGATTTGCCTGGCAGCTGTTGTTTTCTAGCTGGCTTGCCTGCCCTGTGAGTAGCAATTAGTTGGAAGCTGGTGAGGATGTCTTGCCCCTTCTCCACAGCAGCCACCACACTGGATGGCAGCTGTGAGGACTGAGATGAAGTAGGAATAGTAGTAATCCAGGTGGGAGGTGGGGGGTGTTGCTACTCTTGTGTTTCCCATCCTTTTGCTGGCAGGTGATCAGCAGTTTTGCCAGTAGTGATGACAAAGGTAAACCCCTTCTCCAAAATATGGCTAAAAGCCAGTCTAGTGCCCTAGGGAATACTGTTATTCCCAAGGCTCTTGGGTTCAGGGTCCTAGATTATCTCTACCAGTGTCCAAGATGGTTACAGTGTTGGTGGTGATTTGATTTGCCTGGTGATGATGCTTTCCCACTTCCCCTTGTTCCCATCTTCTCTCATCTTCTTCAGCAGGTTCACCCCCTCCCCTCCTTGCTCTGATCATACCCCCCCCTCTATAATCTTCAATCTATTCCTAACTACTAGTCCTTTCCCTGCTACTTACAATCATTAGCAAACCTCTACCATCATTTTAAAAAGCACCTTACCAGATCCGATGACCCTGCTAGCCATTGTCTCATATCTCTCCTCCCTTTCTCAGACTTCTTGAAAAATTTTTCTGCAGTTATTGCTTTCAGTTTCCTTCCTATTGTTTAGTTGTATCTGATTCTTAGTAATTCCATTTGGGGTTTTCTTGGCAATGGTTTGCCATTGCCATCTCTCACCCATGTTACAGATGAGGAAGTTGAGGCGAACAGGATTAAATGATTTGTCCAAGGTCCCAGAGCAAGTAAGTGTCTGAGACTGGATTTCGACTCAGGTCTTCCTGATCCCACTCCAATCTATCCTCCACAGAGTTGCCAAAGTTATTTTCCTAAAGTGCAAGTATGACTAAGTCATCCCTATTTCACTAGCTTCCTATTACCTATTGCCTAACATCAAATATAAATAAACTCCTCTAACATCAAAAGCTCTTCATCACCTGGCCCCACCCAAATTGTTCACACTACTTCTCTCACATGACAAGTCATTTCTTTTGTTCCATACCTTTGAGGTGGATATCTATATCTGAAATGTATTATTTCCTAACCTCTGCCTCTGAGAATCTCTGCTATGCTTCAAGGTTCAACTCAAGCACTACCCTCTGCATAGGACACTTCCAACCCCGCCTCTCCCCAGCCTCAACACCCTCTAGTGCCTTTCGTTCCAAGTTTATTTGGATTTGCTTTTTATATGTGTTGGGTACCCGTGCGTGTTCATGTGGTCTCGATTATTAGAAAGTAAGTCCCTTAAGGCCAAGGGCATTGCAATTTTAGTCTTTTGTACTGCTAGAACCTTGCACAGTGCCTTACACATAATAGATGCCTAATAAATGTTTGTTGATTCATTGACTGATTCTATCGGTGGCTGGATAAACCACAACAGGTTCATACTGACTGTCACAATGTACGGAGTTCTGTTCTCTCGGTCCTGCAGGGGACCTCAGAGGTCATCTAGTCCAACCCCTGTAACAGTTAGGCAATAATAACAACGCTGATGACAATTGTCGAAATGCCTATGTGGTTCAGTCTCTCAAAGTATACGAGACTCTCCTCATAGAAGGTAGAAGAAGTAAACCATTTATCCAATCTATCATGGCAGTAAAACATTCCACACACAGTAACCCAACCTGGAGCCTCCCCATCCCAAAACCTCTCCGACCCCCTGCTGGAGTCTTCCGCAAAACAAATTCACAGTACAGCTAAGTCAGCCTGTTCAGTTCTAACAATCAAGAGGGCAGCCATTAGCAGCCGTAACTGCTCTCTCTCTCTCCCTCTTTCAGCATTTCTTGTGACATAACTTCTTTTTCCTGTCAGGAAGCTCCTCCCACCACATGGGACTTAGGTTTCCTGTGATGTAAGCAGGTCACATGGCCCATTAATGGGTGGGAAAGATCTTCAAATCTAAATTGCTATTACAACCCCCTACCGGAAACATGAATCCTCTCTAGAGCATCCCAGACCAGCAGTCCTCTAGCCACTGTTTGCAGGTGACCCCTAGAATGCTTTCCTGTTCTAAATCCAATGATCCTCTCATCTCCACTGACTGAAGGGATTACAAGGCAGCCCATTACATCAATCACCAAAAACCCTAGTTCATAAGATGATAGATTTAGACCTATAAAGAACTTAGAAGTCAGGGGATCATAGACTAGTAGCAACTTTAGAAATTACCTAGTCCAAAGCTCTCATTTTAAAGATGGGGAAACTGAGGCCCAGAGAACTTCATAGACTTTCTGAAAGTCACAAAGAGTAAATGGCAGAGCCGGGGATTTGAACTCAGGTCCCATGACTTCAAATCCTGTATTCAAGCAACCTAGAATCAGAGAACATTAGAAGCAGAGAGCAACTTAAAAGTCATCAAATCCAGCCTCTTCATTTTATATATGAGGAAACTGAGGCCCAGAGAGGTAACTGGGACTTGCATCAACTCAAGCAACTTGTTAGTAGTATATGTGATAACAGAGCTGGTCAAGCTGATTCTTAAAGTATCATTTTAAAAATATCATTTTCCCTAACTTACTACAATGACAGTATCTCATAGTTCAGAAGAAAATTTCATAATAACCACAAAATTGCCTAGTGATTTTTTTTCTTGAATACAAATCTAAGTTTTCAGATTGTTGGCTTTGGGTTTTTTTTAAAGGTTTTTCCTCTGTAGAGAAAGATTACAATAATAACACTTACATAATGCCTTTCATTTTCAAAGTAGTTTCCTGGCACAGTACTCTGAAAACTGGCTCTGTTTTGGTTCTTTTCAAAAATGTGAACACCTACCCTGGGCCCAGAATTGAACTAGATACTGTGCAGGGAGGAAGGTGAAAATTTAAGATTTAATTCTTGTCCTCAGGATGCTGATAATCTAGTTTGGGAGACAAGGCTGAGTTGTGTGCAAAGACTAGCAGAAAAGATGAGGTTCAAATCTTAGGTCTTGTGACCTTTGGGAAAATCCCTGGACTTGGTTTCCCCATCTAGAAGTTGGACTAGACCACATCTGAATTCCCTTCCTTGCCCTCTCTGAAGGACCAGGGCAGATATCTGCTTCTTCTCTACGCTTTCTGCACTGATCTCTCTCTCTTCTTGAATCTTTCATTGCAATCCCTTTGGATGTCTCCTTTTTGTTTTTCATAGCATAACTTGCATTGTAGTTATTTATGTAGTTATCCCTCCCACACTGTGAGGGTCAGGGGGTACAGCACCCCACCCCCACATACGCACACACACACACTCCCATCCCCACAATCTGGAAAATCCACATAAAATTTTCAGCCCTCTCTTCAGACCAGAGAAGTCTGATTTTTTTTCTTTTTTCTTTTATAGGGTATTTACAGCACCTCATTATAAAATTCGGGTTAAGTATTTGGTCATAGACTCTGTGTCTTTTGCTGGCCTTCACTTATCATCTGCAGCTTCTGCAAAACTTAAAAAAATTCCCATTTGCTTTCTTATGCTAACCCACAATATATCAAAACCACAATGGGAAAAGTTTTGATATGGAAGGGATAATTGTAATTATCTTACCCTACTACAAGATTATAAGCTTTTTGAGGGCAGGGACTATGTCTTATTTCACCTTTATATCTCAGTGCACAATGCCTTTACATATAAAGCCTTTCTTGATTCCTTCCCTCCATGATGATAAATATTTGAAGTCTCCAAGCATATATATGTATATATATATGATATATATAAAGAGAGAGAGAGACAGAGAGAGAGAAAAACAGAGAGAGAGACAGAGAGAGAGAAACAGAGAAAGAGAGGCAGGGGGGCAGAGAGAGAGACAGAGAGAGAAAGAGCTTAGGAAGATAGATGCCCTTAGACATAAGGGCATGAGCTGATTAGACAAGGTTTCCTGGGTGGTATAGGATTCTGGAAGGGCCTTGAAGAACATGGAAATTCCAAAAGGAATGGAGAAGATATTCTCGGAAAGAGACAGATGAGAATGACATACTGTAATTTCAGTCAGCATATTTTTTCCACTCCATACTATCCCTCTGCCAAATGATGAGGCAGCCTTGCTGCTTGGTCTATTAGTACATCTTTATGAAGAGTTTGTCACTGCAGTTACAGAATTCAGAGGTGACTTTCAGCTCTGTTTCCCTGATCACAATCATTCACTGTGGGTCAAATTTCCCACATGTAGACTGGTATATAATCTCAGGTGTCTTTAGAAATGGCCACAAGTCAGGGCTGACAGCAAAGCAAAAAACAATTATTCACAGAATCACAGAATCCTAGAATTAAAAGGTGTCTCAGAGGACATGTAGTTTGATACCTACTGAAGAGAAATCTCCTCTGCGACATGTCCAGTGAGCGATCATATGACTAATGCTTGAAGACACGGAGGGAGGGAGCTGACATACTACCTATAGTTCAAGGTATCAATCAACATGCATGAATTACGGGTTTATTAAGTGCCGGGCACTGTGCTGGGCACTGGAGACACAAAAACGAACATGAAATATTAGTCCTTGCCCTCCAGAACTTATATTCTCTGGAGAGAGAGGAGTGTAAATAATAATAACTACATTTACACAGCATTTTCTCCTTTCTGAGCCTCAGTTTCTTCTTCTGTAAAATAGGGATAATAATAATTGTACAGCATGGCTCACAGAATTGTTTTAAATCACGTATAACAAGAAGTGAGCCCTTCTTATATGCCCATAGACCCAGCCTGATGCTGAGAGCCTAATGGAGGCTCCATAATCATTTTGCCCCTCAATGGAATGGAATAGAACACTATGCCTGGAATCTGGAAGCACTGAGTTCAAATCTCACCTCAAATATTTTCAATCAATCGATAAACATTCAAGCATCTGCTATGTGGTTGACGGTGCTAAGTGCTAGATACTTACTAGTTGCAGGATACTAAGCAAGACACTTAACCACCATAGGCCTCAATTTCCTCATGTGTAAAATGGAAATAATGATAGCACCCATCTCGCAGGGTTGTCTTGAAAATAAAATGAGTTAATACTTGTAAAGCACTTTGCAGACCTTACAGGCAATATAAATGCTGTCATCATTATCATTAATATTATTATTAAAACATTAACTCATTAAGGTCAAGGATTATTTTGTGGTTTCCTCTTTGTTTTCCCAGACACTGGCACAATGTTTTGCATGGAGTAGGCAATAAGTCAGTCAAGCATTTATTAAAAGTCTACCATGTGCCATACGATGTGCTAAGGGCAGGGAATACCAAGAAAAGCAAAAGACAGGTCCTGCTTTCAAGGATCTCTCAGTTTAGGGGAAGGTGACTTGAAAACCACTACATAAAAACAAGCTAATATATAATTTATATGGATACACACACATACATATACATACATACACACATATATACGTATACATGTATATATACATGTATACACATATATATTTGTGTATGTATATGCATATAATCAAAGACACTAGAGTTATGACATTTTAGATGACTGAGTTTTCCTGGAGGAGGCAGTCTGGGTTCTGCCACAGATTGCCTATGTGACCTTGGATAAGTCACTTTTCTCCTTTGGATCTCATTTTCCTTTTTCTGTAAAATGAAGAGGTCTTCCTGGATTGTCTCTAAAAACCCTTCCAGCTCTAGTTATCATAATTTATGGGGTGGAATGGAATTTGTGCCCACCCAGGTTAAACACCACAATAGGAAAATGGGCAAATGAGGAGGAAGGGAAAAATTGGGGGGAGGGGAGCAGCCTGAGATGGAACTCTGAGGGGTTAGAGACAAGCCCCAAAAAGTGAGGTAGGGGAGCATGTATTGCAGTTATTTTGATTACCGAGCTCTCTTCAGGGGTTTTATTCACACAGGAGCTTCAGTGACACCTAGCTTGAGCATTGGCTGGATTTTATTGTGGTGCTGTGCTAGGCCTGCCCTCCCGCAAAGCTTGCCCTAAGGCTTTACAACTGCCCATAGACCTATTCTATTATGTTGCAATCCACTGGAGTAGTAGGACTTCCAGCTAGCTAAATGAGAATACCAAAGGGCAGCTTCTTTTCAGCTAAAATGGGGATTCGGAGATAATTTATGTGCAAATGTTTTGGAATTTCTAAGTGAATAGAAATCTAGACCTCCATAAAGAGTTCAGCCTTTAACGGAAATGCAAACTCTGATTTATTGATTTAACATATTTCATTCAACAAGTCCCACCCCATTCCTCCCCACCTCCACCCCATACGCACAGCTTTTAACTTGTTGACTAGAAAGGGGAGGAAGGATTCTTCTGCAAGTGCTCATTTCTTTTTAACACCAATATTCTCCTGGGGTTGCTATAGGGATATGGATTTTGGAAGAATCAAAGGGCAGTGGAGAGATATATCTAGGGAGGGAGGTGAGGGTGAAGTAGGCACAATGTGTTTCAATCATGATTGGCACCTGAGAAGTAGTATAAAAGACATAGCCTAGGATAGAGTTTCTTTGTTTGGCATCTCTGATTTTTTTAATATATCGTAATAATCCCTATATGATTCTATGTGTTTTATTTTATGCTCTGACCAGGAGACCTCCAGAGCTAACACCACAAAGGGATTCACTTAAAAACTAAAAGGGACATTATCCTGAGAAGGGGTCCATGGGCTTTATCAGACTGCCAAAGGGGTCCGTAACAAAAACAGAGTTAAAGATTCTTGGTCTGGGACACATTTGACTTTACATCTGTCATGCTTTGAAAGAGATGACGGACGGCTCAAGGGGTACATTGATGCCCCTGAAGAATTAAAAGAACCAGAGAAAAACCAAAGGGCATTGGGTAAGAGGATATCTACTATAGCTAGCCTTTATTTAGCCCTTTAGGGGTCCCAAACCTCTTCACAAATATTACCTCATTTTATCCTCAAAGGAGGGCTTATGGCTAAGCAAGGACTAGAATCATGTAGGAAGGAACAGTACCTATGGAAGCTTGGTTCCATCAAAGCATCAAAGTAAGCTGACTGCATTGAGGGAGTCATTGAGAATTTGCTTGGTAGAGACAGATACTATAGGGACAATCCTAGTTTGTTTTTTTGTCCCTGATAAAAATTAACCATTGCTCCTTCTGCCTCAGTGACCCCAAATCTGGAAGGACTGAGAGATTTAGGGGGGAATGCAATGTGATTCTTACCCTACCCTACTCTAAACTAGCTCTTTGACCTTGTATGGTTGTCACTTACCTTCAATAAGTCTCATTGTCTCTCACCTATAAATCCAGAGTCAGATTAGCTAACTCAGTCCCTTTCAGCTCTTAAATGAATCCCTATGTGGTGCTAGCTCTTGAGGTCTCCTGGTCAGAATGTTAACCTTAACATTGTCCTTATCTGTTTCAATTACATCAACCAAACCCTATAAAAAGATTGGAGGAGAGTGAAAGCTCTTAATTCTTTTCCTGCTAAGTACATATGTGATCCCCTTCCACCTCTTGGGGAATTTGGGAGAGGTCATGACCTGTCATTAGTAGCTTCGCTACTTATTTCAATATGACAGGATGTGGAGGGGTGGGAGGTGAGCCTAGGCAAAGAGCACTATAAATGTTATAGTTCTTGGTACAACTCTGAGTTCCTGGTAACTGGTGGGTGATCCTTGCACAGTAACTATTTGGGGTAGATTGCGAAAAAAAAAAAAAGAAAGCAAACATCTGTCGGTAAATACGGCAGGTGAGGAATGATGTGTGGCAATAAGTTCATTCATGACAAAAATGATCCAAAAAAAATCAATTATGGTTTCAGAGCAGCTAAGACAAAAGGAGGAGAAAACAAAACCAAAATCTGTGGTCTGAGGAAACTGAGCCCACTACTCACTTCCAAAAATAGGAGAGTACCCCAAAAAAGGAAGTAGTCCTTTAAAACAAAATTCTAGTCCAGTAGCTCAAAATTAAGTAGACTTTTTTTTTCAAGAACTCTTTCTCTTGCTTCCTCTTTACCCCTCTAGAAAGGTCAGATCACCTCCCATCTCTCATTCTGCCTTCTTTACTTCCTTCTCCCTTCTTGGGGAAAGCCCTTGATTAGACAGGTGCTGTTACTCAGACCTTGGACAGTCCCAGCTGGCTAGCGTGATATTGACTCATGAGGAAACCTCTGTTAGTGGCCAAGACTTTAGCAGTTAACTGAACTTTGGGGGTCCTGAGGGGCACTGGGATGCTAGAATAAAAATGGCCAAGAGAATCTAGTTTGAAAAGAAAGAGAATGGCTCATAGAGTTTATCTGCTTAGGTAACCACATTTTGTTTGCTGCTGTTAAAATACTGGTTTAACTGGTTGGGTGAACTTAATGGAAATCTTGAGCCCATCCAGCATTGGACTTTTGTATCTGCCCACTGCCTAACAGGCATCTTAACAGGTATATGGGTGTTGTCTTAATCACACTGAGACCTGGGAAAGACCTTAGCTTAAAAAGGCCAAGTTCTTGCACTGCATCCAGGGCCCTCTGCTCTCATCTTGATCTATATCTTGCTACTGGACCTAGATGGCTCCAGAGGAGAGAGTGAAGCTGGTGACTTTGCACAGCTCCCCCTTACTTAAATCCAATTCACTTTCAAGTTATAGCATCACTTTCCTGATGCCACGGTCCTCTTCAAGAATGAAGGACAGGGGGGCGGAGCCAAGATGGCGACTGGAAAGCAGTAACTGGCGTGAGCTCCCCACCAAGTCCCTCCAAAAACCTATAAAAAAAATGGCTCTGAACCAATTCTAGAACTGCAGAACCCACAAAGTGGCAGAGGGAAGCAGGGCTCCAGCCTAGGACAGCCTGGATGGTCTCGGGGTAAGGTCTGTCCCGCACAGAACTCCCAGCTCCCAGCTAAGGGGAGCGGAGCTGAGCCAAGCAGAGCCCAGAG
>CM053622.1:95723643-95752779 GCA_028646595.1 Phalanger gymnotis
AAAAAAAAAAAAAAAAAAAAAAAAAAAAAAAAAAAAAAAAAAAAAAAAAAAAAAAAAAAGAATATAGGTTCCCCCGGGGCAAGGATGATGTTTTTGCCTTTGTTTGTATCATCAGAGTTTATCATAGTGTGTGGAATACAGTAAGTGTTTAATAAATGCTTGTTGGCTGACAGATGGATCTTGCCACTGATCTTTGGACACTGACTGGTTGTTCACTGGAAGTATCAATAGTTAAGGTACTATTAGCAGAGATAGCGTCATGGAAAGAGCCTTGGAGCCTTAGAATCTGAGTTCATTTAGTTCTTGGATCTGACACTTACTAAGTGCATGAAGACAAGCAAGTCATTGAACCTCTCTGAACCTGCATCTCGTCTTTAAAATAAGGACAACAATACCTGTACCTTACAGGATTACTGGAAGGAAAAGAATGCCAAAAACCTTAAAACACTGTAAAAATGTGAATTTTTGTTATAATTTGGTCTTTTAAAATGTGCTCTTTCTACAACGTTAAAAGCCAGTGTATCCCGGAACACCATGATCTCAGAAGAGTTAAAATGACAAATAATAATTCCAAGGGCAATGGACTATCATGGTGGGCGTAAGCAGGCAGCAGCACGTTATCAACAAAGACTTGAGCTCAAGAAGTGGCATGGGAGAAAATAACCACTTAACACAGTGCTTTTACACATAATTGTAAGTGCTAAATAATTCTGTTTGTTGAATAGAATCTAATTCTTTATCAACAAGATGTATGACCTGAAAAGGAGGTGGGCCTGTCATGCAGTGAAGACAATAGATAGACAATCTGGGTGGAACATTGACAAGCCAGAGTGATTAGAACTAGAGAAAGCCCTCTTCAGCATTAGAAATAGCCCTGATGAAGAATAGATGGGAAAATATAGACAAGTACCACAACGGGGGGATGGGAAGCGAGGGGAGAGGAGCGATTTGATTTAACTAAGTATGAAAGAAAATATATCTACTTTTTAATGAAATTTAATAAGAAATTAGATTTACTTTATAATCAGCTTCACTATCTAAAACAATATATAAGCATGACCTGTCTCTCTCTCAGAGCCAGGGAAAATCCATTTCCCCTTAGAGTTTTAGGATACTCTGAAGGGTTTATGGTTGGCTTTTTGCTCTAGTGCCATCAACTTGAGCCCCCATGAGTTGTATTCTCTTCATTGTTAGGGTCCTGTGACTAGCTCCCTCCAAATTCTGTTTATACCTCTTAATATCAACTCTCTTTTACATGGACATGTTTCCTTCAAAGAAATAGCAAGAACAACCATAAAACCACACATAGGCGTACACCTCAGAGGATACTCTCCTTTATACTACCTCAGTCTCTAGAGGAGTAAACATGAAACTTAGCTCAGTTCCTACCAGCCTTATTCCCACCACATTCATGTTGAGATACACCACAATCACTGGATAAGATCACATCTCAGTGGCCTGAAGGCCACTCCCAAAGGTCATTCCTTGCTCCTCAAGACATCAATGCTGAGCTGGCTATGAAACTCAGCCTGACTCTTGAATTCTTGTGGCTCAATATCTTGACCCTTCAAAACTCCCAAACCAACACGACGGAATGTGAGCTAAGGAGTCACCAAATGAAGCAAAAGAGAATGAGACAAAAGTGAGCTAGCCAGAACTAGAAGGCCCTTCTGAAGACCTCTGCCAACAATCTCTTCAATATGTGATTAGTTGAGTTACAGAACGTCTTTGCATGTGCCACAGTCTGTCTAAGTCACCTCTCTTTAACTTGATTTTCTTGGAAGTAAGTTTCCTAGGTTCTCCATGTGAAGAAACATCATCTCAGGGGCTCTGTGCCTGCAGCAAATCACCACTACAAAGAGTTATGAGTTCTTAAGATCATGCCACTCTTACCCTATATTCTATGAGATCACAAAGTGGACAGAGAGTTGACTTTGAAACGGGAAAACCTAAATGCACATCCTGCCTTTGACACCAAGCTGTGCAACCGCGGGTGAGACATAAATCTCTGTTCCAGCCAACACTCCAAGACTGCAATCTACAAACACCTGAGATTCTCTTGTTATAAATCTACTCCATCTCATGAGTCAAGCAATAAGCATTTATTAGTCACTGTGCTAAGTGCTAGTAACACGAAGAAAGACAAAAACATGGGGCCTACTTTCAAGCAGCTCACTTTCTAAAGGGGGAGCCAATATGCAAATGACCATATACATATAAAATATATACACTGTAAATGCAACATAATCTCAGAGAGAAGGTACTTGGGGGGGGGGGAGGGTGGGCAGAGGTCTGTGAGGGGTAATGGTAAAAAAGTAGATATAGATAAGCCTGATAAAGGTCTCCTCCCTAAGCTAGGATTTGAGTTGAGTCTTGAAAGAAGCCAGGGAAGCTAGGACTCAGAGATTAAGAGGGAGAGCATTCCATTCCAGGTATGGAGTCAGGAGATGGGAGGTTGTATATGAGGAACAGCAAGTAGGCTCTAAGACAAACAAGGCTTTGAGTAATCAGGTAGAAAAAAGACCAGGAACTAAGAAGGAAAATTCCATGGAAGAGTTAAATTTTGGGTTGAGTCTTGAAAAAGGAGTAAGATTGAGGTATGGACAGAAAAGTGCAAAGGACTTTTCAAGATAGTGTGGGAGTGGGGAAGCATGAAGACAACTGTGTAGGTTGGGAATGTGCGTGCTGAACCTCTGGAACAAAAATTTTCTATAGTATGAATCTCTCTTTTGTCTTTATCAATCTTAAATATTACACAAATCATATTTGTATGTGTACTTGTTAAATGATCCACACACTATAACCTCTGTGAGGGTAGGGATTGGTCACTTTCTCTCTTCCCTCTGTTCTATGCTTTTAATCCCCAAAGCTAAGCACAGTGCCTTCAGTTCAACGTTTATTAAATGCCTTTTTTAAGTAAGAGGCTGTGTTAGGAACTCTGTTTTAGGGCCCAGACACAAAATAGAAGTCAGACAGTCCTGCCTTCAAGGAGCTAATGTCCTTCATTGAGAGTGTTGTTCAGTTGTTTCAATTATGTCTGACTCTTTGTGAGCTCATTTGGGGTTTTCTTGGAAAAGATGCTAGTTTGCCGTTTCCTTCCCCAGCTCATCTTACAGATGAAGAACTAAGGCAAACAAGGTTAAGTGACTTGCTCAGGGTCATACAGCTAACAAATGTCTAAGACTGGATTTGAACTCAGAAAGATGAGTCTTCCTTGTTCCAAACCCAGGGTTCTACTCTCTGTGCCACCTAGCTGCAATGGAGTGGAATAGGTGCTTAATAGGGAAGTCTCAGCCTTCTATAGATTATAAAGGGGGCAGATGAGGAGACTGAGGTCCAGAAAAAGGAGGTGACTAGCCCAAAGATCCAATAGTAAGACATAGCGGAGGCAGGATTTCAGCCCATGCCTTTTATCTCCAAGTCCAGATTTCTTTCCATATCATCCCCCTAGGCCCCAATTTCCTCAATAGAAAAACTGGGATAATAATAATTGAAATACCTATTTCACAAAGCTTCTGTAAAGACAATGGTTTGCTGATTCAGGTTGTAAAACGTTCTGTAAATGCAAGCTATTATCATAGCAGACATTCAATAAGTCTTCTGAAAATTGAATTAACTCTATATTCCATAGCAAATAGAGTTTCGTAATTAACACTGCCAAACGGATTCCCTTTTTGGCAAGATGCATCTTCCACACTGGCTCATCCAGGTCATTTGTTGTGGTTGAAAAGCCTAGTAGTAACAACTACCAAACGACCTTCTCCAGAATTTATCAAATGTCACCCAAGCAAGCTGAGAAAGTTACTCACTGTTGTCAAGTGGTAGGGAAAGGGAGTCAATTGAGTCATACGAAAAGAAAAAAATTGGTTTGGGTAAGAAGTTTAGCACAGTAATGTTTGCTGGATGACATTTGTGACTGGTCCTCCGTTAAGGAATAAGTGGTTTTAGTAACCCAACAAACAGGAAGACCCATCCTCTGAAGGGAAATGGTCCCAGTTGCTATTAGGTCAACACCCACACATCAGCTCAGATTCATTGAACTCAGGAGGCCACAACGCGAGAAAATGGAAAATCAAAATCACTTTTTCTCCGTACCCCATCCTACAAGAAACCTTAATACAGTACTTGCCATTAGAATTACCATTCATTTTTTTACTTTATTTATTTATTTTTTTTTACCAAAACTGTAATATCGTTGGTGTAAGGAGTTCCTAGGAAGGGTACTTCTGCAAATTATGATTTTAGAGTTACCTGACATGTAGAGATTAAGTGACTTGTCCAGGGTCTTTGAGGCAGGGGATGGGAATATGCTAAGCACTTTACAAACATAATCCTATTTCATTCTCATAACAACTCCAGAAGACAGGGGCTGTTATTACCTTTGTTTTATACATAAGAAACTGAGTCTAAGAAAGGTTAAGTGACTTTTTCAAGATCACACTTCTAGTAAGTGTCTGAGGCTGTGTCTGAACTCAGGTCTTCCTAACTCCAGACCCAGCACTCTAGCCCCTCTTCATTATAGGTGGACATCTATCCACTGTGGCAGCAATGCCAATAAGGATTTATTCTTATAACAATCTACATCTATATATTCTACCTTTAAAATCAATGGATTATTGATTCATCGATAAGTCATTCGGTTCGGGAGTGCTGCATACCCAAATCAGGGGTTTGCCGGTGGTAAGAAATAGTTTACTTTTTATTCTTAAAATGGCAGCCGCTGGAATAGAACTGTTGAAATGGAACAAGGTGAGGAGGGTGATAAATGTGCCAAGGGGCTTGGTAACATGACTAATAGATATTTTGTACACATTCAAAATGAATGAGGTAGACATCTGTCAGTGCTAAGTGTTACAATGTAATGGTGTCAGACTCAAATAGAAACAAATGCCTGCAGGCCACATGTTGATGGAGAAAACCATAAATTAACATTATCTATGTCACATGGTATTTTTATTTGTTTAATTAAGCATTTCCCAATTACATCTTAATCTGGCTCATTCCAGTCCAGAGTTTTGCATATGATAGTCTGACACCTCTAGAATGGATAGTCAGTAAATGGTCTTTTATTAAGCACCCACTATATGACAGGCCTTGTATGAAGCACTGAGGACACAATGAAAGGTAAAAGACAATCCCTTCCCTTGAAGAGCTCACAATCGAAGGGATGGAACACTGGAATTGGCATCAGGTAGAACTGAGTTCAAATCCTGCCTTAGATTAGCTTTTTCAGCCTAAGTTTCCTCATGTATAAAATAGGGCTGACAATAACATCTACCTCACAAAGTTGTAAATCAAATAAGAAATCAGATATAAAGCATAAAACTATATAAATTCTATCTATTACAAATAGCTGTTTACTCAGCCCAAAATATGACAGGCACCATCAGTGTAGTATGGTTAAAAAAAAAAAAGAAGCGTTGGTTCTATAGTCAGAGAAACTGGATTCAAATGCCACTTCTGAATCTTTCGAAGACACTTGTGTATCCTTGGTCAAGACACTTAAATTACCTCAGCCTCAGTTTTCTTATCTAAAAAATAAGGGAGCGATTCTTGGTAGTTCCTTCCAATTCTATATTTATGACCCTATATAACTTGCTTTTACTTGAAGAAGGGGGAAATTCCACTTTATTTCACTCATTTTTAGAAAGATTTTTCCTTTCATGAAAGCTATCTAGCACTGTCTTAATTACTCTTAATTCTTCCTTCACAGGCCAAGCTGAAAAAACTTTACTCCTATTCCATATCACAGAGCTTCAACTACACAATTAGTGCTGTCATAGAACCTCAAAGCCCTCTCCTCTCTATCTTGTTCACTTTCAGTTCCTTCGGTAGATTCTCATATGGCATAATCTCAAGTCCTTCACCAACCATTCCGGTCACCTCCACCATCTTTGGACACTTTCCAAATTAGAAACCTCTTTTCCTAGAATGAAGTGTCTAGAATTGAGCACAATACTATAGATGTGGTCTGACTAGGGGGTAGTAGAGCAGGAGTATTGCTTTTCAAGAGCCAGACATGGGGCTTTTTTCTGCAGCCCAAGAACGTTTTTTTTTCTTCAGGAAGCCATATCATATCATAAGGACTCATCAAGATTGCAATCCACTAAAAATCCCAGGTTTTTTTTTTCAGATGAATTATTACCTAACCATGTGTTCTCCATCTTGTATTTATAAATTTGATTTTTTAACTTAATGTAAGACTTAACATTTATCTCCAGTACATTATCTTCATCAAATTTCATCTTACTACATTTGGCCCAATGTTCTATCTAGCCTGTTGAGACCTTTTGGGAACTTGTCTCCGTATGCTAACTTGTTAGCTATCCTTCCTGGTCATGGATCCATGGACTTTCATCCTATACTTTTATCTAAGTAATTGATAAAATATTAAATATTGTAGGACTAAGGACAAGTCCCTGGGACACTCATTTAGAAACTTCCCCTCACATTGAAATTTGAACCATCAATGACTACTCTTTGAATCCAATCATTCAACCAATTCCAAAACCACCTGTCTCTACTACTGCCTAGCCCATATCTCACTATCTTGTCCATATTACTAGCATGAACCACTTTGTCATAAGGAGGATCACAAAGAGACCTACCACCATGGAGACTGCAAATCCTCCATGCCATAGCAAATTGTTTTATGAATTATAATGGCTGAAAAGTATTCTTTGGTGATATGTGGTTGATGAATTTCTCCATTTTTAACAAGGTTTGTCTTTGAGTGATGGAAAAACAGATGAGGAAACTGAAGCTAGGAGAGGTTGTTACCTACTCAAAGTCACATAAATGGTAAATGGCAGATGTGGGACTCAAATCCACATTTATATATGTATATGTGTGGGTATGCATATATACATACATATGTGTATGTAGGTATGTATGTATGTGTGTGTATATATGAACATATACACTTCTTTGATTGGGTCACTTCCTTGCAGTATGACCTTGGACAAATCTCTTTTCTCTGGACCTCTATTTTGTTATCTGTAAAGCAAGTAGTTGGACAGGATAATCTCTAACATTCTAAGATTTGAGGGCTGTCATTAGGTCATGTTGACCTCTGAAACTAAAGCTAATATGAACCAAAATAGATGAAGCAAATTTGCCAGCTACTGGAAAACATGGTAGTTAAATGGATTGCTACTAACATGAAGGTATCTCTTAAAAAATTAATGTTTTCTGTCTCTCTTCCATCCCACCTATGGGGGGAAAATTGTCACAAAGAAAGAGACAGTCTGGAGCAGGCTATCGAGAAGAAGGTATTTGAGTTTGGCCTTGAAGGATGGATAAGTGGAGAAAAACAGGTACAGAGTTCCAGAAAGTATAAAAGCCAGGGAGCAGGAATGATAGTAATAACTCACATTTTGAAAATGTTTTAAAATTTTCAAGGCAATTTTCACAAAATAGCCCTGAGGGCTAACAAGTGCTATTACCATTATCCCCATTTTGTAGAGTAGAAAACTGAGTTTGGGGGAGTTAAATAAGGAATGTTTGGTCACACAGCTAGAAAGTAGCAAAGCTAGACCTCCCTTTTGTAAAAAGAAGGAAAAAAAGACTCCCTTTTGTGGATAACAGTCCATTTAAAAACCATGTCATCAGCCAGCTGCCTAATCTGGCTGCAGGTTCAGTGCTTTTCCCACTGTACTAAGTGTATTGCCTCCTCTCAAATGAGGAGAAGCCTGGAAAGAGAGAATTATGTTCAGTAATATGCAAGGCTCTGTTTCTTAACCTCAGAGACCCTCTTGTCCTTGAAAAACAACATATGACAGACAGGTGCACACACTTCAGTTTTCAATGCTTTGTGCCTGTTGGCTTTTGTTTGTGTCAGTTGTACTTAGGTGTAAATGACATCTCAGATCTGGAGAAAACCAGTTTTGCTTTTGGTTTGGACTTTTTAACAAAAATGTGTTAGTCCTTTTTTCTCTAAATCCCACCAAAACAGCAAATGCTGAAAAATGTTCTCTCTGGTCTTGAGGGCAAAGCTTTGGGCATGTTCATGTTCTCTCCCAAATCCGTCTGGTCCAAATCTTTGTGGCCCTTTAGGGGTTTTCTTGGCAAAGATAATGAAGTGGCTCGCCATTTTCATCTCCAGCTCATTTTACAAATGAGGAACTGAGACAAAAAAGGATTAAGCGACTTGCTCAGGATCATTCAGCTAGTAAGTCTCTGAGTCTGGATTTGATTAGGAAGAGGAGTCTCCTTGACTCCAGGTTCTGAGCTCTATTTATTGCACCACCTAGTGTCAAACAGAAGGCTGGACTTGGAGTTAGGAAGACCAGGGTTCGAATCTCATGTTTGAAACATCTAGAAAAGACACAACCTTTCATTGCTCCAAACAACTTTCTGAGACTATAAGTTATGTAGCAAGGGTTAGACCCTGGAAGTGGAAAGACAGATAATGAAAGAGTCTTTGCCCTTATGGAGCTATTGCAGGCTAAGGTAGAAATGGAGATCTGACATGTTCTCAGACAATTTTAATATGTTAAGGCTAAACAAGGCAAAGTCTAGCTTCCCCCCAAAAATTGCTCTGTGGACCAAAAAAGGTTTCATAAAAGAGGAGGCATAAGATCTGAGCGTTGAAGGAAGATAAGAAATCTGAAAGACATAGATGCAAAAGAACAGTCTAGACCTGGAGGAAAACCAGTCTGAATGCAGAGGGAAAGGCAAAGAGACATTGAATTTGAGGAATAATGAGCCAGTTTGCCTGGAATAAAAACTGCATGAAGAAGGGTAACATGAAAAAAGGATGGAAAGAGAGATTGGATCCATATTGTAGAAGGACTTAAATGCTGGCCTAAGAAGGCTTATTTTATCATGAAGGCAACAGGGAGCCATTGAGGTTTTCAGACAGGGGAATGGCATATGCTTAGAGATATTATGTTGATTGCTGTTAGGACAGATTGGAGAGAGAAGAGACTGGAAGCAGGGAGATCAGTAAGGAAGGTATTACCATGAGTCAGGTAAGTAAGAATAAAGGTTAAAGTATAGTGGTAGCAAAATGAGTGAAGCACAGAAAGAGAAAAGAATGAATGTAAGAGATATTATGGAGATAGAGTCAATCGCATTTGAGGCCTGACTAAGGGGATGAAGGGGGAGGGAAGAGTCAAAGATGAGGAAGTCCAAGGTGAGCAATGTGCCTTCCTTGGAGGATGGTGGTATACTTGACATAAACAGGAAAGTCTGGCAGATGGATAGGTTTGTAAGGAAAGATGAGTTCAATTTTAGACGTGATGACTTTGAGGTGCTAGCAGAAAGCCAGAAGAGATGTCCAGCAGACATTGGGAGAGAGAGGAGTGAGCTTCAGTGGAGAGATTAGTGCCGAATACATAAATTTCAGTGTCCTCTGTATCACACTGATTATTCGATCATTGGGAGTGGCCGAGGTCCTCAATGTAGTAGAGAATCACAGAGAGCCAAGAACAGTGCCCTATAGCCAAATTTAGGGAATAGGAGATGAATGAGTGTGCAGCGAAAGACACAGGATTAGCCAAATAGGTAGAAAGTTAACAGAAAAGAGCAGCGTCTTTCTCAGAAGGTCAGGAAAGAGGAAGCATCTAGCAGGACAATCAACAGTGTCAAGAGCAATTGAGAGGCCAAGGGTGAAGGTGATTTAGAATAGGCCACTGCCTATGAAAATGAGGGACTAATTGGATGTGGGGATTGGGAGTGTGGGGAAAGTCCAGAGTGACTCAGAGATTTGAACACAGACTAGATAATGGGGCTGCCATGTCACAGAATCATTAAGTTTCAGCTCTAGAAAGGACCTCAGAGGAAACCAGGGCCCAGAGTGATGAAGTGATTTGCCTAAAGTCGCATAGTTAGTGAAGTGGCAAAACCCAGGTCTCCTGATTTCCAGTTCTATACTCTTCTCACTGCAATATGCTGCCAAATCAGAACCCATAGTTGCAAGTCAATCCAGTTAACTACAACCAGAACAGTGGGGTCAGAAACACTACTGTATATAATAGCTAATAATAGCTAACATTTATATAACACTTAGTATGTCCCAGGCACTGTGCTTTACAATCAGCATCTCATTTGATCCTCACAATAACCTGCAAGGTAGGAGCTATTATCATCCCATTTTAACAGATGAAAAAACTGAGGTAAACAGAAGTTGGGGACTTGCCCAAGGTCACACAGCTATTAAGGGTATGAGACCATATTTGAACTCAGGTCTTCTCCACTCCAGGTGGAGCACTCTAACCACTGAGCCACCTAACTGACCCATAAATATATGTGCATGTATGGTCAAATACTCTGTAACACAAGTCTCCAGGGGTAAAATACCAGAATACTAAGGGATCAGAATGGTCAGGTATCCCTAGTACTGGTTCTGGAAACATTAATGGTGGCACACAATTCCAGTGATTGGAGATAGAATGGAAGTTTGAGTAGGAGACTACAGACTGTGAGCCAAGTTTCAGAAGTATATGTAATTGACACACCTCTGGGAGCTGAGCACTGGGGAGCAGGAGCCCACGGGACTTCTACAGGTTGGAGATCTGGGCCCTACAGCTGCCTTCACTTTCAGTGGCCAGAGAACGTTTGCCTGAATCCAACCTTGTCATTAGCCCAGAAGCATTGTGACTTACAATAACAGTGATACACTCTTATTGAAGGATGTCTGTTCTCTTGTATCTTGGACCCTAAGTAGAAACTAGAAGGACCAATCAATGGTGCAGGGTTTTGTTTTGGCTTTGTTTGTGTGTCAGACTTCCATAACCTTCTTCAATTTTTCACCTTGGTGTATGCATCTTCATGCCTGACTGGCTTTCTCTTCTGGCTTCTTAATTAGTTTTTTGGGAGGTGGGGAAAGGAAGGGAGGAGCTCTAACTCATGGTTTTCCATTTTCTATTTCAAAAGTTTCTGAGTGAACTAGGGACTAGCAAGACAATATTAATAGCTGTCAATGTATCTGTCCTGGAATAGATTCACAATCAGACTGGTGATTGATTTTTCAAGGTAAGTTGGTACATAGTGCATTGTAGTCAAGAGAGAGAGAGAGAGAGACAGAGAGAGACAGAAAGAGAGACAGAGACAGAGACAGAGAGAATGAGGGAGAGAGACAGAGAGACAGAGACAGAGAGAATGAGAGAGAGAGAGAGAGAGAGAGAGAGAGAGAGAGAGAGAGAGAGAGAGAGAGCTTCCATTTGAAATAGTTGGGAAGGAAAAGAGCTGTTCAGAGTTCTACTGTCAGCTCCAAGCAAGCTTACCAGCTTAGTTAGCAGCTGCAGTTGAGGACTGTAAGAACCAGAGGAAGGATAGAAACCATCGAAATTGACAGCTCTTCATTCCCCTCTAGGGTGCACTCTGACTCTCTGGACTTCATCATGTCACAAAAATCTCTTCTCCCTGGAAATTCACTCTATTCTTGGACTTCTCTCATTAGAAATACCCTCTGCTCCTATGGCTTCTTTCTCTGATTGCCTGGTTCCTCCCAGAAACTTCTATTTTAAGAATGCCTACAATAGTCATGCCTTCATTCTCTAGGATGTACTCTTGAGTCTCCGGACTTTCTCTACCATGGCTTAGATCAGTTATCTTCCCTCTCCCCTCTCTCCTTTTCCTTTTCACTCCTCTTCCTGACTTAGTTTCCCACCCTCACTTTTCAGCTTCCTTTTATGTGTCTCTTCCCCCATTAAAATATAAGCTCTCTGAGGGCAGGGACTATCTTTCTTTCTGTTTATATTTGTATTCCTAGTGCTTAGCACAGTGTCTGGCACAAAATACTTAATAAATACTTACTGACCTCACTGGACAGAGTCTAGAAACTATGGGTTGTCACAGTCCCATGGTCTCTCCCATAGGCATTCCTGAGAAAACGGGTGGGGGGGAAGGATTCAGAAAGTGTTAGCAGATAAGCAGCCATCTTCCCAGATATAATGTATGCTTCCTATGGGTAAGCACTTTGAGTTTTGTCTTCACGTCCCTCATATGGTGCCTGTGCACAATAAATACCTAATTAATGCTTGCAGATTGATTGACACCTTTACACATTTATTAATGTAATTAATAAAGTTCTTTTGCTATATTCACAGATCACAGAAAGTCATGCGTTAGCTAACCCCTGCGGCCATCTCAAGTCCAAACCCGTGGCTAAGCAAAATTCTCCTCAGTCATATTAACAGCAGTCTTCTGGCTTCTACTTAGAGCAGTGAAGAGCTATCTACCACCTGCTGAGGCAGTCCATCCCACCCTGGTATAGCTCTGATTGTCAAGAAATTATCTTCTTCACATTGTGGAGCTGATCTGCCTCAGCAACTTCTATTGAATTTCTTTTCTTCATCAGTTATTTTCAGTCATGTCTGAATCTTCATGACTTAATTTGGTACTTTCTTGGCAAAGGTACTGGAGTAGTTTGCAATTTCCTTCTCATTTTACAGATGAGGAAACTGAGGCAAACAGGGTTAAGTGACTTGCCCAGGTCGCATAGCTAATAAGTATCTGAAGCCAGAATTGAACTCACAGAGATGGGTATTCCTGACTCTAGGCGTGGTACTCTATCCATTGAACCACCTAGCTGCCCTTCCTGAACATACAGTAAGCAATTAATAAATGGTTAATCTATTGATCCATCCATTTATCTTTATCTATTTTTCTGGGCAGCTAGGTGGTACAGTAAACAGAGCACTAGGTCTGGAATCAGGAACACCTGAGTTCAAAAACAACAACGAATCTATTTTTCTTTCTACATGCCTCTTTATCTTAAATCTATCTATGTAAGCAGTGACTAAATCAACAAATATTCATTGAGTGCCTTCGCTGGGCAATGCACTGTGCTAAGAGTTGATAGATGAAAGTTCAGATTCATTAGGCTTGGATTGGGAGGACTTGGGTTGTAGCCTTAGCTCTGCTACTTATTATCTGTGTGAACTTGGTCAAGTCACTTCAACCTAGTTTTCTCATCTATAAAATGTGGATACAACCATTCATAAGTCCTTTCTCATGGGGTTGATATGACCACAAATGTCAAATACTACTTTTATAATAATATACTCATTCCAATGTGTTAGACTTGTTTCTTCACATCCGTCATAAGGTCTATGATTGATTCATCTCTTTCATATCTTTTTTTTTTTAAAAATCTAGTTCGGAGCTATTGAAAGTAGGTGCTTAATAATGACCACCTATTTGGAATTTAAAAATAAGCTTTATAAGTAAAAGGTGTGTGTGTGCATGTACATACATATGTGGAAGGGGGCTTTAAATGGAATGCAAGTTCAATAACCAGTGTAACCTAGCAAGAACATGAATGATGGTTATCAGAGCAACAACTAGAGAAATAAGCATCCAGAACCAGGGAGGTAATAGTCACATAGGACTCTGCCTTGATCAGATAATTAATTTTTATTCACTTGTTTTTCTGTCATGTCTGACTCTTCATGACCCCATTTGGGGTTTTCTTGGCAAAGATACTGGTTTGCTATTTCCTTTGCCAACTTATTTTACAGATGAGAATACTGAGGCAAACAGGGTTAAGTGACTTACCCAATGTCACACAGCTAGTATATATCTGAGACCAGATTTTAACTCAGGAAGAGGAGTGTTCCTGACTCTAGGTCTATCTACTGTGTTACCTAGCTATCCTTTTCTGCATCACAGCCTTTAAATACTAGAAGACTACTATGCTATCCCCCTAAGTTTTCTCTTCTCCAAGTGACAGGAACCTTTATTTCAACTGATTCAAGTGATCCTCGTATAGAATTGTCTCCATTCCCTTCAGAATCCTGCTCACCCTCCTTAGGACACTTTCCAACTTGTCGTTGTTCTTCATAAGGAGTGGTGGACATAACACTCCAAGTGTGGCCTGACCTAGGCAGTAGCTCTCAGAGGGTATCCAGGAGCACATTGGTATGCTGCACATTTTTCTAAGGGAGCCATAAATTGCATGGAACTTACACTTACCATCACAAGCATGTGTGTTACCAACTTAAATATGTAATTCCTCACAGGAAATAATAACATTCCAGGAGCCACAAAAGCTTTGGAACTACTGGATCAAAGGAACAGATATTACCTCTTTCCTTCTGGACTCTATGCTCCTTGAAATGCAGCCTAAAATTATGTGAGCTTTTTGGATTCCCATGTAACACTGTTGACTCAATTTGACTTTGAACCACACTAAGACCTCCAGATCTTTTCTCATGTGAACTGTTGTCTGGTCACATCTCCTTCATCTTACACATGTACAGTTAATTTTATTTTTTTTTGAGTCTCTGACCCCTAGCATCTTTCTATGCAGCCCAAAACATGAGACTTTTTTGCACTGGACAATTAGCACTGGGATTTGAACCCAAGTCTTTTCTAACTCTAACTCTAAGTTCACTGTTCTTTCCTTATAATCCCTATCCTCAGGGAGTTTACAATCTAGTTAGGGAAATAAGACATATATTTGAAAGTTTCAGAAATAGAACGAAGTGGCAGGCATGTAAGTGTTAGGTGGATTATCCAGACAATTAAGAAATGTTTTATATATATATATATATATATATATATATATATATATATATATGTATAGGAAGAGAGAGAGAGAGAGAGAGAGAGAGAGAGAGAGAGAGAAAAGATGAGTATGCACTAGCCAAGCAGAAAGAAAGTCTAACAAAGAAAGTGGGCCTTGACCTGCATTTTGATCCCTTTTGGGGGGTTTGTATAAGGAAAGGGGAAATCAGAAACAATTGAAGTTGGGGAAGAAAAGAATGAATAAAATCTTGGAATGAGGAATGATATAAGTATACTTGGTATAGCCTGGTCTAGGTTGAAAGGGACCATAAAGATAATAGAGTCATAGAACCTTGGGATCTAGAGATGGAAAGTACCTAAGATCATCTAGGCAAAGGGCTCTTAACTTTTATCGTATCATACAGCTGAAAAATTAAAAGTCACAACGGTTGACTTTTAAAGTCTGCCCTAAATCCTCTGATCTAAGCATTTCACATATTCATAGATTGATTGACAGTTCTACAGGAATAACCTGACAGTAACACCTTGAGACTGAAGGGATTAGAATGCCCCCCTTACTCCCCCCCCCCCACACACAGCCATTTCAACTCAACACATTTTAGACCCAATTGGGACATGGGCATATTACTATAGACAGAGCAGCGAAGGACCTTAAAGATGATCCAGCCCAAACCCCTCATTTTACAAATGAAGAAACTGAAGCCCAGAAAATAGAAATAACTTGCCCAAGTAGTAGTAGAATCAGGATTTGAAGTTAGGTCCTCTTTCCACTGCACCAGGTTGTCCTGTGCTTGGTGCCAAATGTACTCAATAAAGCATCTACATATTAGGCAACATGGAAAAAACCTGGCCCAACAGCAAGTTAGGCCCAAATTTGGATTTTAAGCAAAGAATTTTTTTTTAAAAAAAAGAGAGTATGTCTGGACCCCAAATCCACTATCTTAAGTCACTAGAAACACTATTTATAATGAAGCCGTGCCCAAATAAAGGAGAGCTATTTATGAGTGAGGGGAAAAGTACACAACTGAGTAGAATCAAGAGTGAAAGTGATCTGAATAAATGTGTCATGGACAAAATGGTCCCCTATGCAAAGGAGCTACAGCTAAGAGGAAGAAATGCACATTCTTGGAATTTTTTCAAATGTCTTCCCAATTGAAGACGGAGAAGAGCACCCTGTTCCAGGAAAATGCCAAGTAATGGCACGACAGACAGCTGCTACCAATAGAATGCGCACTCCTGAAAGGCAAGGCCTATGGTGTTGAGTTTGTATCTGTAGTACCTAGCTAGCACAGTGCTTTGTATAGACCAGCTGCTTATTAAATATTTGTTTAATTGAATTTAATGGAGAATATAATCTACTTGAGGGCAGAGACCCATTTTTTTTCTTTAGATCCCCAGTGTTTAGAAGAGCATCTGTCGGATGAATGAATGTTGAATTCATTAAATTCAATTCTATTCTCTAGTAGAATATAAGCTCTTTGAAGGCAAGACCTGTTTCACTTCTGTCTTTGCATCTCCAGTGCCTAGCACAATGCCTCGAATATAGTAGATGCTTTTAAAAAAGGTGCTTGTTAAATTGGATTGAATCACTATTCTGGTCTGTTTATTTGCTTCTATGAAGGTAAGTGAATTTCCATAATTCTCATTTCCACAGCTCATTATAGTGATGTCCCCACAACAACACTGGAAAGTAGATTTGTACTCTGGGGTTTGTTGTTGTCCTCTTTCTGAGTGTAGGTTTTTTCTATTTTTGTGGGGACCTGTCATTTAATAAGTTTAGGGAAATCCCTGAAAGGAAATTCCTTTCATCTGTGAAGATCGGATACTTGTCTATGACTTGTAGACTTAGAAAATACACACAGGGGTACTGAGAGGTCCAGTAACTTCCCCAGGGTCATACAATGAAAATGGGTCACAGGCAGAACCTGAATTGAGTCCTGACTTCAAGGCCAGTCCTCCATCCACTATGCTACCCGGCCTCTCAGTAAAGTATTATTAATCCCGCTGTACAGAAGATAAAACTAAGTGAAATGACTAACACACAGTCATAGAGTTTATAAATGATAAAGCTAAGATTCAGAGATCTGGAGCCATCGAGAAAGAATGTTCTCTCCACTACCCCATGCAAAGATCCTTCATCTACCATCAGATACTCTTCCAAATTGTATGTATGTGTCCAATACCTCTGTCTAAGTAGACAGAGATGGTAGCTTACCTTATCTAAGACTCCAAAAAAGCCTGTCACAAGGTCTTTATAAGAATTCCATCTGAGAACTCACCCAATCATACATAGGGTATGATGTCAAGCTTACAGATGGAACAAGCACTATAGTGATAGCACGAGGGTAGTAGAAAGACCCCTGCCAGGGCTTGGGGTTGGAATTCAATCGTTTTCCAATCAGCAAATTTAATTCAATTTGATAAATGTTCTGCTCTATGGTCAGCATTGTACTAGGCACAGGAGCTATAAGGACAAAAATGAAATAATCTCTGCCTTCAAGGAGCTTACATTCTACACTAACAAATGTCTGTTGAGGATCTACTACGTGCAAAGCATTGTCACAAATGATAATAGGTTCAGCCACTTGCTAGGCCTGTGAGGTTGGCGAGTCCAGTGATCTTTCCACTGTCATCATCCCTTATCATTACCTTTCCCAGACTATGTGCATAGGCCCAAATATATGATTAGGTACTTATATGACAACTAACCAATGGGGGGAGGGAGTAAGCATTTATACAGTGCCCACTATGTGTCGGCACTGTACTAAGCACATTTTACAAATTTTCTCTCATTTGAACAACCCAGCAAGGTAGATGCTACCTACAGTTATCACTATTTTTATATTTGAGGAGACTAAGGCAAAAAGGTTAAGTAACTTGCGCAAGGTCACACAGCTAGTAGATCTGGGGTCAGATTTGAACTCAACTCTTCCTGACTCCAGACTCAGTGCTCTATCCACTGACCCAACAGCTGCCAAGTAAAATCAAAAGGTTTCCAGACTCGTATTATGGCAAATCACTTCCCCTTCCGGGGTCTCAGTTCCCTTACCAATTTGTAAGAGTGAGAGTCCACTCAAACCTCATTAAACATAGGAGTCACAGACTTCTCTATTCAATCAATCAATGAACCAAAAATAAAAACGAGTCTTAATAACTTTGGGAGGAGTCAAGTGCCTTGTTCATTGGATGAAAGCAGGTGATGCCACGTAAGAAATATTTATGATTAGTTGAAGAGAATCAGACACACCTTTATGTTTATTGAATAAAACAGCAAGCCAGTTCTGGAGTTGACGCAGTCCATCAGCAAGGGGGTCAAGTTCTAGAAGAGCAAGATGACCTTGAAGAGAAAAGACCTTTGTAAACAGTTTCTGCCTCAGGGGGGCGGCAAGGGTGAAGGGAAGAATGTGAGTGAACCCAGAGGGAGTGTTACATTCACCCCCCCCCCATTGACCAGGTGACAACACCTGTGAATTTCAAAAGGTCTGAAGATCTGGAGTTACCATCAATGTGGGTAACAGTACCCACAGGAGATAGTAGCAGGATCTCCCGAGCACCAGGGGCCAATGGCATCATCTGCATTGGCAGTTGAGAGAAACTCCAAAGACAACATTAAAAAAAGGCAGTTTCAGTACTCTACAAGAGCACCGATCTTTTGAATCCAGCAGAGAGCCAGATTTAAAGGGGACTTCATGGGGACTCTAAGAGACAAAAAGACTTCCAGATACCGGTAATTATGAATTGACCCTTTAACCATATACCCTCTCTACATGAGAGCCTACTTTCCCCAGGAACCTTATATGTACAAGGGGATGGTGTACAACCAGTTTGAGGAGATATTTCGCATAAATTGTTATTATGCCACATTAGTACATATCCTTTCTAATTGTTAAATAAGCCTAGCTGGCTGGTAATCAAAGGAGAGTGTATTAGTTGGGGGGGGGGGGGGATGTGGAGCTCATCAAAGGTAATTAGAAACGCCAGTTCTTTAGGTTTACTCCTAAATCTCTGATGGGAAAGGTAGTCATCGGATATCTGGGGCTCCTGTTCACTGGTGCAAATGGGAGTAAGGGAAATAGCCCTAAAGTCAAGTGAAGTCAACATGCATCTGTTTAGCAGGTATTACATGCCAGAATGACTCTGTGCTAAGTACTGGAAGGGATGCTACACATGGAATGTGAAGATGCTGCTAGATAGTCTCTAAGGTCCTTCCCTCCAGCTCTAAATTATCTTAAAGTTCAGATATACTACAAACTTAAAAGAAACGCTTTCCCTTTCTTATTGCTGTGGCGTCATTTTTCAGTCATGTCCTACTTTTTGTGACCCTGTATGGAAACTTTTTTGGCAAAAACACTAGAGTGGTTTGTCATTTCCTTCTTCAGCTCATTTCACAGATGAGGGAACTGAGACAAACAGGTGTTAAGTGACTTGCCCAGGGTCACACAGCTAAGGAAGACTGAGTCTGGATTTAAACTGGGGAAAAAGAGTCTTCCTAACTCCAGGCCAGGTGGTCTAACTGTGCATCACTTAATTGCTTCTTCTTTTGTGTAAGTGCTGTAAAGAGTTAAGGAGCATCACAAAAGATGAACAACGGTTCTCCATCTCTCCCAGTGTTGCTAGTCATTGTACTCTAGACCTCTCTCATCTAACCTGCTTCCTACTCCTCTGACTCAATGCCCATCAGCTTGTTACTATTGCTCTGCATTTATCTCCCTATTGAATGTACCATCTGCTGCTGGTGGGCACTTAAGTCAAAATCGACATCCTTCCACACCCAATTGCCATTTTTCTCATTACCCTGCCAATCTCCAAATAGACATCATCTGCAAACAACACCGTGTTGTTTCTGGTTTGACTCATCAAAGCTAATCAAATATATTTTTTAAAGTGAAAGGTACTGCCTAATTCAATGGCATTTTCAGGAACGATATCTAGAGGGCCAAGCTTTCCCTGCCTGGAATCCTGACTCAGGTTCTTAATGGGCGATCTCCTTCCCTTTTCAAATCTACCACTTGCCTTTTAGTCTCTATATTTGATGCCAGTTTTCTATTTCTCTTAGACATGCATTGTCTTCCAACTTCTCTAAATGTAGAAGGCATGGGGGAGAGCTGGGGGCGGAGACAACATAATCTCTGTCATTGAGTATTTGAAAGGCTGTGGTAAGGAATGCTTCCTCTTCTCACCTCTCCCTCTTGAAATCCTTCTCTTTTCCCTATGCCTTTCCCAGGCTCAATTTAGGTACCATCTGCAAGAGGACTTCCCTAGTCACCCAGGTACTAATAATCTCCCTGGCCCCCAGAAAGGTCTTTATACATATGAATTTTATTTTCTACATGCTTTGAATATGCTTTTGTATTTGCTCTGTACATTCCCCAAGTAAAATGTTAGCTCTGAGAAGGCAAGGACTCCTTCGTCTTTGTCGTTGTATTTCTAGCACCTAACTAGAGTGCATGATACATAATAGGTAGTTAATAAATCCTTATTTGAATCAAATACCCATCTAATATTTTAAGATGAGCAAGGCTCTTTCCTCATCACACTTCCTGGGGGGTAGGTGGGATGTGCCTCTAATAAACGGGGGAAGTATTTTTGTCTGGTATTTATCTTGTCCAGAACTAGAACCAGAACTACACCACTTCCTAGCCATTTTCTGCTATCATTCTCATCTCTTCCAAATATTGACTTTGGATCTCATTTCTGGGTCTCCCATATTTGATAGGTGAGTTCTCACCTTGCCTTACCAAGGACCAGGCTGCCGCCATGGCTTCCCAACCATCCCCTTGTCATGTTGCCTATACTCTAACCATCATTTTCATCTCCCTGAAACCACAAAATTGAACTGTATCCCCTGAGTCCCCCAGATCTGATAAGTGAACTTTTACTTTATCTTGTAGGAGCCAGGTCTCCATACCAATTGCTACCTCTCTTGATACTTTGTCCTACTGCCCCTGGCTTCCTTCCAACTCTTCTTTATGTGTTTTCTTCTCCTATTAGAATGTAAGTACCTTTAGGACACAGATTGTGTTTTTACTTGTATTTGTGTTCCCAGAATTTAGCTTAGTATTTGGCACACAGTAAGCATTTGATAAATTCTTTATCTATGAATATGTCTACTCGAGATTCTCTTTAATGACTCATTGAATTATTTTGTCTGAGGAGAGGGCAGAGACCATGAGAGTCTTTTTTTTTTTTAATTTCATAGCTCCACATAGGGTATAGGACAGGTCTTCATATAGAGAAGTAACTCAATAAATGCTAACTGCCAAGTATTCTGCCATTTTAATTCCTGTTAATTGAACAAGGCCAAATTCACCCTGGAGATATCACCTGGGGACTTCTGTCTGCATACATCATTCAGCAAACAGGATTGTGAACCCTAGGTTGTAATTATTCAGCAAGAAATGCATGCCTGAGATAGCTAGGTGGTACAGTGAGTAGAGCACTGGCCCTGGAGTCAGGAGGACCTGAGTTCACTCACATTCTTCCCTTCCCCCTTACTGCCCCCAAGGCAGAACCTGTTTACAAAGGGCCACTTGACACTTACTAGCTGTGTGTCCTTGGGCAAGTCACTTAACCCCAATTGCCTTGCCTTCCCTCCTTCAAAAAGAAAAAAAAAGAAATGCATGCCTCACTTTCTCCTTTTTTTTTTTTTTCATTTTCAAGGGACTGGCTCAGAATAAGGACATTGTGTTTTATCTGAAGATATCAAAGTACCTCCTGGGTGTTGTTTGGGACAAGTCTCAGTCTTCTCGTCCTTTGGGGTAAATGAAGACAGAGAGAGGGTAAATGAATTTGCTGAGGTCAAGTGGCTATTTTCTCAAGGACCCAGTGAGAGGATTATGAGGAAGTACAAAACAATATCCGCCCTTACCCCTACAGGGAACTTCTCACCAAATTTAACAACTCTTGACAATTTCACTGATCACCTGGATATTGACCTCTTATCTTAAGCAAAATCTGTACCTCTTGAAATGAATGCATCCAGAAATATTATTTAGGTCCCGACAAAATGCTTAAAGCACTTGGAGGATATGGGGAAATGTTGAGAAGAGATCTGAGATTATTTAAGTAAAGACTGGGGAGTCACCTACTTGTCTCTACATTAACAAAGAGCCTACTAATGAACCAGCTACCTTCTGCGGTCTTTAAGGATAGGTTAGGTCCCCATTTCTCTGGAAAGTGTTGATCTTCCCAAGGCTCTATGTATGGGTAATTTACTATTCTTTTAAAATATTTAATATTAGAATAAATGGATATATGTAAGTAATAAAAAATAAAGATACAATCATTTAATAATATTATAAATTCAACAGTGACTTTCAAAGTTGTCCTGTTTGCCTATATTTCTTTCTGGCCTTGCTTCTGTTCTGGACATTTTTTAAATGCTTCAATAACCCTCTTTTATTTCTTTTTTTTATTACAGCCTTTTCACTAAACTTCCTCTTGCCTCTAATCACTCCCTAAAAAATTTTTTAAAAGAAAATCAAAATATACAGTCAAGTAAAACAGATTCTGACATTGTCCATGTCCAAAAATGTTCGATTCATTCTGCACCATAAGTCCATCACCTCTCTCTCTCTCTCTGCCTCTCTCTCTCTCTCTCTCTGCCTCTCTCTCTCTCTCTGCCTCTCTCTCTCTCTCTCTCTCTCTCTCTCTCTCTCTCTCTCTCTCTCTCTCTCTCTCTCTCTCTCTCTGCCTCTCTCTCTCTCTCCCCCCCCCTTAGGAAGGAAATACAATGCTTTATCATTGGCTCTCTGTAACTGTGATTGGTTGCTGAGTTCTTAAATCTTTCAAAGTAATTTTTCTTTGCAGTACTGTTGTCTTTGTATAAATTAGTCTCCAGGTTCCATTCAATTCACTCTATGTAACCTCACAAGTATTTTCATGTTTCTATGAAATTGTCTTCTTCATTTCTTAAAAGTGTAATAAAATTCCCTTACATTCACATACAATAATTTGTTGAGTGATTCCTCAATTGACAGGGACTCTCTTGGCTTCTAATTCTTTGCTCTAACAAAAAGAGCTATTGTAAAGATCTTTGTACACACAGTGATGTGTCCTTTTTCTCTGATCTCTTTGGGGAATGGGACTGACAATGGTATTGCTGTTACAGATTAGTGACTTTAGGGGTATAGTTACAAATTGCTTTCCAGAATGGCTAAACCAATTCATAGGTCCACTAAAGTGCCTTGGTATGCCTCTATTCCTAAAGCATCTACAGCTGTCATTTTTCTTTTTTCTTTTTGTCATCTTAGCCTGCCATCTCTTTCACTTTGTAAGTAAGAAAGCTGAGGGCCAAGTATGGCATGCCAGTGGGGGGAGGTGGAACTTTGAGCGAAGGAAGGAAAATGACTTTGCTGAGATTACATAAGGAGTTAGTGCCTGGATAGGACTAGAACTCCTGTCTACCAAGCCCACTAGGTTTTCTTCCAAACTACATTAACTCTTTCTGAATTAATAAAAAGACACAATATGCTAGAACTCCTATCTCCCTAGCATTTGAATTAATTTAGGTTTTACTTGTAGATAATAGCTTTAAAATCTGGAAAGAACTTTAAATGCTATATAATCCAACTCCATCTTATTCTGCATAAAAAGAAACTGAAGCCCAGAGAAGTTGAATAATTTCTCCAGTCACCCAAGTAGTAAGTAACAGAGCCAGAGTTCAAATCCTCTTCCTCAGCATTCATAGATCATGGGTCAGGTCTCTTGGTACATCCTGATTGAGCCTTCTCGTTGGCCTCTTCCCTCCTTCTCGAGGCAGCCAGCACTCTCAGCCCTTGAACTCCACGAAAGCTTATGGCCAGAATTTGAACTCGGGTCTTCTGACTCCATTCTTTCTACTATTCACTGGAACTAATCACAGCAATTGTGTACTAAAATCCTACCATTACACCTCCTGTTAACATAGAGTTGATGCGAGACTCCTGACACATGCTATGTAAATGACTGTAGGATTTGGAAATATCTTACTGACCCAAGATCTTTCCCAAACTGCTGCTACCCTGTCTTCCATGCTTACTTCCTGTTGATCTCTATTAGATACTCTGTGATTCAGCCAATCTAGGCAGCTTTCTGACCTCTTCTGCCCCATCCCACCCCCAAACTGCACATCTGTTATCCAATTAGTTAAGCTCTGATGGGAGATTTTTTTTTTGTCAGCCACAACTATTGAAGACATCTACCGGGGCTCAGAGGAAATCTGTATCACTGGAGTGAAGTGACCACACTACTGAAGTCATAGGACGTTGACACGATGAGCCATTCACAGTGAAAACGATACCGTTTTTAGGATATTAATTCCTATTTTACTTTCACTTCATCACAGTTCAAAGTGATCATTAGTCATATAAAAAAGAAAAGCTTCAAATACTTCAAATACTCATTTCCTACGCTTTATGGCTTACTGACTGTGGTTAGTAATAATTAATAATAATAATAATAATAATAAACATTAAAATAGTGCCTACTATGTGCCAGGCACTGCATGCTTTGCAATTATTGTGTCATTTGATCCTCACAACAACCCTGGGAGGTAGGTGCTGTTATTATCCCTATTCTACAGATAAGGAAACTGAGGCAAACAGGTTAAGACATTTGCCTAGGGTCATACAGCTAATAAGCATCTAAGGTCAGATATGAATTCAGGCCTTCCTGACTCCAGTATTCTATCCATTGTACCGCCTAATGTAAGTCGCTAAAAGATCATAGGGGATAGAGTGCTGGACCTGGAGTCAGGAAGCTTGATTTCAAATCCTCAGGTACTGTTACTGTTATTGTTGGTGGTGGTGGTGGCGGCAGCGGCGGCAGTGGTGGTGTTTGTCCTTCATTCTCAAAGAGGACCAAGACAACAGGAAGATGATGCCATGACGTGCAAGTGAATTGGATTTAAGTGAGGGAGGCCTGTGCAAAGTCACCCACCTCACTTTATCCTCTGGAGCCAACCCTGAGCAAGTTACTTAACTTCTGTCTGCATCAGTTTCTTTAACTATAAAATGGGCGCATTAATAGCATCTGTCTTACAGGACTGATGTGAAGACAAAAATGAGACTGTTATTTGTGAAGTGCTTAGCATAGTACCTGGTCCTTAGTAGGCACCTAATAAATATTTGTTTCCTTCCTTCCTTTAGATCACAGGCCTGTGTCATTTAGGTCTTGGTATGCCCACTTTGTCACATAGTAGACAATATTGTCACATCTTAGACAATGAACTCTAGCTGAGCAGCCACTGTTCTTTAACCCCTTTGGGTCTAACTGCTTGAAGTTGGAGAGGTAATGTAACACAGTGGATAGTGCTTAGAGTCAGAAAGACCTGGGTTCAAATCCTGCTAAAGATACTTCCTAGATGTGTGACCTTGGACAACTCACAACTTCTCTGAGCCCCAAGTTCCTCATCCCATCAAATGGGGATAAACGCACCTATCTCAGGTGGTCCTTGAGAAGATCCAATGAGAAAATGCATGAAAAGTTCTTTGCAAACCTTAGAGCAACCATTATTTTTGCAAAAGGGATGTTCTTTGTGAGCAACCTAAATAGGATTTAAAATAAATTTCAAACCCCCTTCAGTATCTGTGCTCTGTAAGAAAATATGGTTGTCTATAATTTTTTTTCTAGATGCAAGGGAGAGGGGACCCCAGACGACAGGGAACTTAGGACTCATTTCAGGAAAAAATAATTGCCACTAGGTTTGAAATGAATTGTGTTGTACAAAGATTCAGAGATAGAAATGTGCTGGCAGGGAAATAGTGACCCAAATAGTAACAATACTGACTCATTCATTAAGTGCCTTTACATATGTTTGCAAAGTACTTTCCTATGGCATAGGTCATGAAAGCACTATTACCCCCATTTTGAAGATGAGGAAACTGAGGGTCTAAGAGAGAAAGTGGCTTATCCATGCATTCATCACACAACTAGTAAGTGTCAAAAGTAGAATTTGAATCCATATTTTATGACTCCAAGGGAATCCTACTTCTGGGCTGTTGTGAAATAAAGATTTTTTTTCCCCCTTAATAGTACTTTATGTTTTCCAATTACATGTAAAAATAGTTTTCAACATTCACTTTATAAGATTTGGAGTTCCAATTTTTGTTCTCTTTCCCTCCCTTCCTTCCCTCCCCCCATCCCAAGATTGCAAGTAAACCTATATGAACTATACATGCAAAATCGTATTAAACATATTTTCATATTAGTCATGTTGTGAAAGAAGAATCAGACCAAAAGAGAAAAGACCATGGGAAAGAAAAAACAAAAAAGAGCAAATAGTCTGCTTCGATCTGCATTCAGACCCCCGAGTTCTTTCTGTGAATGTGGACCGCATTTTCTATCATGAGTCTTTTGGAATTGTCTTCATCATTTTATTACTGCGAAGAGCTATCAAAGTTGATCATCACACGATGTATCTGTTACTGTGCACATTCTTCTGATTCTGCTCCCCTCATTCAGCATCCATTCATGTAAGTCTTTCCAGGTTTTTCTGAAACCCGCCTGCTCGTCATTTCCTATAAGCACAATAGTATTCCATTACATTCATATACCATAACTTCTTCAGCCATTCCCCTTGATTCCCTCAATTTCCAATTCTTTGCCACCACAAAAAGAACTGCTATTAATATTTTTGCACATGTGGGCCCTTTTCCATTTTTATGATTTCTTTGGGATACCGAACTAGTAGTGGTATTGTTAGATTAAAGTGTATGCATAGTTTATAGTCCTTTCGATACAGTTCCAAGTTGCTCTCCAGAATGATTGGATCCATTCACATGTATTAGTGTTCTAATTTTCCCACATCTTCTCTAACATTTATCATTTTCCTTTTTTGTCATATTAGCCAATCTTATAGGTGTGAAATGGTACCTCAGAGTTGTTTTAATTTGTATTTCTCTAATCAATAGTGACTTAGAACATTTTTTCTTATGATTATAATTTTTTTATCTGAAAACTACCTGTTCACATCCTTTGCCCATTTATCAATTGGGGCATGACTTGTATTCTTATAAATTCAACTCGATTCCCTATATATTTTAGAAAAGAAGCCTTTATCAGAAATATTGGCAGTAAAAATTATTTTCCAGTTTTCTGCTTCCCTTCTAATCTTGGTTGCATTGGCTTTGTTTGTGCAAAGACTTTTTTAATTTAATGTAATCAGAATTATCTATTTTGAATTTCATGTTTTTCTATCTCTTGTTTAGACATAAATTCTTCCCTTCTCCATAGATCTGACAGGTAAACTATTCTTTGCTCTCCTAATTTGTTATGGTATCACCCTTTATGTCTAAATCATGTACCCATTTTGACCTTTTCTTGGTATGTAGTATAAGATGTTTGTCTATGCCTAGTTCCTGCAATACTATTTTCCACTTTTCCCAGAAGTTTTTTGTCAGATAGTGAGTTCTTATCTCAGAAACTGGAGTCTTTAGGTTTGTCAAATAGTAGATTACTATATTCATTGACTACTGTGTCTTGTGTACCTAACCTATTTCACTGATCCACCACTCTATTTCTATAATTTTGATTTCAGCTGCTTTACAAAACAGTTTTAGATCTGATACATTTAGGCCACCTTCTTTTTCATTTTTTTTTCATTAATCCCCTTGATGTTCTTGACCTTTGGTTCTTCCAAATGAATTTTGTTATTATTTTTTCTAGCTCTATGAAAATAATTTGATAGTTTGATTGGCATGGCCCTGAATAAGTAAATTAATTTGGGTAGAATTGTAATTTTTATTGTGTTAGCTCAGCCTATCCATGAGCAACTGATATTTTTCTAATTATTTAGATCTGATTTTATCTGTATGAAAAGTGTTTTGTAATTGCGTTCATATAGTTCCTGGGTTTGTCTTGGCAGGTAGACTCTCAAATATTTTATATTGTCCACAGTTATTTTAAATGGAATTTCTCTTTGTACTGGGCTTTGTTAGTAATATATCGAGATGCCAATGATTTATATAGATTTTTTTAATATCCTGCAACTTTGATGTTAATTATTTCAAGATCCCCCTTTCTAGTCTGTGAGGTCCCCAAAGACAAAGACTGTTGATTTTCATCTTTACAGCCCCATCGGTGAGTAGTTTCTCACATTCAATAGGCTCTTAAATCCCAGTTGAACTATTAAATTTCTCTTATAAATTCAATTGTTCAATAAGTTCAATAAATTCAAATTTCTCCCCTTCATCCACATGTCCTATTGAGATTCCATCATTTCATTATTTAGGTAATGTGGTATGGTGGAAAGAGATAGCATAAGACCTAGGTTCGAGTTTCAACTCTTTCACTAACGAGCCACATCTCAGAATCACCGTGTCTACCTAGGGCCAAGTCACTTCACCCTGAGCCCCAGTTTCCCCATCTTTAAAATGGGAGCAATAATATTTGTACTACTTTCCTCACAAGATTGGCATGAATAAATGTTTTAACCACGAAACATTATCAAAATGTAAGGTTTTTTTCTTCATTTGACTTGGATCATCCCCAGAGGCAGCATCGTGCAGTGAAAAGACAGTTGCACTCAGAGTCAAGAAAACATGAATTTCAATCCTTTTTGTTATTGTTCAGTCACTCCAGTAACATCTGTCTCTTTGTGATCCCTTTTGCAGTTTTTTTTTTTTTTTTTGGCAAAGATATTGGAGTAGTTTGCCATTTCCTTCTCCAGCTCATTTTATAGATGAGGAAATTGAGGCAAACAGGGTAAAGTAGCTTGCCCAGTGTCACACAGCTAGTAAGTGTCTGAGGTCATATTCGAACTTAGAAAGATGAGTCTTCCTGACTCCAGGCTTGGGGTTTTATCCCCCATACCACCCAACTGTTAGGTCCAATCCTACCTCATATTTATTGCTATGTAACCACAGACAAGGGACTTAACCTCTTTGAACTCAGCTTCCTCATCTGTAAAATGGGGCTAAAAATATCCATCTTACCTAACTCACAGGGTTATTGTGAGGTTCAAATGAGATGACATCAATAAGACACTTCACACGCTTTAAAGTACTCTGTTACTGATTCAACTGTGTCAAAGGACTTGTGATTTCTTCCATTAATGAGGTGCACTTTCCACAGATGCAGACCACCACCCCTCTATGTTTGTGTGAGTTGCTGAGGCTGGCAAATCTATTTCCTGCTGGCCAGCCTTCTGGGAAGAAGGAACGGCTTCACTCTTAGCTAGGCAAGCCCTTAGAATTCACATATCCAGTACATTATGGGGACCATTCCAGAACAGTAGAACTTGTCATAACTTGTACTCTGCTTCCGTGGCTCATGAGAACACATTCACTTCCCTGCCATAAACAGGCATCAGAGACAGATTCTGGGGGAAGGCTGCTCCCTAAGAACAGTCATTTCAACTCTGTGAGGCACTGGCTTTCTACATTGGACTTTCACAGCCAGCTTCACACTGAATAACTCTTTGGGAAAGTCTTTGGTATCAGTGACTGAGGATTTCATACTGCAAGTTCCCAAAAAGAGAAGCTATGGGCATTAACTCACATTATGCAGTGACTAGTGGCATGCTTCTGATGGTCTATGTGGTTTGGGATGATGATGGTAGTGACAATAAATTGAAAGCAATTCCTCCTCCTCCTCCTTTTCCTCCTCTGTTTCCTTCTCCTTCTTTGCCTCTTCCCTCTCCTCTTCTTTTACCTTCTTCTTCCCCTCTTCCTTCTCTTTCTT